>JACDJE010001312.1:0-13991 GCA_016647715.1 Pavo muticus
CCCAGCCCTTAGCCCCCCACCCGCAGCTCCCAGCCATCAGCCCTTACCCCCAGCCCCAACCCTTGGCCCCCAGCCCGCAGCCCCCGCCCCACTAAGTCCTCACCGACGAGGCTCAGCCTGGGCACGGCGTACATGTCCTTCTCGTTGATCACCAGGGTGGGCGCGGGGGGCGGAGGCGCATCCGGGCCCTGGGGGCCTTCGGGGACCTGCGGGCACCTCTGCACGAAGTGCGTGTCTGCCAGGCGCACAAACGTGCTCCAGACGTCCGCGTAGTCCATGGCCTTCCCGTCTGACACAGGACAGGCAGGGCTGTGGGCGGGCAGCGCCGCGGCTGCTCGGAGGCACGGCAGGGCCGGGTGGCGCCCGCGGCAGCTCCGGGTGTGGGCTCCGTGCTGGACGCCCCCATCACACCGCGGAGCCGCCTGCGGGACGGCCCATAGGACGGCCTGCTGGGAAGGGACCTCAAAGCCCCTCTCATCCCAGCCCTGCCGCGGGCTGCCAGCCACTCAGCTGGGTTCAGCTCAGGCTGCCCAGGGCTCCATCCCAGCTGGCCTCAAACCTGCAGGGATCGGGGCTACCAGAACCCACCCAGCGCTGCCATCTCACTGTTCTCTTCCGCAATACAAACCCCCCAGCCCCCAGGTGTCCCTTATTGCCTTTATTAACCCCAGGGCCAGCCCAGTCACCACTGGGACTGCCTAGCTGGGGGAATGCGGGGTGAAATACGCTTCCTGAGCATGCTGAAGGGACGGAAAGAGACAGCAAAGCCTGCCTGAAAAGCCAGCTGATCCACAGAGGGGAATCAGAAGCAGCTGAAGAAATTCTCCAACTGCTCCTGCTGAGCAAAAACCCCCCAGCCCCCCCACTCTGCTCTCCTCCAATCCGCCCAAACTCCATCGCATCACGGCAGGCTGAGGGAGCTGGGCTTGTTCAGCCTGGAGGAGAGAAGGCTGCGGGGTGACCTCAGTGCAGCCTAAAGGACCTGAAGGGAGCCTGCAAACAGGAGGGGAGTCAGCTCTTGGAAAGGGGAGATAACAGCAGGACGAGGGAAATGGTTTGAAGATGAGGGAGGGCAGATTGAGGTTGGATGGCAGGGGAAGTTCTTTGCTATGGGAGCGGTGAGGTGCTGGAACAGCTGCCCAGAGAGGCTGTGGGTGCCCCGTCCATCCCTGGAGGTGTTCAAGGCCGGCTGGATGGGGCCCTGGGCAGCCAGGGCTGGTGTTAATGGGGAGGTTGGCGGCCCTGCCTGGCAGGGGGGTTGGAGCTTTGTGATCCCTGGGGTCCCTTCCAACCCAGCCCATCCTGTGACCTGTGACAGGGCAGCAGCCTCCCCCCTCACCCCGCCCGCAGAGCAGCAGGCAGCGGCGCCCACCTTCCATGGTCTCCGTCAGCCGATCCGCGACCTTCCTCACCACGGCGCTCAGCGTCATCTTGCCGTTGAGGAGCAGCTCCTCCACCAGCAGCTCCCCCGTGTCGCCATACAGCGCCTTGGCGGTGTAGATGTACCGCGGGTAGCGCAGGACGCGCAGCACCCGCCGGCTCTGAGCCTCGTACTCCACGCAGCCGCGCTTCTGCAGCTGGTACACGGCCAGGTTGTGCTGGATGAGGACGCACAGCGCCTTCCTCACCTGCCCCGGGCACACGGCTGGTCACACGCTGAGAGCAGCCCGCGTCCCCGGAGCGCCCCGGCCCCGTTTTTGGGGCGTGCGGCCCCCAGTGCCAGCCCCCCCCTCCCCCCATACCTGGTCCAGCGCCAGCCCGGTGTCAGCGCAGACGGCCCGCAGCGGCTGGCTGCCCGTCCTCACCAGGTACGTCCCCACCTTCTCCACGATCTCCCCGAAATGCTCCCGCAGCAGCAGGGAGCACAGCTTTATCTCCGCCTGCGTCATGGCGGGGCGCTGGGATGGCAGCTGCCGAGCGGAGCCGCTGCGGCTCTCAGTGCGGCTCCGG
Organism: Pavo muticus; assembly: GCA_016647715.1. NCBI lineage: Eukaryota > Metazoa > Chordata > Aves > Galliformes > Phasianidae > Pavo > Pavo muticus. Next base: position 1,951 of record JACDJE010001312.1, read on the forward strand.
GTGCTGCCGTGGCACTGAGAGCCCCCGGCCACAAACCCCCCAAGCCCCCCAGTGCCCCCCAGCACCGGGCAGCTTCTGGGGAGGGCGGCTGTTCTCCGCGGCGCTGGGGCAGAAAGGAGCCGTTCTGGGGTTCTGCAGAGGAGGAATTTAGTGAGGGGGGAGGCCATGGGACTTGGGGGTGAAAACGCCTCTTTGTTAAGGGAGAGGTTTTGGGGGGGAAAGCCCCATTTTCCAGAGGATGGGCTGGGGGTCTAGGAGTGAAATCCCCTTCAGTTTTTTATGTTGAGTTACGGGATCTGGGGCTGAAGTCCTGCTTTAATCAATTAAAAAAACAATAAACCCATTTACTTAATGAGTCAATTTCAGCGTGGGGAGCGGACCTTTCCTGTCAGCCCGGGCTGCGATGTGGGGCTCCGCCCTTCCCCCGCCCCCACCGCTGCTCACCCCCCTCCCGTCCCTTCTGGAGGAGACCCCGCGACAGCGACGGCTGCGGTGACGCCGCACCCACAGAGGGCACCGCCGGGGGCTGCTCTGCCTGCGCCCACCCGTGCTGAGGTCCCGGCAGGGTCCCCGTGCCCCCACGTCCCCNACCTCCGACATCCTCAGCATGGTGCGCACGATCTCACTGCTGGGCTGCGGGCAGGGCTGCGCGTGAGTGTGAGTGCGGGCGTGAGCGTGAGCGTGAGTGTGAGTGTGGGCGTGAGTGTGAGCGTGGGACTGCACTGCTGTGCGTGTGGGACTGCATTGAGTGTGAGCGTGAGTGTGAGCGTGGGACTGCACTGCTGTGAGTGTGAGTGCGGGCGTGAGTGTGAGCGTGAGTGTGAGCGTGGGACTGCACTGCTGTGCGTGTGGGACTGCATTGAGTGTGAGCGTGAGTGTGAGCGTGGGACTGCACTGCTGTAAGTGTGAGTGCGGGCGTGAGTGTGAGCGTGGGACTGCACTGCTGTGAGTGTGAGTGCGGGACTGCAGGGCTGCGCGTGAGTGTGAGTGCGGGCGTGAGTGTGAGTGTGGGCGTGAGTGTGAGTGCGGGCGTGAGTGTGAGCGTGGGACTGCACTGCTGTGAGTGTGAGTGCGGGCGTGAGTGTGAGCGTGAGCGAGTGTGGGCGTGAGTGTGAGTGTGGGCGTGAGACTGCACTGCTGTGAGTGTGAGTGCGGGACTGCACTGCTGAGAGTGTGGGACTGCACTGAGTGTGAGTGTGAGTCTGCACTGCTGTGAGTGTGAGCGTGGGACTGCAGGCCTGGGTGTGAGTGTGAGCGTGGGACTGCACTGAGTGTAACTGTGAGTGTGAGCGTGGGACTGCGCTGCTGTGAGCGTGAGTGTGAGACTGCACTGAGTGTGGGACCACAGGCCTGGGCGTGAGTGTGAGTCTGCGCTGAGTGCGAGCGTGGAACTGCAGAGCTGGGCGTGAGTGTGAGTGTGGGACTGCACTGCTGTGAGTGTGAGACGGCAGTGCTGGGTGTGAGTGTGAGCGAGTGTGGGACTGCACTGAGTGTGAGCGCGGGACGGCAGTGCTGGGTGTGAGTGTGAGCGTGAGTGTGAGACTGCACTGCTGTGAGTGTGAGTGCAGGACTGCATTGAGTGTGAGCATGAGTGCAGGACTGCAAGGCTGGGTATGAGTGTGAGTGTGCGACTGCACAGCCGAGTGTGAGCGTGGGGCTGCACTGAGTGTGAGTGTGGGACTGCAGGGCTGGGCGTGAGTGTGAGTGTGAGTGTGGGACTGCACTGAGTGCGAGCGTGGGACTGCAGGGCTGTGTGTGAGTGTGAGTATGGGACTGCACTACTATGAGTGTGTGTGTGGGACTGCACTGAGAGTAAGTGCGAGACTGCAGGGCTGGGTGTGAGTGTGAGTGTGAGACCACAGGCCTGGGTGTGAGTGTGAGCGTGGGGCTGCAGGGCTGGGCGTGAGTGTGAGCATAAACATGAGTGTGGGACTGCACTGAGTGTGAGCATGGGACTGCACTACTGTGAGTGTGGGACTGCACTGAGTGTGAGCGTGGGACGGCAGTGCTGGGTGTGAGTGTGAGCGTGAGTGTGGGACTGCACTGCTGTGAGTGTGAGTGCGGGACTGCATTGAGTGTGAGCATGAGTGCAGGACTGCAGGGCTGGGCGTGAGTGTGAGACTGCACTGAGCGTGAGTGTGGGACTGCAGGGCTGGATGTGAGTGTGAGTGTGGGACCACAGGCCTGGGTGTGAGTGTGGGACTGCAGGGCTGAGTGTGAGCGTGGGGCTGCACTGAGTGTGAGTGTGGGACTGCAGGGCTGGGCGTGAGTGTGAGCATGAGTGTGGGACTGCACTGAGTGCGAGTGTGAGCGTGGGACTGCGCTGAGTGTGAGCGTTAGTGTGAGTGTGGGACTGCACTGCTGTGAGTGTGAGCGTGGGACTGCAGGGCTGGGCGTGAGTGTGAGTGAGGGACTGCACTGAGTGTGAGTGTGGGACTGCACTGAGTGTGAGTGTGGGACTGCACTGAGTGTGTGAGTGTGGGACTGCAGGGCTGGGCATGAGTGTGAGCGTGAGTGTGGGACTGCACTGAGTGTGAGCATGGGACTGCAGGCCTGGGTGTGAGTGTGAGTATGGGACTGCACTGAGTGTAACTGTGAGTGTGGGACTGCACTGCTGTGAGTGCACTGAGTGTGAGCGTGAGTGTGAGTCTGCACTGCTGAGTGTGAGTGTGGGACTGCACTGCTGTGAGTGTGAGTGTGAGTCTGCGCTGTGAGTGTGAGCGTGGGACTGCACTGAGTGTGAGTGTGAGCGCAGGACTGCAGGGCTGGGCGTGAGCATGAGTGTGCGACTGCACAGCTGAGTGTGAGCATGGGGCTGCACTGAGTGTGAGTGTGGGACTGCAGGGCTGGGCGTGAGTGTGAGTGTGGGACTGCACTGCTGTGAGTGTGAGTGTGGCACTGCACTGAGTGTGAGTGTGGGACTGCACTGAGTGTGAGTGTGAGTGTGGCACCGCACTGAGTGTGAGTGTGGGACTGCACTGCTGTGAGTGTGAGTGTGGCACTGCACTGAGTGTGAGTGTGGGACTGCACTGCTGTGAGTGTGAGTGTGGCACTGCACTGAGTGTGAGTGTGGGACTGCAGGGCTGGGCGTGAGTGTGAGCATGGGACTGCACTGAGTGCGAGTGTGAGTGAGCGTGGGACAGCAGTGCTGGGTGTGAGTGTGAGCATGAGCATGAGTGTGGGACTGCATTGAGTGTGAGCATGAGCGTGGGACTGCAGAGCTGGGCATGAGCGTCAGTGTGAGACTGCACTGAGTGTGAGTGTGGGACTGCAGGGCTGAGCGTGAGTGTGGGGCTGCACTGCTGTGAGTGTGGGACTGCAGGGCTGGGAGTGAGAGTGAGTGTGGGACTGCACTGAGTGTGAGACTGCACTGAGTGTGAGACTGCACTGAGTGTGAGCACGGGACTGCCGGGCTGGGTGTGAGCATGAGTGTGAGTGTGGGACCGCAGCCTGGGTGTGAGTGTGAGTGTGGGACTGCAGGGCTGAGTGTGAGTGTGGGGCTGCACTGAGTGTGAGTGTGGGACCGCCCCGCTCCCCCCGCAGCACCGAACGGCCGCCCAGAGCTGAGCTGCCCCACAGCAGCGCGTGGCTGCAGGCAGCCCCCAGCCCAGAGCAGGGTGTGGACCCCCCCGCCCCCCCCCATGGAGCTGTAGCAGTGCAGAACCCCCCCAGCGCCCCGCAGCTGCAGCCACGCCAGCGTGGGGTTTGGCTGCAGGAGAACGGAAGCCCCCCCACCCCACAGCCCTCACCCTACTGTGCTGCAGAGCTGGGCTACACGAGGAGGGAACCCCCCGACGGCAGTGCTGGGTGTGAGTGTGAGCGTGAGTGTGAGACTGCACTGCTGTGAGTGTGAGTGCAGGACTGCATTGAGTGTGAGCATGAGTGCAGGACTGCAAGGCTGGGTATGAGTGTGAGTGTGCGACTGCACAGCCGAGTGTGAGCGTGGGGCTGCACTGAGTGTGAGTGTGGGACTGCAGGGCTGGGCGTGAGTGTGAGTGTGAGTGTGGGACTGCACTGAGTGCGAGCGTGGGACTGCAGGGCTGTGTGTGAGTGTGAGTATGGGACTGCACTACTATGAGTGTGTGTGTGGGACTGCACTGAGAGTAAGTGCGAGACTGCAGGGCTGGGTGTGAGTGTGAGTGTGAGACCACAGGCCTGGGTGTGAGTGTGAGCGTGGGGCTGCAGGGCTGGGCGTGAGTGTGAGCATAAACATGAGTGTGGGACTGCACTGAGTGTGAGCATGGGACTGCACTACTGTGAGTGTGGGACTGCACTGAGTGTGAGCGTGGGACGGCAGTGCTGGGTGTGAGTGTGAGCGTGAGTGTGGGACTGCACTGCTGTGAGTGTGAGTGCGGGACTGCATTGAGTGTGAGCATGAGTGCAGGACTGCAGGGCTGGGCGTGAGTGTGAGACTGCACTGAGCGTGAGTGTGGGACTGCAGGGCTGGATGTGAGTGTGAGTGTGGGACCACAGGCCTGGGTGTGAGTGTGGGACTGCAGGGCTGAGTGTGAGCGTGGGGCTGCACTGAGTGTGAGTGTGGGACTGCAGGGCTGGGCGTGAGTGTGAGCATGAGTGTGGGACTGCACTGAGTGCGAGTGTGAGCGTGGGACTGCGCTGAGTGTGAGCGTTAGTGTGAGTGTGGGACTGCACTGCTGTGAGTGTGAGCGTGGGACTGCAGGGCTGGGCGTGAGTGTGAGTGAGGGACTGCACTGAGTGTGAGTGTGGGACTGCACTGAGTGTGAGTGTGGGACTGCACTGAGTGTGTGAGTGTGGGACTGCAGGGCTGGGCATGAGTGTGAGCGTGAGTGTGGGACTGCACTGAGTGTGAGCATGGGACTGCAGGCCTGGGTGTGAGTGTGAGTATGGGACTGCACTGAGTGTAACTGTGAGTGTGGGACTGCACTGCTGTGAGTGCACTGAGTGTGAGCGTGAGTGTGAGTCTGCACTGCTGAGTGTGAGTGTGGGACTGCACTGCTGTGAGTGTGAGTGTGAGTCTGCGCTGTGAGTGTGAGCGTGGGACTGCACTGAGTGTGAGTGTGAGCGCAGGACTGCAGGGCTGGGCGTGAGCATGAGTGTGCGACTGCACAGCTGAGTGTGAGCATGGGGCTGCACTGAGTGTGAGTGTGGGACTGCAGGGCTGGGCGTGAGTGTGAGTGTGGGACTGCACTGCTGTGAGTGTGAGTGTGGCACTGCACTGAGTGTGAGTGTGGGACTGCACTGAGTGTGAGTGTGAGTGTGGCACCGCACTGAGTGTGAGTGTGGGACTGCACTGCTGTGAGTGTGAGTGTGGCACTGCACTGAGTGTGAGTGTGGGACTGCAGGGCTGGGCGTGAGTGTGAGCATGGGACTGCACTGAGTGCGAGTGTGAGTGAGCGTGGGACAGCAGTGCTGGGTGTGAGTGTGAGCATGAGCATGAGTGTGGGACTGCATTGAGTGTGAGCATGAGCGTGGGACTGCAGAGCTGGGCATGAGCGTCAGTGTGAGACTGCACTGAGTGTGAGTGTGGGACTGCAGGGCTGAGCGTGAGTGTGGGGCTGCACTGCTGTGAGTGTGGGACTGCAGGGCTGGGAGTGAGAGTGAGTGTGGGACTGCACTGAGTGTGAGACTGCACTGAGTGTGAGACTGCACTGAGTGTGAGCACGGGACTGCCGGGCTGGGTGTGAGCATGAGTGTGAGTGTGGGACCGCAGCCTGGGTGTGAGTGTGAGTGTGGGACTGCAGGGCTGAGTGTGAGTGTGGGGCTGCACTGAGTGTGAGTGTGGGACCGCCCCGCTCCCCCCGCAGCACCGAACGGCCGCCCAGAGCTGAGCTGCCCCACAGCAGCGCGTGGCTGCAGGCAGCCCCCAGCCCAGAGCAGGGTGTGGACCCCCCCGCCCCCCCCCATGGAGCTGTAGCAGTGCAGAACCCCCCCAGCGCCCCGCAGCTGCAGCCACGCCAGCGTGGGGTTTGGCTGCAGGAGAACGGAAGCCCCCCCACCCCACAGCCCTCACCCTACTGTGCTGCAGAGCTGGGCTACACGAGGAGGGAACCCCCCGACGGCAGTGCTGGGTGTGAGTGTGAGCGTGAGTGTGAGACTGCACTGCTGTGAGTGTGAGTGCAGGACTGCATTGAGTGTGAGCATGAGTGCAGGACTGCAAGGCTGGGTATGAGTGTGAGTGTGCGACTGCACAGCCGAGTGTGAGCGTGGGGCTGCACTGAGTGTGAGTGTGGGACTGCAGGGCTGGGCGTGAGTGTGAGTGTGAGTGTGGGACTGCACTGAGTGCGAGCGTGGGACTGCAGGGCTGTGTGTGAGTGTGAGTATGGGACTGCACTACTATGAGTGTGTGTGTGGGACTGCACTGAGAGTAAGTGCGAGACTGCAGGGCTGGGTGTGAGTGTGAGTGTGAGACCACAGGCCTGGGTGTGAGTGTGAGCGTGGGGCTGCAGGGCTGGGCGTGAGTGTGAGCATAAACATGAGTGTGGGACTGCACTGAGTGTGAGCATGGGACTGCACTACTGTGAGTGTGGGACTGCACTGAGTGTGAGCGTGGGACGGCAGTGCTGGGTGTGAGTGTGAGCGTGAGTGTGGGACTGCACTGCTGTGAGTGTGAGTGCGGGACTGCATTGAGTGTGAGCATGAGTGCAGGACTGCAGGGCTGGGCGTGAGTGTGAGACTGCACTGAGCGTGAGTGTGGGACTGCAGGGCTGGATGTGAGTGTGAGTGTGGGACCACAGGCCTGGGTGTGAGTGTGGGACTGCAGGGCTGAGTGTGAGCGTGGGGCTGCACTGAGTGTGAGTGTGGGACTGCAGGGCTGGGCGTGAGTGTGAGCATGAGTGTGGGACTGCACTGAGTGCGAGTGTGAGCGTGGGACTGCGCTGAGTGTGAGCGTTAGTGTGAGTGTGGGACTGCACTGCTGTGAGTGTGAGCGTGGGACTGCAGGGCTGGGCGTGAGTGTGAGTGAGGGACTGCACTGAGTGTGAGTGTGGGACTGCACTGAGTGTGAGTGTGGGACTGCACTGAGTGTGTGAGTGTGGGACTGCAGGGCTGGGCATGAGTGTGAGCGTGAGTGTGGGACTGCACTGAGTGTGAGCATGGGACTGCAGGCCTGGGTGTGAGTGTGAGTATGGGACTGCACTGAGTGTAACTGTGAGTGTGGGACTGCACTGCTGTGAGTGCACTGAGTGTGAGCGTGAGTGTGAGTCTGCACTGCTGAGTGTGAGTGTGGGACTGCACTGCTGTGAGTGTGAGTGTGAGTCTGCGCTGTGAGTGTGAGCGTGGGACTGCACTGAGTGTGAGTGTGAGCGCAGGACTGCAGGGCTGGGCGTGAGCATGAGTGTGCGACTGCACAGCTGAGTGTGAGCATGGGGCTGCACTGAGTGTGAGTGTGGGACTGCAGGGCTGGGCGTGAGTGTGAGTGTGGGACTGCACTGCTGTGAGTGTGAGTGTGGCACTGCACTGAGTGTGAGTGTGGGACTGCACTGAGTGTGAGTGTGAGTGTGGCACCGCACTGAGTGTGAGTGTGGGACTGCACTGCTGTGAGTGTGAGTGTGGCACTGCACTGAGTGTGAGTGTGGGACTGCAGGGCTGGGCGTGAGTGTGAGCATGGGACTGCACTGAGTGCGAGTGTGAGTGAGCGTGGGACAGCAGTGCTGGGTGTGAGTGTGAGCATGAGCATGAGTGTGGGACTGCATTGAGTGTGAGCATGAGCGTGGGACTGCAGAGCTGGGCATGAGCGTCAGTGTGAGACTGCACTGAGTGTGAGTGTGGGACTGCAGGGCTGAGCGTGAGTGTGGGGCTGCACTGCTGTGAGTGTGGGACTGCAGGGCTGGGAGTGAGAGTGAGTGTGGGACTGCACTGAGTGTGAGACTGCACTGAGTGTGAGACTGCACTGAGTGTGAGCACGGGACTGCCGGGCTGGGTGTGAGCATGAGTGTGAGTGTGGGACCGCAGCCTGGGTGTGAGTGTGAGTGTGGGACTGCAGGGCTGAGTGTGAGTGTGGGGCTGCACTGAGTGTGAGTGTGGGACCGCCCCGCTCCCCCCGCAGCACCGAACGGCCGCCCAGAGCTGAGCTGCCCCACAGCAGCGCGTGGCTGCAGGCAGCCCCCAGCCCAGAGCAGGGTGTGGACCCCCCCGCCCCCCCCCATGGAGCTGTAGCAGTGCAGAACCCCCCCAGCGCCCCGCAGCTGCAGCCACGCCAGCGTGGGGTTTGGCTGCAGGAGAACGGAAGCCCCCCCACCCCACAGCCCTCACCCTACTGTGCTGCAGAGCTGGGCTACACGAGGAGGGAACCCCCCGACGGCAGTGCTGGGTGTGAGTGTGAGCGTGAGTGTGAGACTGCACTGCTGTGAGTGTGAGTGCAGGACTGCATTGAGTGTGAGCATGAGTGCAGGACTGCAAGGCTGGGTATGAGTGTGAGTGTGCGACTGCACAGNCCCGGGGCTGAGACCCCCCCACAGCGCCCCGCACTCACCCAGACCCAGCCTAAGCCCACGCGACCACCACGGCAAACACCATTTCCGGCGCTCAGATGGCTACTTCCGGTTCCTCAGCGCCGTCGCTCTGGAGGACCGTGGTTACGTGCCGCTCTACCCGCTCCGTCTCGTCGTGCCGCCGTGACGCTGTACGCTCTCGGAGCAGCCGGGCGGACCGGAAGTGCCGGCGCTCTACCCGTCGGGCCGCCGCCTCGCTGCCCGGCCGGAGGACTGACGGCAGGGAGCCGGCGGAGGAGGCGGAGAGAGAAGATGGCGGAGGCCTCGGCGGCGGCGGCCGCCGTGTCCCAGCACCGCTTCTTCTGCCACAGCTGCAAAGGGGAGGTCAGCCCCAAGCTGCCGGTAAGCCCCGGGCGCTCCGAGGGGCCGGGCCGGGCCGGGGGCAGGCCTAGGGGAAGGCCGCGGCCCTCAGCGCCCCGCAGAGCAGGGCCGGGGCTCTGTGCGGAGGGGCCGCCCCGGAGCCGGCGGGCAGCGCTGTCCCCGCATCGCGGCGCTGGGGCTGTGGTGAGGCCCACCCCCCCCCCGAGCCCTCCTAACGGGGGGTCCCCGGAGCCCGGGGGGAAGGGGGGCCGTGAGACTCCGCCGAGCCCCGCGGTGTGGGGTGACCCCCGACCCCCCTCCAGGCCCTGATCTCCCCATCCCGCTGAGGACGAGGGATGTGACGGCTCCCACTCCCCTCCCTCCCTGCTGTCTGCAGGGGGCTGTGACCCCCCCCAGGAAAAGCTCTCGAGGGGTGCCGCCTCCCCCGCCCCCCCTGGGCCGTCAGAGCTCACCCGTCCCTCGGGGGCAGCGCTGTCCCCCTGAGCCGCACGGAGCGCCGAGGCTGCGGTGACCCCCGCGGGCTGAGCGGCCCATAACTGAGATCCTATGGGGCGGGGGTCGGTCCCGGTGCCCTCCTCAGTGCGGGGTGAGGAGCAGAGGGGTGGTGGAGCTGCTGTGACCCCAGCATTCCCCACGTGGGGCTCTGTGCTGGATGTCGGGGTCGGGGTGACCTCTGCTCTCACCCCATATCTGACGCCGTGTGGGGCCGGGGCCGGTCCCGGTGCCCTCCTTTCCTCAGCGTGAAAAGCAGAGGCTGCTTGGAGCCCGCGGCCCTCTGAGATGCTGTGACCCCAACGCTCTGCCACGAGGGGCTCTGCTGTGTGTGTGGGGCCAGGGCTGGGCTGCGAGGGCACCTCACAGCTGTTACCACGTCTGTGTCCGTGTACCCTCCGTGTCTGTGCCCACATTCCCTCCATGTCTGCCCTTATCTCACTGCTCCGTGGATTCAGCCCCACGCCCCCCGCGCTGTGCAGTATGAGGGTGTTGGAGCCCCTCCCCCCGTAGGACCGCCGCGTCCCCCCCGGCTGCGGGGGCCCCGTCGTGCCGTGGCGCCGAGCCGCTCCTGGCGCTTTCTGTTCCCTCCCGTCCCCCAGTTTTGCTCAGCTCTCCCTCCGCACCACTTCCCTCCGCTGCCGACGTGGGCGCTCTGCCCTCCCGCATCCCGGCGAGGAGGAGCGGCTCAACCCCTCCGTGCCCGCCGTTCTCAGCGGGAGCGCAGCGCGGTGCGTGCGGAGCGCCTTCCGGGCGGCCCTTTCCCATTCCCCCGCACGGCCCCGGCTGCCGCCCGCGGGTTCCTGCGCTTCTAAATCGGGATCCGGCGCCGCGGGGACCCTTCAGCTCCGCGTGGGTGGGAAGGAGGTCGCTGCATCCTCGGTGTGTGCGGGGGAGGATGCCCGGCACGGCTCTCCTGGCGCGCTTTGCTCCACTTTCTGCTTCCAGAGCGCCCAGACTGGGGGCTGTGCGGCTGCCTGGGGCTCTCGCTGTGCTCGGGGCTGTGCAGGTTCTTGGGGCTGTGCAGGTGCTCGGGGCTCTCGCTGTGCCTGTGCAGGTGTTTGGGGCTCTCGCTGTGCCCGGGGCTCCCCCTGTGCCCCCGTTCCTACGGCGATGCACCCCGCCGTGCTGAGCTCGGGGCACGCATCCCTTTGCAGCCATCGCTGTGAACTGAGCAGCGCCTCTCGCAGCTCCGCGTCCCGCTCTGCTGCCCGTGGGTGGGGGTGGAACAGCGACGGCCCCGCCGGGCCCCGGGGCCGCTCTGCGTGCCCGCCCCAAAGCCGCTCCTTCCCGCTGCCCTCCGCAGGCAGCGCTCGGAGCTGGGCTGCTCTGTGCGGCGCTGTGACGGGTCGGGGGAGCGGCTCGGGGCCGGGGGGGCAGCGGTGGTGGCTGAGATGGGCCCAGCCCGGCAGCTGCCGTCGGCTCCCTTCGTTCCATCCCTGCGCTGCGCCCTGCTGAGCTCAGCGCCCCTCACTGCTTCCAGGCTGCCGTCCCCGTTGGGCGCTCTGCCTGTCGGGCTGGGGCGGATGCGCGCCTGTGAGCTGCGCACGGGGAGGAGCACGGAGCAGGGCAGGGCAGGGCAGTGCAGCGCAGGAGGGCACGGCCGGGCCGTCCGGGGGCAGCACGGAGTGCTCCCAGTGGGGGAGCGCCCACGGGCACGCGTGGGGAGGAGGGCACACGGGGCAGGCAGAGCAGACCTGCAGCGAGCAGCAGCGCTGGAGGGGCGGGAGGGACGCTGTGCTGCAGCGCTGCTCCGTGCACTGCGGGCAGCCCGGGGTGGTGCGGCTGTGCTGCGGGGGAGCAGGAAGGCTGCAGGCCCTGCACGGGGTGCTCCGCTCCATCTCGGTGCTGAGGGGGGCGTGGGGTGAAGGGGAGGAGGGGACGGGGCTGCCCGGCTGCCGGTCCGCCTTCTGGCCGCCCGGCTTTGCTCAGAGCGCTCCAAGCAGCTTTGCTTGCTTCTCGGTCCGGAATGCACGTTTGTTTCTGTCTGCTCCAGCCATGCACGAGGGAGGGGCACGCATGGGCTGCACCCCCACAGCGCTGCTGCCGCTGCTGCTGCTGCTGCTGCACGTGTGCTGCTGCTGCGTGGGAGCCCAGCGCTGCTCGCCCCGCTGCAGAGCGCCGGGCTGAGGTGTGGCTGCAGCTGGGGAGTGCGGCTGGGCCGCGGGGCGCCCACACTGCACCCATGGCAGCACAGCCAGCCTGCACCCATGGCAGCACAGCCAGCCTGCACCCATGGCAGCACAGCCACACTGCACCCATGGCAGCACAGCCACCCTGCACCCATGGCAGCACAGCCAGCCTGTGCCCAGCCTGCACCCATAGCAGCACAGCCGCCCTGTGCCCAGCCTGCACCCATGGCAGCACAGCCACCCTGTGCCCATGGCAGGACAGCCATCCTGCACCCATGGCAGCACAGCCACCCTGCACCCAAGGCAGCACTCCCACCCTGTGCCCACCCTGCACCCAAGGCAGCACTCCCACCCTGTGCCCACCCTGCACCCATGGCAGCACAGCCGCCCTGCGCCCAGCCTGCACCCATGGCAGCACAGCCACCCTGCACCCATGGCAGCACAGCCACCCTGTGCCCAGCCTGCACCCATGGCAGCACAGCCACCTTGTGCCCACCCTGCACCCATGGCAGCACAGCCAGCCTGCACCCATGGCAGCACAGCCAGCCTGCACCCATGGCAGCACAGCCATCCCGTGCCCACCCTGCGCCCATGGCAGCACAGCCACCCTGTGCCCACCCTGCACCCA
>JACDJE010001314.1:0-13937 GCA_016647715.1 Pavo muticus
GGAGTTTCTGTGGGGTTTGAGGGCAATTGGGGGGAGTTGGGAGGTGTGGAGGGTTGGGGGAGGAGGAAGTTTGGGGTGCTTGGGTGTGTGGGGGCAGTTGCATGTGGGGATGCTCATTCTTTACCCTCCTCATTAATATTGTCCACCTTGTATGGGGAAGGGGGGCAGGAAGAGAAAAAGGGAGGCTGCAGCATGTGTACTTCGCACGGCCCCTGCGCACCTCGAATCAAAGATTGTTAACATACCACAGTACCTCATTTCGGCTGTGGTGCAACATGGGATTTCTGAAGTCATAGCAAATTTGGAGAAAAGACGCATCATCTCCGGAATATGCACTCCTCATATAACTCACCTGTCTGGACAGTTTGGAAACCAGACGGAAGGTGGCAATTAACAATTGACTACTGGTGCCTGAGCACTAACACAGTCTCACTAGGAGCTGCTGTCCCAGACATCACCAACGTAACAGCTTGTTTTGTTAGCAGCCGCACATCCATGGACAGCAGTTTTCAGTGTAAAAGATATGTTCTTTACAGTTTCCTTGCAGGAAGAGGATAAAGAAAAGTCTGCTTTCACACAGGAGGGGATACGATATACCTTTAGCAGACTCCCACAGGGGTGTAAACATTCTCCCACTATTGCTCAAGCCGCCTCAGAGAACTTTGACAGAGTTCCACTGTCTTAGCATGTGAAATTGTATCCATGTGTAGATGATATTTTAATTGCAGGCACATCCCCTGGAAAGGTAAGAAAAGTGGCAGTGGCACTAGATGACACAGAAATTGAAATTCCACCTGCAAACTGTCAGAGACAAAGTAAAGAAGTAAAATTCTAAGGCAGCAGAGACCAGCAAAACTGTGCGGACTTGACTGACCAAAGTGAAGGTATGTGAACTAGTGTGAACAGAAGCGAAGCTGTGCAAAATTTTACAAAACTACGTGAACTTCATGGAACCTCAGTGAAGACCAGAGATCCTGCAAAGTCTTCAGTGAGCCAGGGCAGACTTCCACGAAGCCCAGTGAAGACCCACAAACCTGTACAAAAATACCATGAATCTGCACGGACAATACAGTGAACCCAGGTGAAAACCCGTGAACTCGGGTGTCCTTTGGTTGATTCGGGTTTGGGATCTGGACAATGCAACCCATCTGGATAAGTCCCTTGTAGAATGGTAGTATTTTCTTCACGAATACTGAAATCTGAATCAGTGGGACATCGTTCATGCCCTATTACTCGATGCTTATCTTCTCCTCCCCTGGTTCCTCATTGCCTGAGTACTTCAGGTTCACAAACCTTCCCAATGCTTAACTAAACACATGCATACTGGCTAAACAGAAATTGTTGCTCGCTAAACATGTATCTATTGCTAATGACTTACGTCCTCCTCCTTAAATTTTCTATCATCACTAAGGTAGTGTCTGTACAGCACCAAAAATCAGTAGTCTTGCAACATAACAAGCCTACTGATATCCTTGTCAAGGGTTTTGATTTCTAAAGGCATTATCACACTGTTTGGAGTGCAATGTCTAAGTTGTCTGGAACTCAGGGCTCAGAGGTATTCCAGATGGCCTGACAGACGAGAACTGCAGTCCTTGTACCCATACGTTACTCCATCTACCTACTGACCAAGCACCAATGTGGAAAATCCATCTACAGGACAAGTGAAGCAGATCCTCAGAGAATCCTGATGAAATAAAAACACGCCCAAAAAGAACTATTAGTACTGATAAACAGCGCAAGATGGGAGCAGAGACAATGACATAAAATACTCACAGCATTAGTTCTAATGCAGAAACAACATTCCATTCCTACATAAGTACACAAACACTGAGTAATGGCACAAAATGACCATGACCAGATTTCAGGAGCACACTGCTCCACGAGAGCTCGTGCAGTGAAAGAATGAGTAATGCCTGAATCCAGGTCCATGATCTGTTTTGATAGCACGTGGGGTAGCTTCTGGAGACTGCAAGACTCTGGCATGACATGCAGCCCAGAAGCAGGAACAGGAGAGCGTCAAGATCTGCTAGCAAGAAAGAAGAAGAAATCTCTGAGTCTTTTTTCTCCACAACCATTTCGGATTCTTTCTTCTCTGCAGGTATAAAAAAAAACTCTACTCTGATTCAGTCCCAACGCAATGATTGGGTATATTGTATGTACCGAAGCATTGCGTATAGTTAGGACAAAAGCTGTGCATAGTTAGTGACAGGATCATAAGTAAAATTAACTGGATGCCACCAAGATTGAAATTCTCTTTCAAATTTGTTTGCATTGTCCCAAATCACCTTTCAAAGTTTAGTGGGTAAAGCGTTTCCTTTACCTTCTACTACTAAGAGCTAGGGAGACATTATTTGAGTTATGGCAAGTGCAGCTACAATTAACTGGTGGTCTTTTATATTAGTTCTTTCCCACTAAGATAATACATTAGATAAGAACCGCTGATTTGTTCCCAGTGCTGATAGGAAAAACTGCAGGGGCGTTGCAATGCACATAGATCACTTGTTCATCTGGCACCCTACTTTTATTCTTTGTCCTGCATCTCCCCAGAGTTAGGGGAGTCAGCCAGTACTATCCTGGCACCATTCATTTCCTGAATGTATTTCATCACTGTGCTTAACCATGGTTGAAAGAGTTAAGCCTCTGTTAGAATTAGAATTCAGTCCCATACATCCAGTATGGCCAATATAGGCACAGGACTGTGACCAGCCAGTGAATGTGATAGGGTCAGCATAAGCAATTACAAAAATCTATCTGAAGAAGATGCCTGTCCGAAACAGTGACACTAATGATACCACAGGGATCGCAGGGGAAAGGAGAAGGGTGAGGAGGGAACATGTGAGGCACAGCAACAGGATCAGCATTCATTAGCATCTGGAAGAAAAAAGAGAGAACTTCCCAGTTCCAAAGGAACCAAGGTTAGAGAAAGCATAACTGGAAAAGAAAAAAAAACAAAAAAACTTCCTGGTCCCAAATGAACCAAAGTTAGAAGGTAGGTGAGATCCAGTTGGTTAATTTTGTACATTTCCTCCTGATCGTCTTGAGCCTTCCAGATGTATTTGTTAAGAGTCTCCTTGAGGGTTAAAGGGACAGGACCAGTGTGGGGCAAATCAACACCTGTTGTCCCAGGGAGTAATCATCCAAATAAGCAGCTCTTTGAGTAAGGGACCACAGGGCACAGTGGTTGCCGCTGGTGAAAAATATTCCAGGTCCCCAGTAACCATCTGATTCTTATTCAAACAACAGGATCTGTTCTCCCCCTGTTAATGGCACTTTCCACACATACTCTGTCTGATTTCCTAGGGGCGTNTGTTGCCACCGAGCAACTACCGTATGTCCAGGCCGCACTGTTAGGGACTAGCGATAAGAGCTCGCTAGGGCCAAAAGCACACACTGTCACCAATATGGTGGATGTAGCAAAATGGCGTTTATTATCAGAAGTTTGTAGCCTATATACTCTATTTGCATTATCTACGCCCCTCTTTAAGCTTGCGTTATACATTATTCATAAAGCGTAATACATTATTCAGAGCAGGGGAGGGTCCCTACCGCGTCACAACCCGATGCCCCGCTTCCGCCTACGGTAACAGATGTTGGAGTATCACTGGGGTTCAACATCAAGGAGTGACGCTGAGGGTTGATACTGCTGTGACATTGGAGTGATACTGTGGTGATGCTGCAGAGTGACGTTTGGGGGGTGTCGCTGGGGTATCACTGCGGGGTGACACTGGGGTGATGTTTGGGAGTGAAGTTACGTGGAGATTTGGGGGTATCACTGGTGTTAAACATCAAGGAGTGATGCTGGGGGGTGACACTGGAGTGATGTTGAGAGGTGACATTGGGGGGATGTTGGGGTATCACTGAGGGAGGAATCAGGGAATGACATTGGGGTGATGTTGGGGTGACACGGGAAAGACATTGGGTGGTGATGTTGGGGTATCACTTAGGGTGACATCAGGGAGTGACATTCTTGGGGTGACATTATTGGGAAGGATAGTGGGCTAACAGGGGATTCAACAGGGAGTGACGCTGTGGTGATGTTGGGAAGTGACACTGGGGAGTGCTAGTGGGGTATGACTGGGATTGACATAAGGGAGTGACGCTGGGGGAATAAGACTGGAGTGAAATTGGGGTGATACTGGGGTGAAATTAGGGGGTGACACTGGGGGCGATGTTGGGGTATCACTGGGGGATGACATCAGGGAGTGACTTTGGGTTGACGTTGGAAAGTGAAGTTGTGGGTTGATGTTGGAGTATTACTGGGGGTTAACATCAAGGAGTGATGTTTTGGGGGGGACATGGGGTGATGCGGGGGTGACACTGGGGTGATGTTAAGAGTGACATTGTTGGGGTGACACGGGGTTCATTTTGGGGAGTGACATTGAGAGGTAATGAGTATGACTGGGGATGACATTGGAGTGATGCTGGGGTAACTGTTGGATTGACGGTGAAGGATGCACACTGGAGTGACATTGAAGTGACACTGGGTTGATGTTGGGCAGTGAGGCTGCAGGGTGATGCTGGAGAGACACTGGGGGGTGATGTTAGGGGGTGACATTGCTGACATTGAGGAGGACAGGCAGAATCCTTAAATAAGACAGCCAGTAAAAATGTCAAACAAAGCACCTGATTCTCAGCCTTTTCATTCCTTTTTTGGAAATCTGGAGGCCTCCCTGTTAGCTCCAGCTCTGGCCTGTAAAGCCTGAGCTCGCAGTCTGTTGGAAGTCCTTGTTACTAGACAGCAGAGAAATTAGATTGGACTGAGTTTTAGGAAGGCATTACATTAGCTGAAAAATAGAGCCTCCTTGAGCAACAAAGCATGGGGCTAAAGAAAAACAGCTGAATTTCTAAAGAACAAATTTAATCTTAGTATCAGGGTAAGGGTTAGGATTAGAGTTACTCTGGGGATTAATACAGTTATCTTTACAGCTCCTACGTGGGGTGGGGTCCGGGTCAAGGTTAAAATTAAAGCTACATCCTAGCCAGTGAGGCCCCCCACTGCCATTCGCTTCTATGCTCTCGGGCCTCAGAAAAAGGCCCTGGGCACAAAGTAAAGCAATGCAATGTGACTGGACAACTCTCTTCTGGAGCATAAGCGCTTGAGGATTTGATATTCACAAAGGAAGCGCAACACCTGGGTAACACAGAGGAAGGCAGTGGGAGGGCAGAGCAAGGCGAAAACCTGGGGAAAGCAGGGAAAGGTGAGAGGAAAAGGACATGCAGCCAGGAAGGTGCCCTAAAGTGCTGTAACGAGCTCTGGGAACACTACACTATTCCACACTGGGAAATGGGGAAAGATTTACATGCGTACATGGTCCTTACCTGTTTGGGCAGTCACCAAAAGTTGGGTTCTGGTGCATTCCTGGACATGTGGCTTTCCATTGCTGAGCAGCATCTGGTCAAGGATCGGCAGGTGATCGGGTGGTGGTGTTTTTCCCCTGTCAGTCTGGCAGAATACGTTTTCCTGCTCGCTTCCCACTTTGTTACAGTACTTCTGCCATCTCACCGCAGAGCTATGCAATGGTCCTCCCCTCCCCCACATCCCCTGCTGCCCGATGGCACTGCAGTTCTCTGCTGCCCTCCACTGGTCGCCTGGTGGTACTGCAGACACTGCCAGCACGCATGAAGCACAGGTGTGCCTCTGATGTGGGCACACACCGAGCAATATGGCTGCACCCTGCACTTGTGGCTCCTTACCTGCAATGCATGGCAATGTGCCCAGAGCCATGAGGCACTGCCATGTGAAGGAGCTCAGTTGTCGGGGGTGGGATGGTGGAAAAGCCCATTCACCAGCTCCTAGGAAACTCGGTAGTGTGCTGCTTGGGGTGATCACAGAGCTGCTCCATGCTGGTCCCGGGATGCTGTGGTGCCAATGCCACTCCACACCAGTACCGCAACCAAGCTTATCAGGTTCTAGTGCTGCTGAGAGGGCTTTTAAATGGCTGGGGGACTGTGCAGGGCTGGGGGTGATGGGGGACACCTGTCACTCCAGCATGTTGACGAGCAAATTGGATGCTCGTCAAAAATCCGTGCCTTCTGTACATCTTTGGGCACATGCATGTTACTAACTGGAGGACTTCTAACAAAGATTGGCAGATACGCTGCACAGACCGGTCAAAACTCAGATACACCGCTTTTGCATCTAGGCACACATGCATTGTGCTGCCTGCTAGACCTGAGCAGTACCTGCAGTACCAAATTCTGTTCCACGGGGGGGCGGCAGCGAGCAGCTCAGCACTACTGTACACAGGCGGTTCCAGGGTGGGCAGCTGAAGGTCAGGTGCAACGCTGAGCTAATCAGATGCTGTTACAGGCTTAGGGACCACTGGGAGAAAAAGCCATGTGTTCCTGGGGCAAGCTTGGGTGCAAAACCGCCCAAGGAAATAGACAAGTGGCATCCTGGATTGGAAGGGGGAGAAGACTGCTGAGCCAGCGGTCCAAGAATTGACTGCTCTCCCACACCTCAGCTTTTAATAGAAATGGGTGCTATTTATAAGATTCTGGACGCATGTGCACTATTGCTACAAGAACTATGCATAACAAAGACTAGCGGATTCGCTGCGGAGAGTGATGAGAACATACAGATACCACTGCCACGTGCCTGTGCACACGAATCCTACTGCTCGTGGCATGAAACAACATACACGGCCGCAGTCCTGCCGATTGGCCACACAAGGACAGCAGAGACCGGGGTAACTTCTCCACAGTTCTGCCCATAGGCCACGCGGGGGCACCAGAGAACGCAAAAACCACTTACGTGCAGTTCCACCCATAGGCCACGTGGCGGCACCACAAACCATGGAAACATCTTTGCAGTTCTGCCCATAGGCCACACGGTGACAGAAGAGACTGCTGAATCAACTTCTCCAAAGTTCCACCTAATAGCCACGCGGGGGCACCAGCAAACACATAAACAGCATAAATCCGCAACCGCAGAGACAGCTTCTCCGCAGTTCCGCATAAGGCCACGCGGGGGCACTAGAGACCATGGAAACAACTTCTCTGCCGTTCCACCCATTCGCCACCTGGTGACAGAAGAGACCACGGAAACAACATCTCTGCAGTTCCGCCCATTGGTCATGCAGGGACACCAGCAAACGCATAAACAATTTCTCCGTGATTCCACATTGGGCCACCCGGGGGCACCAGAGATCGCAGAAGCAACTTCCCCACAGTTCCGCCCATTGCCCACGCAGTGACAGAAGAGACTGCTGAAACAACTTCTCCACAGTTCCACATTTGGCCACGAGGGGGCACCAGTGAATGCATAAACAACTTCATCACAGTTCCGCCCATTGGCCACGGGGGCACCAGAGACAGCAGCATCCACTTACCCACAGTTCCACTCAGGGGCTACGCGCGGATAGCAGAGACCGTGGAAACAACTTCTCCACAGTTCTGCATTTGGCCACGCAGGGGCACCAGTGACTGCAGAAACAACTTCTCCACGCTTCCACTGAATGGCCATGCGGGGGCACTAGTGAACGCATAAACAATTTCTCCGCGGTTCCACATTTGGCCACGCAGTGGCACCAGAAACTGCGGAAACATCTTCACAGTTCCGCCCATAGGCCACACGGTGACAACATGGCTTAATCCCTAAAGAACAAAGTTAATTCCTCCTTTCCAGATTACAGAAAGGACTAAAGTGAAACAGGATGAGCAGAATGCAGGGACAGTTTAGCGTTGTCTGCAAATTAGCATGGGATGTTCTCACATGAGAATAAACTCAACTCTAGAAACCATCCAAACTGAGGCAACAGCAAGGCTGCGGCCCATGCTACAACATACCCGATCTCCTCCTGCAACGCTGTTTGGGAAAGCTAACACAGCAGATATTCCTCTCTTTGACTGGATGCACAATTACACAGCGTGAAGATGACAGAATCCATGAACTCTGAGGATTTGCTTTGAGGCATCTGAAAAATCAGCTTACCCAACTACACTGGGCTATTCTAAAACCCCAAGGCGCTGTAACAAGCTCTGGGAGCATTGCATTGTGCCACACTGTGAAACAGGGAAAGATTTGCATCCGTGCGTGGTCCTTACCTGATTGGGCAGTCACCAAAGTTGGGTTTCAGGGCATTCCAGGACATGCCACTATAAATTGTTGAGCAGCATCCAGTCAAGGATCCGCAGGTGATCGGGTGGTGGTGTTTATCCCCTATCATTCTGGCACAATGCATTTTCCTGCTCACGTCCCACTCTGTTACAGGATATCAGCTGCCACCCCGCNAAAAACAGAAGAGCGAGGAAAAAAAAAAAGGAAGGGGTACTAATGGTCTGCCGCGCGATCTGGCCGGCCCCGGGCCACACGCTCTGGGAGAGGGGGAAGGGCAGGGAGCTAGTGGATGGGTTTAACAAAAGAAATGCACCAGCACCGATCTGAGAGGGAACGGTAATTTACTAAATTTAATGAAATCAAACAAAATGAGAGAGAGAAGAGTATCCAAAACGCAAGATCAAACCACAATAGCGCGAAGGAAACACATGCTGTTCTCTGCAGCGAGCTGAGAAGGCTGATCCAGGGCAGCGGAGGAAGCCAGGCACTCGGTCGGATCCGGAGCTCCACCCCACGTCCTCTTCGCGCCAAATCCTCCCCAGGGAAGCCGCACCTCTCCTCCCATCAGGATACTCCAAATGCCCATAAGGGGCAGTAAACGGAACCAGAACATTAACTCTTTAACTCCCACTGGTTCACATGATGTTCTGATGCAGAATACCGACCACGAAAGAAAAATCACCAAACAACAACACCCTGCTATAGTTACAGGACTTGACTCAAGGCCAGGACTGTAAGGGGCAGAGGGGGAGGGGAACATCATTCCATAGAGGAAAGTGAGTGAGTTTAATCCTAGGGAAAGGTACAGGGAGTAAACAGCTTAAAGGATCCCATCTGGGGTTTCTCCATTCTTCCTTACCTACAGAATTTTGTCTAGCCATGATTAGCTGCTGTACTCACTATATCCAACAAGCAGCTTATGCAGACTCCTCCTCCAAAGCAAAACAAAAACAAAACAATACAATAATAAATAAAGGAGTTTTACCGTTTATGTGCACGTTTGAAGCCTGACAAATGCAATCCTCGTCAGACACGTATTTTGGCCAAAATACTTATTCCCTGCAATTGGTTATTCAGGCCATACAACAACACAATATCTAATCATTTTCCATTTATCCTTATCCCTGGTTCTCAAATTTCTCATCCAAATTTTTCATCGTACTTCCTAAAGGATTTTTAGCAGGCACTGCCCTGGGGACCCTCTCTCTGTCCCCCACCTTGGAACTCTTAATCCCCATTTCTCTCAGCAACCCATGGTCATGCTCTTCTGCAGCACCGTGCACACCAATTCTTGGTTCTAGAGAATGAGGTGTACCATCAAGCAACCCTTTTTGCAAGACATTCGTGTACAGCATAAGAGTCCCAGACCTCAACCACCAAGGCAATATTTAACTGCAAATAATTGTTCTTACCCTGGTCTGTGCACAGGGTTGCCAGGAATTATCAGGTCAATCACACAAAACCGCAGTGCCCACAATCCATCCCAATCCCCCCAGCTGTTCACAGATCTTGCCTCTTAAAAACATCCTCAGGTCCGCAGCTGGCTCCACTATGAACCACTGCTGCCAACCCACAGGGCTGCAGAAATAAGAGCAAGGTGCACCGTCCTGTGCTGTGGAGGCGGAGGCTCACCATGGGTGACATTGCTCCCGGGTTTCGGCACCAAACTGTGAGAAACACACTCAAGATCAAGAATTACTAATCAGGCAAAGATCTCTGTGAAGAGCAGTTAATTCATTATTGCAATAAACTGCACAAACGCCTACTAAAAAGGGAGAAATTGCACAACTAGACAGTGAAATCCATTCCGTTATATACCCTGGGTCCGAAGCAGGTAAAGACTCTCCTACCAAATTTGATGGTTATTAATTAGTTTACTTACAGATTGTGTTTTTACTCTGCCATCATGAGAAAGAGAGAACAGCCGGCCAGTGTCTGTGGTGTGGGTCCACATCAATCTGGTCAGAAAAGTAGATTCCACAGTCTCTGGTGCCACTGTGTGGCCAATGAGCAGAACTGCCGAGAAGTTGTTTCCACGGTCTCTGGTGCCCCCACGTGGTCTATGAGCAGAACTCTGGAGAATTTGTTTCTGCAGTCTCTGGTGCCCCCGCGTGGCCTATGGGAGGAACTGCAGATCTGTTGTTTCCACGGTCTCTTCCACCCCCGCGTGGCCTATGAGTAGAACAGCGGGTAAGTGGATGCCGCTGTTTCTGGTGCCACCGCGTGGCAAATGAGCGGAACTTCCGGGAAGTTATTTCCACGGACTCTGGTGCCCCCGCGTGGCCAATGGATGGAACTACCGAGATGTTGTTTCCGTGGTCTCCGGTGCCCCCGCGTGGCCAATGGGTGGAACTGCCAGGATGATCATTCTGCGGTCTCTGGTGTCCCCGCGTGGCCAATGGTTGGAACTGCCAAGATGTTGTTTCCACAGTCCCTGGTGCCACCGCATGGCCTATGGGTGGATCAGCAGGTAAGGTGATTCCACTGTTTCTAGTGCCACTGCATGGCGAATGGGTGAACTGCAGGGAAGTTGTTTCTGCTGTCTGTGGTGCCCCTGCATGGCCAATAGGTAAAACTGCAGAGAATCCCAATCCCCCCAGCTGTTCACAGATCTTGCCTCTTAAAAACATCCTCAGGTCCGCAGCTGGCTCCACTATGAACCACTGCTGCCAACCCACAGGGCCGCAGAAATAAGAGCAGGGTGCACCATCCTGTGCTGTAGAGGCGGAGGCTCACCATGGGTGACATTGCTCCCGGGTTTCGGCACCAAACTGTGAGAAACACACTCAAGATCAGAAATTACTAATCAGGCAAAGATCTCTGTGAAGAGCAGTTAATTCATTATTGCAATAAACTGCGCAAACGCCTACTAAAAAGGGAGAAATTGCACAACTAGACAGTGAAATCCATTCCGTTATATACCCTGGGTCCAAAGCAGGTAAAGACTCTCCTACCAAATTTGATGGTTATTAATTAGTTTACTTACAGATTTTGTTTTTACTCTGCCATCATGAGAAAGAGAGAACAGCTGGCCACTGTCTGTGGTGTGGGTCCAAATCAATCTGGTCAGAAAAGTTGATTCCACAGTCTCTGGTGCCCCTGCGTGGTCCATGGGAGGAACTGCAGATCTGTTGTTTCCACGGTCTCTTCCACCCCCGCGTGGCCTATGAGTAGAACAGCGGGTAAGTGGATGCCGCTGTTTCTGGTGCCACTGCGTGGCGAATGAGCGGAACTGCCGGGAAGTTATTTCCACGGACTCTGGTGCCCCCGCGTGGCCAATGGATGGAACTACCGAGATGTTGTTTCCGTGGTCTGTGGTGCCCCCGCGTGGCCAATTGCTGGATCTGTGGAGAAGTTGTTTCCGCGGTCTCCAGTGTCCCCGCGTGGCCAATGGGTGGAACTGCCAGGATGATCATTCTGCAGTCTCTGGTGTCCCCATGTGGCCAATGGGCGGAACAGCCAAGATGTTGTTGCCACTGTCTCTGGTACCCCCCCATGGCCTAATGCAGAACTGTTTTCACGGTCTCCGGTGCCCCCTCGTGGCCAAATGCGGAACTGCGGAGAAGTTGTTTCCGCAGCCCCTGCTGCCCTCGCGTGGCCAATGGGTGGAACTGCTGAGAAGTTGCTTCCACGGTGTCAGGTGCCCCACATGGCCAATGGGCAGAACTGCCAAGATGTTGTTTCTGCGGTCTGTGGTGCCCCCGCGTGGCCAATGGGCAGAACTGCGGAGAAGTTGTTCCCATGGTCTCTGGTGCCACCACGTGGCAAAATGCGGAACTATGGAGGAGTTGTTTCCGCGGCCTCTGGTGATCCCGCGTAGCCAATTGCAGGAACTGCAGAGAAGACATTTCTGCGGCCTCTGGTGCCCCTGTGTAGCCTATGAGTGGAACAGTGGTTAAGTGGATTCCGCTGTCTCTGGTCCCATGCTGTGGCCATTCGGTGGAACTGCAGAAAAGTTGCTTCCATGTCCTCCGGTGCCACCGCGTCGCCAATGGGTGGAACTGCCGAGATATTGTTTCCGCTGTCTCTGGTGCCCTCCCGTGGCCTAATGCAGAACTGCCGAGAAGTTGTTTAAGCGGTCTCTGGTGTGGCCAATGGGCTGAACTTCTGAGATGTTTTTTCCTCTGTCTCTGGTGCCCCCCGGTGGCCTAATGCGGAACTGCCGAGAAGTTGTTTCCGTGGCCCCTGGTGCCCCCGCGTGGCCAATATATGGAACTGCCAGGATGATCATTCTGCGGTCTCTGGTGCCCCTGCGTGGCCAATGAGCGGAACAGCCAAGATGTTGTTGCCACTGTCTCTGGCACCCCCCCCCCGGCCTAATGCGGAACTGCAGAGAAGTTGTTTCCGCGGTCTCTGGTGCCACCACGTGGCCAATGGTCAGAACTGCAGAGAAGTTGTTCCCGTGGTCTCTGGTGCAACCACGTGGCAAAATGTAGAACTACAGAGGAGTTGTTTCTGTGGGCTCTGGTGCCCCCGTGTAGCCTATGAGTGGAACAGTGGGTAAATGGATTCCATTTTCTCTGGTCCCACGCTGTGGCCATTCGGTGGAACTGCAGAAAAGTTGCTTCCGTGTTCTTCGGTGCCACCGCGTGGCCAATGGATGGAACTGCCAAGATGTTGTTTCTGCGGTCTCTGGTGCCCCCGCGTGGCCAATGGGCAGAACGGCCAAGACATTGTTTCTGCTGTCTCCGGCGCCCCCCCGTGGCCAAATGCAGAACTGTGGAGAAGTTGTTTCAGTGGTCTCTGGTGCCACCGTGTGGCCAATGGGCTGAACTACCGAGAGGTTGTTTCCGCTGTCTGTGGTGCCCCCAGGTGGCCAATAGCTGGAACTGTGGAGAAGACATTTCCATGGCCTCTGGTGCCCCCATGTAGACTATGAGTGGAACAGCGGGTAAGTGGATTCTGCTGTCTCTGGTGCTACGGCGTGGCCATTTGATGGAACTGCAGAGATGTTGTTTCCGTTGCCCCCACATGGCCAATGGGCTGAACTGCCGAGATGTTGTTTCTGCTGTCTGTGGTGACCCCGTGTGGCCAATGGGTGGAACTACCAAGATGTTGTTTCCACGATCTCTGGTGCCACCGCGTGGCCAATGGGCTGAACTGCAGAGATGTTTCCGTGGCCTCTGGTACCACCGCGCAGCCTATGAGTGGAACAGCGGGTAAGTGGATTCCGCCGTCTCTGGTGCCCCCGCGTGGCCAAATGCAGAACTGCCAAGAAGTTGTTTCCGCGGCCCCTGATTGCCCCCGTGTGGCCGATAGGCACAACTGCGGAGAATTTGTTTCCGCGGTCTGTGGTGCCCCTATGGGTGAAACGGCAGGTAAGTGCATTCTGCTGTTTCTAGTGCCACCATGTGGCAAATGGGCGGAACTGCAGGGAAGTTTTTTCCGCGGTCTCTGCTGCCCCCGCGAGGCCAATGGGCTGAACTGCCAAGAAGTTGTTTCCACTGTCTCTGGTGCCACAGCGTGGCCATTAGGTGGAACTGCCGAGATGTTTCCATGGTCTCTGGTGCCACTGCATGGCCAATGGTTGGAACTGCCGAGATGTTGTTTCCGCAGTCCCTGGTGCCACCGCATGGCCTATGGGTGGATCAGGGGGTAAGGTGATTCCACTGTTTCTAGTGCCACCGCATGGCGAATGGGTGGAACTGCCGGGAAGTTGTTTCTGCTGTCTGTGGTGCCCCTGCATGGCCAATAGGTAAAACTGCAGAGAATGTTTCTGCGGTCTCTGGTGCCCCTGCGTGGCCTTATGCGGAACTGCAGCGAAGTTATTTCCACCATGTCTGGTGCCACCCCGTGGCCAATGCGTGGAACTGCCAAGATGTTTCCGCAGTCTCTGGCGCCCCCACGTGGCAAAATGCAGAACGGCGGAGTTGTTTCC
>JACDJE010001319.1:0-13904 GCA_016647715.1 Pavo muticus
TACATAACCTGTAAATTTGCGTATAGTTGTAAAATCGTATCCATGAGGGTATCAAAGATATTCCTGTATGCTTACTGAGGTTATCCTTGTGTAATTGCCCATTAAATGTATTCCTTCACATTAAATTGTCACATCATAATAAAAAAGCTACAATGGAAACATCCTAATTAATATCCATAAAAATGCTCTGTCCTAGAAGAGCATTTTTAAGAGCCCATGCCAGAGAGGTGGATAAAGGGGAAATAGGAAGACACACACTTCAGTTTTTGTATCTCCATGTCAGTGCTCACCCGTATGAAATATTCCTGTATTTGTTAAGTAGAGGAACTGAACTTGATATCACAAAGTATGGAAAAAAATATTTCTAGTTTGGAAATCTCAGTCTTCTATTAATAAAATTGACATATCTGAGTATCACCTGTATTTCCATATTAATATTTAAGATATCAGCCTGGAAGCTAAAATAACAAACTACTGGAAATTACTAGCTGATCCAAGGAGCACTTGGAGTGTGCCCCCTTACAGAGCTCTCCAAGGAGCACTTATACCCTGATAATTCCTTGTAATCTTTTTGCAGATATCCTGAGTCAGAGATCAGTCCCAATATGGACTAGCTTTTTTCTGAGAAGAAAGTTTAGTGAAATGGGTAAGAACTGCAATATATCATGTTCTCTGTAGCCCAAGTAACCCCATTTAGTTTGCTAGAATACGTATAGTAGCCATGTAACCATACTGATTTCATATTTTTGCATAGTCTAATTGAGGTATGATACATACCTTGTTAATAAAGTTAATTTTCTGGTCAAATTAAATAAAAATAAACTAGTTTAATGATGTTTAATGATGTCCTGGGCTCCTTTACTGTACAGTCAAGGGAAAGAAAAAAAGAACTAGAAGAAGAGGAAGAAGAAGAAGAAGATGACGAAGAAGAAGAAGAAGAAGAAGAAGAAGAAGAAGAAGAAGAAGAAGGAGAAGAAGGAGAAGAAGGAGAAGAAGGAGAAGGAGGAGAAGAAGGAGAAGAGGAAGAAGAAGAGGAAGAAGAAGAAAAGAATAATTTAGCCCATACAAGAATTTGATTGCTCTTTTATTTATTTATTTATTTGATCTTTTGATTGGCTATGAAAACAATGTAGGAACTTTATCAAACATAGAGTTATAGACAATATAAGCATCAAAACTTTTTGTCTTCACTTACATGGGATGAATCAAAACCCTGACTACCCACTCAACACTTATAATGAGTTTTCTTATTTTTGAAATATTTCTCTTTGTTCTCAAAGAAAGATATCTCTGTGCTTAGTCTCAAGGACATTGAGAAATGATTGCTAAAAAGTAACATCATTGCATTCAGAGAATATTAAGGTGTGACTACAAATGTGGGACAAACTAAAAACAGGTAAAAGCATACAATATTAATATAGCTATTGAAAATTTCAATTATGTTAATTAAACAATTGGAAAACTATCTCTTCCATTAGTTTGGCATACATTATCATGGTTAAGATTTTTGGTTATCGGTATTCCACATCACAACATCATGTAGTGCACTGGGAGTAGTGCACTGGGAGTTAAAGTGTTAATGCTCCAGTTCCAGGTACCTGTCCCCGAAGAGAAGAAGAACTACATTCCCCAGAAGACTGTTTGCTGTATTGTTATCATTTCTGCTCAGGGGGAACACATATAAGGCCTTGGTAGGTCATCTGACATTTCCTCTTTTTGCTCTTTCACCTCTCCTCACTGCTGCTCGACCACACACATCGCCTCAGCACTAGTGTAAGGCCAACAGCTTTCAGATAGTCTCTCTCATTATATTTGATTTATTAGCTTCAATTCTAAATATATTGTATTATAGTGTGTTATCTCGCATTCCAATACTATATCTAGTAAATTAGTTTGCTTCTCCTCAGATTGTGCCACTGTTTTTAATTATTTTGGGGTCCCCTATTTCCCTTTTCCGGAGGTGTGGATTTGCAAAATCCCTCCACCTCGCTAGTCAAGGAACCAGGCCGAACCAGCCCATAAACCACTGACATACATTAAGTTTCATAAGGAATTTGTTCTGAGAAAGAAGTGCATACTACGTTGTGGATATTTCTCATCTTTAGTCTCTGGATGTAGACAGGTAAGTAGATCAGAGAATCTCCAGAGTTCCATCCCAAACTCAACCATTCTCTAGTTTCAGATTTTTTTTCTATAGCTTTATGCAGAGTTTTACAAAAGCAATAGAAATAGCCAAAAATACTGTTGTTTCATCATCTATTTTTCATTTCATTAAGCTGTCTGCCATAACACAGTAAAATACTATTAAAAAAAATAAATGAAGAAAAGATTATATTTTAATATTATATAGTTGAAAAATTTACTTTTCCAAAGACAAAGAGAACATAACTCAGAAAAATGATTGCTAACGCCCTGTATTCAGGTCAAATATTGAGCATTCAAACCAGCATGAAACTAAAAAAATCCAGTAGAACTAATAAAGGAGTTAAAGGTTTTTTATATTGCTCTATCTTATTTCCTCTATTAAATATGCTTTTCTTAAACTAAAATATTTTATGCATAGGAGATAATTCTGATGAGAAATATTTGGTCACAGAATGTGTACCTTAAGAGAAATACAGTTGTTTCATTAGCTAAAATGTGGGAGATACAGGGGGATCCTTCCATTTAAGGAGCCTCTTTCCCATTCAAATCAGAACACTCCTAGGTGAAAAATAATGCTCTGTAATTTTCAAAAGATGGGCTTAAATAGATTGCTTTAATTTCAAGGTTTGAATCCTAATTGAATATACTAACCAAAGTGTCCCACTTCATGGAAACACCTTCACCTTTCTGAAAGTACTGACAGGTTTTTATGTAAAAACTTTGTTTATTTGTTTTTATGTTTGTTTATTTGTTTTCTCATGCCCATTAAAAAAAAAAAAAAAAAAAAGACAAACCTCAAATTTACCTAAAGCAATCTTTTCTATTTTTATTTTTTTTAGCATTTGCCTGCAAAAAATATTTAATATTAAATTACCGTTGTTTTCTTGTTAACACTTCATTTATTAAATTGCAAGTTTCTAGAGAAGAATAAGCAATGAAAATAAAGTTTTCTTATGACCAATGTATGCTTAATCTAATCTATGTTTTATTCCAATTAGTTTTAACAGAAAATATACTCTTACAAAAAATATACAGTACGTTGCTACACAAGTAATGCCTCTTTATTTCAGTGGAAACTACAACACAGAGCACAGTAACATTATATGACAGAGAAACTTCTCAGCTACAAAACACTATTTTTCAGCATAGTCACCACCTTTAGCTATACATTTTCACTGCAATGAACAAGAACCTGTATGCAATGTTCATAAGAAGAGACAGCAGGGGTGATTCACTGCCATTGTCACCACTGCTGAAACACAACACACATTCCTCATTGTGTTCACATCTGCTATTTGTTCTCCATAAACATTGAGCAAGCATCCATGGATGTCAAGAAGTGATTTTTTTTTATTTTATTTTTCACATGAAAGAATTAAATTCTACAACATTGCTTCATACCCACTTCCATGTCAGACATCATTTTGTCAGACTGCCTCTCTGCTGTCATCTGTCACACAGCAACAAAATGTAATTGAATATTGGTGAGTAGGTTCAAACTCTTCTATCATAGCACCAACACTCGTCTCTGATGTTACAGACCAACATAATAAAATAGGAAGCATTACTTTCGGAGCAAACCTTATACAACATTCATATGATTTATATACACGCCCTGAAGCTAAGCTACCATCAGGTCAAGAATAGTGATAGCAATCACGTGGAAAATTACTATAAAGTAATAAAATAAAGAAAATAGTTACGCAAGGTGAGGCTTTGAAATGTCAAAGAGTAGCAGATTGACCAGGGCATTTGGCTTCCTACCAGAAGTTTAACGGCACAGGACTCTCTCAAGGCACTTTTAAAGTCTGAATTGAAGAAACGTTTTGACATGAAGTGTTAGTTTTAGCAGTCTCAGTGGCTAAATCTTTTATTGTCATAAACCTGCCAGAAAAAAACATAGCCTCAAGAAGGAAAAAAGAAAAAAAAAAAAAAGGATTTTTTATTTTACACTGAAAATTGATGTTCCAAAAGAAACAATAAAGTAATAGAAAAGTTCTGGAAATAATATCCAAATATGAAGTAGATATTTAGTATTGAGGTCATAACAGTACAAAACTGTTGAAATTATGTACTGCCATATATAGAAATTTTAATCCATTTTTTTGGGAAAGTCATATGTTTTGAACAGGTAACTATGACTTGAATTTTTCAGGCCTGTGTTCCCACTGTTTATATTTAGGACAGTAAGCAAATACAAAGACATAAAACATTCATAACAGCTAGGAGGGTAAGTCTAAATATTAATCTCTTTAATATAGTTTGTCTAATTCTTTTCTTCTTTATTATTGTTATTATTTTTATTTTAACCAGAATAGGACACAATAGTCTGTAACCTACTTATCTACATAACTGTAAGTAGAGGAAGTGGTATTTACTTTAGCACATACCATTCACTAAAAATTAAGTGAAATATTGACCATGAAATTATTTTTGATTATTTGCATAAGAAAATCTATTTTCACCAATACTTCCAAACAGAATAAAAATATGTTAATTGCAAATTGTTTTCATTGTTAATGTAAAATTGAAAATGAGTCTAATGCATTAATGAATACTTAGCTATCAACATTCATTTGATATGTATCGAAATAATATGTTAACATAAATACCTTGTACTTTTAATTAACTTCATCAAATCCAGTACAAGATAAGGATGAAAGGAATAAACAGAATCATCTAATAGCATTCCTGTTGACAATCTAATAACACTTCCCTTTAAGACTTCAGAATATCTCTTCCAGGGCACTCAAGTTATCAGGAGATTTTCTGAATAAATATTTATACCATCAAGTTGCCTTCTAGCATAAAGCCTTCCAAGTCAATAGTTAGACCTGGAAGTCCTTGAAGGAAGATGAAGTTAAGAAAGCAGAAAGTGGGGGTAAAGGAAAATAGATAACCAAATTACTGCACGTATACAAAATGAACTCATAAGAATTTTTCTTGTATAAGAAAAATTGTCAGCAAACTCGTATATGAATGGTACAGACGGTACACAGACTGCTTTCATACTGTGCGCTGCTAAACTAGGTCTAGGAACTTAAAATGGTTTGTACTCCAAATTCTTCTCAGTTTCAAACTAAAAAGATCTGGAAGCCAAATCTTAGGAATAAATCGAAGTGTCAGTGTCAGGTGACATGTCTGTTTGAAGGGTTCCAAGTCTTTATAATCTTCTGTCATTATTTCTTTCAAATAGGACTGAAAAATGCACTCTATTTAGTACAGCAATTCTGAAAGTTTCTAGCACATTTCATGCTACTAGCACAAAGAATCAAAATGGGAAAAAGTTCTCATACAAAATCCTAAAATCCTGCAAAGAGAATTTATGCCTTTAGAGGAATTCTTGTGAAATATCTTTTGTCAATTTGCTGTCTTGAATTTTGTCACTTTTACTTGTAACAGCTGAAAAGATTACAAGTACTTGGCAAGTAGCTAGGAGGGGAAAAAATTCCTTTTCTAATTTTTGCAAGATAGTAAAATACATCAATAATTTCTTACCTTACTCTCAAATAGAAATGGAGTACGCATGGATGCACACAAACATGCATACTTAAACACATATGGACATACCACTCTGAAATTATAGCTAATTAATAGCTATATTAATTAAAATTTCCAGTTTTGAAGATCTAGTGATACAGAGAAAGTAATAAAAATACACCAGAACATTTTCTACAGGTCCACAGATACAAAGAGAGTGGACATATATGTTGTTCTGAAAGTAATGCTTCCTGTTTAATTCAGTGGAAACTTCAATAAAAGCAAATTCTCAGGTTACCAACCTCAGTTACACTATGTGTTGATTTCATAGTACACTTATATGATATTTTATCAGAAATGGAGTTGAGTATAGCATGCAATAATATCTTAGTAGTGATGGGCTTTATTAAACAAATATAGCCTTGATTTCAGTGAGAAGTTACAAAAAATAAAAAAGTAGAAACAAAAAAAAACAATCAAACAAACAAACAAAAAAAACAAAAAGACAACTTAACAACTAAACCCGCAACCCTTAGCAAGATAGAATTCACCAGAATTTGATAGGTGAGCTTGAATTTACAAAGAGATCACCTGAGTGCATACAGCTTAGAAAGACACAATAACATATCGCTTTTGGGTTTAAATATTTCATAGCTTGAGGACACGAGTGTTTCTTAATACAAAATATCCAAGAAATAAGCGTTACTCAGCTGAACTGGCATTTGAGGATTGGATCATTAAAATGATTTTTCAAGTGTTTCCTGAAGACTGAAAGCATACTTTTTTATGTCATTCATACAGTCTCCTGTCACTACCAGAATTTTCTCTGTACATGTCACTGAAAAGGATAGGAGTTATTTTTGACCTTCAGAAAAGTAGCAGAGAAACAGAAATCTTTCCAATTTCATTAAAATATTGATGTTATGTACAATCTAAAGCACAGAAGTTAACAAATGTATAATAATATTAAACAGAAAGCTTATGTAGGTCCTTCCTACTGTATTTTGATCTAAAATGTGTTATTTTCATTGTATGTGCAATAGTTTCTTCTTCTATTCCATAGTATCTTCTCTGTTCCAAAGTGTTTAACTATGATTCAACTGAAGACTCCAATTAATAGTTTCTTTGGATATATCTCTCACTTTTCACTGCTTTACAAGTAGCTCAACTTTAATGACTTGAGGAATGAAAGCAGTACTTTTATTTTTACATCAGAACTTGTGTTCATCTAATCCTTGATAGAACCATCAACTTCTCCATCCATCAAGCACTAGTTGTGAGATCTGTTTTTCTCTCATTACTTTTCAACTTCCTCTACAAGAAGCTAATAACAAGTGCTGTTGGTGTATTTCCAAGATTTTTTTGTTGTTATACAAACAAGAATTTTCCTTCTTTCTGGGCTAGATTATTTACACATTCTCTTCACAAGTGTCCTTATTAATAATTACTGTTTCCTAAGTTGTGTTTTCCTCAGAAGCCGCAATGTCAAACTATATAACGAAGAACATCTGTCCAAGCTGAATATTGTCAAGGAGAAGTTACAGAACTAAAATATTT
Source organism: Pavo muticus (assembly GCA_016647715.1). Classification (NCBI taxonomy): domain Eukaryota; kingdom Metazoa; phylum Chordata; class Aves; order Galliformes; family Phasianidae; genus Pavo; species Pavo muticus. The sequence continues at coordinate 7,183 of JACDJE010001319.1, forward strand.
TAAAGACAGCTGAAGTAGCTTCTTATGCATATATATGTAATTAGTTCAGCCAAGAATTTCATTTAAGTATCAGGACAGATTTTCAGTAAGACTGAGAGAATACTGCGGATCCAAGAAATAAATATGTATATCTTTAATATTAGAAATTTCTAAAAGAGATAGCCAGATAGTTTCGGGGGTGAGAGCTTGATTATTTCTAGCAAAATGAGGAAATGTCTCATGCAGAACTCAACAGGTAAGCATAAGTCACTAATAAACATATATTTGAAAAAAAGATCTAACAAAAAAAAATTTCATATTTCCCTTTAAATTATAAGTTTTATTGAAATAATTGAATTGTTAAGCAACAACGGATCAAAATTACACTTCCTCTTGATGTAGATAAATTTCTTCTGCTGGGCATGTGTATATTATCAGCATTCAAATTCTGACTACTGCAGCTCACAAGTCTGGAAGTCTAAAGAGGCTGATAATATTAAAATATGCCTAGCAACTTAGATTCAAAATAAACAGTAATATCTCTATCCCTTATATTTAGTATTTAAATGAGGAGAGCACTTGTATGTAATATATATTTAAGTAAAAATTTAGAGTCAGTTTCACTGACAAAATAGGGCATTTCATCCCAGATCTTCTAAATCCCAGACTGTATTCCTGAAAAAATTTTCTTCAGCTTTCTTTTTTTTTATGAAACTCTTCTGTGTTATATAAAGTAGAATNTTTTTTTTTTTTTTTTTTTTTTTTTTGAGGGGGGGAAGGGGGAGGTTTTCACACAAATATTAATTAGAGCTAATAATAAAATTGGGCTAAAAATTAAAAGTTTAAAAATTTGGAGAATTTATCTATAGATCTTAATTAGAAACTTTGCTTTTGTTTTGATCTAATTTACAGTGTAGTTTAAATTTTCACATTGATACAAAATTAGCTTAGAGTTTTGTTTTGCATTTGTTGTTGGTTTTATAGAATCACAGAATCATGGAATCCTTAGAGTGGGAATGGATCTTTAAAGGGCATCTAGTCCAACTCTCCTGCAATGAACAGAGACATGCATGACTAGATCAGGTTGCCCAGAGCCTGATCCAGCCTTGCCTTGAAAGTCTCCAGGGATGGGGCATCATCCACATCTCTGGGCAACTTGTTCCAGTTCCTCACCACTCTCGCTGTGAAAGACTTTCTCCTTGTATCCAGCCTAAATCTACTCTTTTTAAGCTTGAAGCCATTTCTCCTTATTCTTTCACCACAAAACCTTTTGTTCTGTTTTGTTTTTGTTTTTGTCTTATTCATGGCTACTTGCAGGAGTTGTAGCCTATTCAGTCCAAAGAAATGTAGAGCTGCTTTTATTTGATATCTCATCCTTGCCACACGTCTCTTTATTAAACCCTTTTCTATTACACTTATTTTCAATGAAAGAACTAATTACCTAAATATATATGAAATTTAATTTGTGTTTACTTTCAAAGTATCTTCAAGTCAGTTTTACTCAGTTCTGCCTCCAGCCGAAAATAGCATTCTTCGTCTTGCTGGAGCAAAGGCCTTCATATGAGATCTCCCTCTTCTTGAGAAGAGAGATCGGAGTATTTTATATTCCATGCTGCAATCCTCGAGCAACTAACATTTTCTATTTACAGCTGAAAATGTGCAATCATCTTGTCATCTTGGACAATATTAAGGGAGTAAGCTCAACAGGATCTCAGAAATGTGCAAAACTTAAGATTCCGTTTTCCTTTGCAGGGAATCCAAGGAGCATGTTTTTCTTACCAAATTGTAGGGGGGAGGGAGGAGAAGAGAGAGAGAGAGAGTTATATTAATGTAGCTGAGTTAGCGGTGCTCATTCCTGTTGATAAATAAATAAAAAACTTTAAAAGCATGCATAGTACAAACTTAAAGTTCAAGGAGAACTCAAATAGATTTAAATAATATGAGAAAGTAGTAGAGCTATGTATTTCAATTTATTTGATCAAATGACAAAGAAAAGTAAAACCACAATAATTTGTTTGTCTTTAATCACCCTCACTTATTTTTTTAAGGAAAAATATATTTTCCTTGAAGTGTTCTGCTTTCCAGTATTTCCTGTCACAAGTGATCAAAGTTAATATTCTGCATACACCTTTAAATTTCCCTGGACTCCTGGACTACAAAACCATCTCACCATCTTTAGTTATGTCTTCCTTCATTTCATTTAGGAACTGATTGTTAACCCTGTAAACATAACAAGTAATGTAATGCAGTGCACAATGCTTCCAATGAAGAAAAAAGTAGGAAAAGTACACAAAATGAATGACAAGTATAATTGAAAACAAACTGAACAAAATAATACACTTCAACCTGGAAAAGACATGACTGACAGAGGACAACAGAAACAAGAGAAATGTGAAACAACTTCTTACTTCTTCAGCAGAAATGCTTATTCATTGAACTAGAAAAAACCAAACTCAAAATGTAAAAGAAAACTGATTCTACACAGAGTAGGCAGTTAAGACCCAAAAATCCTTCAAAGATAAAGTTCCATTCACTCTAAATCACCTGGAAATGATTAATGGAAGAAAGATACTCCTGAGTTCACAGCCTACAGACCACGTCATCCCTGCCTTAAAAAGTTTATCAGCTGCTGTTCACTAGAGAATAGAAAATATTCTGGGAAAGTATCATTACATACACTATTCTTATTTTTGTAAGTTTATTACACTGTCATTGCCATCTGTATGAGTTTGTCTGGGATGGACTTAGCTTTCTTCATAGGAGACCATGTGATGTTGTATTTTGGATTTATTACTAAAAAAGTGTTGATAACCAATGATTTACCTGTTACTTAACAATGCTTGCACAACATCAATTTTTTTCTGTTTTCTCACATTTTCCTACAAGTGAGGAGGCTGGGGGTGCACAAGAATCTGGGAGGTGACAGCCAGGACATCTGACTCCAGCTCACCAAAGGGCTATTCCATACCTTATGGTGTCATGTTCAGAAATAAAATCTTGAGGAAAGAAGTAGAAACCTAGGATGTATGAGGTTATGTAATCTTCTTAGGTAACTGTTGCATGTAATGAAACCTCACTTTCTAGGAGGTGATTGAACATGTATCTGTCAGCATGAAGTATTGAATAAATTCCTTATTTTCCTTCACTTACCTGTGAAGCTTTGCTCCAGCTGTCTTTCTCTTGACTGCATCTTGCTGGAGGAGAATGAGAAAGTGCGTGGGTTCTTAGCTGCTGGCTAGTTTTAATCTGCCACATCATCTCACCTTTAGACAATGTCGCATAAATAATCATTTATTGCCATTCTTTTGTTACTGTAAACAGGCAATTAGTTTTCTGCTCATTTTTGGAGTGTTTGTTTTAAATAATCAGCTTTATTGAGTATAGATTCCACTATCTTAGAAAATTTATTTATTAGTTCGTAAAAGTGAATGTTATAAACATGTGAAAAGTTCTTCAAAATGTAGAGAAACCACTGTCTACCACATCTAATTCTGAACTTAATTGTGTATGGGCTATTAATAGGAGATATGGTAAAAAAAGTTGGTCAAGTATTTCATAATGCCATGGCAAAAGCAACCTCTGCTAAAGAGAAAGGGAAATGTAATTTGATGATGAATCATGGAATTTCTGCCACATTTAGTATAGTATACTACTAATATAGATGAGAATAGCACATTTTGTAATGTATTATAGCCGAATTATTGCTGACGCTTTTACTTTTTCTATCCACTAAACATTGTGATCTTAGTTGTACAGAGTTAATGTTGAGAAATAACAGCTGAATTTGAATCAGTCATTTTGTAAGTCTAAACTTTGTTTACTAAATTGTCAAGTAGGACTGCAATACTCTTTATCATGGATTTCCATTATTACTGAAGAGCCATAAACTTTTTTGCTGAGCTGCTTGGATCCGAGAACTATGACTATCTCACTCTTACATTATTCTGTACTTGATCTTTGATGCTTCTTGCATTGTCTGCATAAGCAAAAAGAAGAAATGGACAATACACACTAATTTTAATGTAACCCAGTTAAAAAAAAAAAATGTTTTGACATGTCATAAAAACAAAATGAGTTTTGGAAGATAAAAGTGAAAAAAGTTATAGAGTATAAACTTCATTATGTATGGCTACTATAAATCATCAGAGTAAAAACTCTAACATACTTAGGATCACACTTTGTTCTACTCTACCACAGAGCAACTGCAGCTCAGATTGTATTTAAGATATCATTAATTTACAGATGATTATAATGACAAACTAATCCTTACTCACTGCACTGTGTGAGCTTGGCAGCAAAACTGAGACATACTAAAATGTGATATCAACTCAATAAATGTAATTATTTTCTGTCATTTTCTCATAAAATGAATGCAATAGAACTTAGCAAAAATCTTGCTCCACATCAGTAATTCATATTTTGAGTTTACAAGAATAATGTTTCATATATAATGGTTCATTTAATGGGAAAGACTTAAAAGATAGCATATGAATTTTGAGTGGATGACTACAGTTCCTATAGTGTACCGTGCTGGTAGATTCGGTTTAACTGCAGAATATCAACTATTTCTTATGAGAGATTATTATAGGCTTGCATATTTTAATACATTTTTATTGTTTCTTCAAAATGGATATTTTGGAATGGTATGAAAAGTAATGTAGAAATGACTAAACATATTCTTGATGTGCAGAAATCAAACTCTATAGCCATAGAATAGTTATAAAGCAGGTATGTTTAATCAGCACTGCACACACACCAGATGCAGAGGAGGTATTCCCACCTAGCCTGCATAATGGAGGGCAAGAAAGGCACATACTTAAAGAGCAAGCTGCTTACATATGCATTAGATGTCCAAGAAAAGGATGGGTTATTACAGTGAGTCCCCAGAATGATTGACATTCCCCCCCACGCACCCCAAGTCTCAGCTCTTTTACATATGCGTCTCTCTCAGTGGTCTTTCTCATGAAGGTCATTGTCTTATTTTCTTGGACCTGGATTAGGATGGAGGACAATTGGCTGGCTCTGGTTGATCGTCTCATCGGCCACAACTCCATTCACCAATCTGCTTATTCATTAATTTGTGGTTTTACTTTTCGAGCCTCCTACGTTGAATTCCAGAGATAGGATAGCTAACGATGTTATTTGGAAAAACAGGAGACCCACTGTCTGCACTAATTGCCTAAGTCTGTAGAAAAAACATCTGTTATTGACAGCGAGAACCTTGCTTAGCAAGATCAAATCTACTGCTGCCAATTCAGCAACCCATGAAGACACATAACTTTTAACCTAACTTACTTTCCCTAATTCATTCTTAGGTCTGATTCTTTTTGTTTTCCTAACTTAGACTATTGTCTATTCTGAAAATAGTTGCAGAGACATTAAGGGAAGTACTTAAAGATGATATCTTTCCAAATTGGAACTGTAATAGGAACTATATTAAATATTCAGATTCGTCAGAACATCATTCTTTAAAGAAGAGTACAAACAAGCATTTTATAAGCAGGAAATTAAACTGTTTTTACTATTCTATTTTAGACTATGTTGAAACATTTTCAGATTAAAACCAGAACCAGAATAAGAACTGTGACCTAGTGTTTCTAATAGGTATTACTCTAAAGCTTTCATTGGCTACTATACAGAAGAAAAAATGAAGACTACACTGTGATACAACCTTGAAGGAAGTTCTCCTAAAAGAGCCTAGAACAGGAAAGTGTTTACCCAAGTATTTCATTCCTAGTTTCACTGTTTTATCATATTTTAAATCTCTGCAAATCTTACAGAAGCATGACATTATAAATATAGAATAGCTGTTAAGAGTTAGACTTTGATATATAGCACTTCAGAATTTAGTACAGATTATTAGTAAAAAAATTGCTTCAGAAGAAGTCTATAATATGAATAGTTTATGAATTTTAAAATATAATTGATTTTTTTTTAAAGTATTATTACTATTATATAAGGGAAAGAAAAACAGAAAGAATGATTGTTCAAACTATGGAACAAAAGCATGCCAAAGACTGTTTTCATATTCCAGTTCAGTTCAAACTACTAAAGCAGACAGCCCTAAAGTAGCTGAATCTCTCCACTGAGTGTAAAGGGAGTCTACAATAGCTGAGATTAAATTGTGGTTTACTGTAGATGTTTGGCAGATAAATTTTGTTTTCATAGTTAATGCCAAAAAGACTTGTGTTTCTTTTTCTTTTTTTTTTTTTAACTTCTACCTTGTCTTCATACGAATGCTTTTGTCCTCCAAAACTGTTACAAAATGCTTTTATCTTTTTGGGAGTTTATATTTTTATTTTCCTATTATTGGGGATTACATAATAGCTATATTATATTGCACATGTTAAGAAGTCCTCTGTAAGTTTAAATTAAATGTGTTTATACTTGGCAGATGTAATACTCGTATTTAATATCTTAATTTATTTTACTTTTTCTAGAAAAAAGTCTTTTTTCTTAACCTGATGAAACAGATCATGAAATATTTTAATAAGAAAAGGGGAAACAAAAGTATGAAGAGGAAGAAAGAGGAATGAAGTTTTGGTTCACAGAGACTTGAGGTGAGGTCTGAGGATTTTCAGCTGAACTTTACATTTTTTTGGCAGTCAGTTACTGATAAACAAACAATGAAGATTAATACATCTTTTTTCCCTCAGATCTTCTATTCCTGTGTATTTTCCTTATAGTGGATCAGTGAAGATAGTGAAGAAAATTAAAATTTGAGTGTTTACATCTGTGAATAT
>JACDJE010001316.1:0-13800 GCA_016647715.1 Pavo muticus
CCCTCAAACTGTCAAAAATAGTAATAAGAGCAATCTATTGAAGAGTAAAGATGAACAATAGACCTTCTTGGCCTCTAATAAAAAATCCAGAAAAGTAAACTTAATTTTTTCAAGATATTTTTACTGCGTAGGAAAAGCCCAAGATAATCAGATAGTAAAGTAAGAGAGCATGTATTTCAAGGGCAATTGGAATACAACTGTAGAAGTTGCAAATTTTCTAAGAATATTTAAGGTTTCTGCTTGTTTACTTCGATAAATTCCACAGATAGCTAAGTAGCTAAAAACAATTGTATTCAGAGAGATCCAAGCCTAAAACTTTTTAATTTTAATTTTAGCTTAGACCTTTGAAAAGCTGCACTACAACTGATGATACAACATTTTTCAGTCTCAGAATGCCAGCACAGTCAGTAAACAAAATTTGTGAAGCTTTTCTAGAATGCTTTCTAATGGGCCCTGATGGGATAACAGAAGTTATATTCATGGTAATCCTGTAATACAGCAGCAACAACTGCTACTGCCTTTTGCACCAATTCATGAGATGCCATTAGCATTACAGTAAGAGGAATTGTTTTGGGTGTTCCCTTCTGGCTTTGAATTATATTAGAAAACCTAGAACAAAGGTTTTTGCTGATCATCTGTGATTACGGAAGGTAAGACTGGCAGCTTTGACACAGGGGATTCAGTGAGTTTTACCTGGTTTGTTTATTTATAAATTAGAATAACTTTAATAAATACAGATAGCTTAAAAATATCATTAGAAAATTCTCCTACATGCTGTAGAAAATTTTGAAGATATTTGGAGAAATCTTGTCACCCTAAAAAACACAGAAAATTGAACTTGTAAACCAGGATTACAGTAAGCATAGTAAGTTTTTTGATGAGAAGCACAGTCAGAGAGAGAAATCTCAAGGAAAAGCTATGCTACCAGTTTTCTATATTGTGTCACAGCTAATAAACTGTATGTAAAGTATTAATGAAGTAACATGGAGTATTAAGGAACTGTCACAAGAATATGTAAAAGATGTGTTTGTTGTTGGGTTTTTGTTTGGTTGGTTGGTTCTTTTTTTTTTATTGACATAATTCCTGTTTTGTACAGAATTTTCCATTGGAAAGATCAAGTCTTCTTGTATACTCTGAAATCTTGATTTCAACTGTAACTTTTCAACATTTCCTATCTATGACTGCATTTACTATCACCAATTATTTCAGTAATTAAAGCAGTAAGTGGATTATAATTCTTACTCAGTACTATATTTCAGTCATAGAAATCAAGAAGTATTGAGGTGATTGTTTTCCCTTCAGCATTTAATGAATATTAACTATCTATCATTAGTTGTAGAAATTGAGGACAGATCTTATTGCTTCATATTGTATGTTATCTAACAGATTGAAAGAAAAAGAACCTGTACTTAATTTATTCTTTAGTAGATATTAATATATTTGTTCCTTCTCTGCCAGAAAAATTTGATGGCCTTCTACAATGGGGTTACAGCATTAGCAGATAAGGGAAGACCAACTGATATCATCTACCTGGACTTGTATAAAGCATTTGACACTGCCCCACACAATATAGAAAGATATGGATTTGGTGGGACTACTCAGTAAATAAGGAGTTGGTCAGATAGCTGCAGTCAAAGTGTTGTGGTCAACAGCCTGATGTGTAGGCAGACATGAGTGATGAGTGGTGTCTATGAGGAGCATATATTAGGACCAGACCTATTTAACATCTTTGTCAGTGAGATGAACAGTGAGATTGTCAGCAAGTTTGCCAGTAACACCAAGCTGTGTGGTGTGGTTGAGATGCTGAAGGGAAGAAATGCCATATAGAGGGTCAAGGATAGGCTTGATAGGTGGGCCTGTGTGAGCCTCATGAAGTTAAACAAGGCTGAGTGCAAGGTCCTGTGCCTGGTTCAGGATAATCCTAAACACAAGTACATGCTGGGCAGAGAATGAACTGAGAGCAGCCCTCAGAGAAAGACTTGGGGCATTGGTTGATGAAAAACTGAACATGAGCAAGCAGAGTAAGCTTGTGGCTCAGAAAAGCAACCATTTCCTGAGCTGCATCTAAAAAAGGATGGCCAACGAAGAGAGGGAGGTAATTGTCACCTTCCCTGACCTTGTGAGATCCCACCTGAAGTACCGTGTCCAGGTCTGAGGCCCCCCTATGTTAAGAAGGACATGGAGTTGTTGCAGAGGGTCCAGAGGAGGGCCATAAAGACAATCCGAAGGCTGGAGCACCTTTCCTATGAAGAAAGGCTGAGGGAGGTTTTTCAGCCTGCAGAAGAGAAGACTCTGGCAGACCATATAGATAAAGGGGCCTGCCTTCCAATATATAAAGGAAGCCTACAAGAAAGCTGAAGAGGAACACTTATTATCAGAGAGTGTAGTGAAAGGATAAAGGGGTAATAGTTTTAAACCAAAAGAAAGTAGATTTAAATGAGATATTCAGAAGATATTCTTCTCGATGAAGGTGCTGAGGCACTGGAACAGGTTGTCCAAACACTATGAAAGCCTCATCATTGGAAGTGTTCAAGGCCAGTTTGGATGAGGCTTTAAGCAGTCTTGTCTAATGGAAGGTGCCCCTGCCCATGACACTTTTGGTTTTCCGTATCTCTCACCCCATCTTAATCCACCTTCAAGTACAAATTTAACATCTTCAGATGTTAACTGGACTTTGTTGCTACAAGCAGTGTGTTGTCACATTGCTGTAAAAGAAGCGGTAATTTCTGAGGCTAATATTCATGTCTCTGTGAGTCTCTGCTGATGAGTTAGAAGGTGAAGTAGGGCAACAATGTTTTAGTGAATGCTGACTTGAGAGATGAGGGGAGGTGTCCCTGCCTATAGCAGAGGGGTTGGAACTCGCTGATCTTAAAGATCCCTTCCAATGATTCTATGGTACTATGAGAAGAGTTTTGAAGCATCACTTCTTTTTGATTGCTGCCATGGACAGTCACAATCTGTCTAGTATCCCTATAGAGCTTATAAGCCCTGGAAACATCAAGCAGAATCTCAGCTTCTATTTTTGAAAGGAGTGAAAAGTAGTTATTAATCATTTAATCTTTCTCCACTTCTCTTAACTTGAAAATAGTGGTGAGAGGAAAGAGGATTGAAGAGAATGATGTGGGTGCGAGCTAGAGTGATAAGATCAAAGCATTCCATCATTTTTTAAAAGAAGGAACATGAAAAACGTTGCATTTTGCTGTGTAAACAATTGCCTATGAGAACTTTCAAATTTGTCTCTGGAGGGCAGTACTTTCTTTATGCAAGTGATTCACTTGACAAATGTGAAAGAATTTTCAGCCAAGGAATTCCATATTTTCAGAGCGTAACTAAAGCTGATATATTATACAGGCTACAGGCAAATATTGCATTTCAAATAACATTCACTTGTAGCTCACATATGAGCTAAACAATCCAGGTTTAAATGAAGACAGCAGAAAAAATCACCTAGTGGTTCTAGATAGAGAATTGTCAGACCAAATTGAGCTAAGCTCAGTAAGTAAAGATTAATACCACCAAGATATTTTCGGCAAGTGTGAGATTCAGAGGTAACAAGTGACAATTTTGATAAATAATATTTTCTTTTTTATGTCTCAAGTTAATATCCTTTAATAAAGGAATTTACTTTGGAGAGTTACAGATGGGAAAATAAATTGACGAGATTCACAGTCACTTACCCACATTAATGAATGCTTCTTTCTCCCCTACCATTCATTTAAGTAATGAGTAATCCACTGACATATCAAATCACATTTTACTATTCAAATTGTTAATATTTTTGATTCATGAGAAGTCAATAATTGAAAAATCTTTTACTGGAAATATTACTTGTTAAGAAATCTACATCTTTATGATTTATTTGTTTAAAAATCACTCAGAAAAATGATTGATACTGATTCCTAGAATCATAGAATCAGAATCACTGAATGGCCTCGGTTGAAAAGGACCTCAAAGATCATCTAGTTTCAACACACCTGCTATGTGCAGGGTCGCCAACCACTAGGCCAGGCTGCCTAGAGCCGCATCCAGCCTGGCCTTGAATGTCTCCGGGGATGAGGCATCCGCAACCTCCTGGGGCAACGTGTTCCAGTGCGTCACCACCCTCTGTGTGAAAAACTTCCTCCTAATATCTAACCTAAACCTCCCCTGACTTAGTTTAAAAACATTCTCCCTTGTCCTATCACTATCAACCCTTGTAAACAGCTGTTCTCCCTCCTGTTTATACACACCCTTCAGGTACTGGAAGGCCACAGTGAGGTCTCCCTGGAGCCTTCTCTTCTCCAAGCTAAACAAGCCCAGTTCCCTCAACCTTTCCTCATAGGAGAGGTGCTTCAGCCCTCTGATCATCTCAGTGGCCCTCCTCTGGACCCACTCCAAGAGCTCTGCATCCTTCCTGTACTGGGGGCCCCAGGGCTGGATGCAGTACTCCAGATGGGGCCTTACAAGAGCTGAGTAGGGGGGACAATCACCTCCCTCTCCCTGCTGGCCACCCCTTTTTTAATGCAGCCCAGAAAACATTTGGCCTTCTGGGCTGCAAGCGCACACTGCTGCCTCATGTCCAGCTTCTCGTCCACCGGGACCCCCAAGTCCTTCTCCACAGGGCTGCCCTCAAGGAGATCTTCCCCCAGTTTGTATAAATACCTGGGATTGCCCCGACCCAAGTGCAGCACCCTGCACTTGGCCTTACTGAACCTCATTAGGTTTTCATGGGCCCGCTTTTCCAGCCTGTCCAGGTCCCTCTGGTTCCCTTCCTTCCAATGTATTGACTGCACCACTCAGCTTGGTGTCGTCTGCAAACTTGCTGAGAGTGCACTTGATGCCATCATCTATGTCATTGATGAAGATGTTGAAGAGCACTGATCCCTAGACCGGCCCCTGAGGGACACTGCTTGTGACCAGCCTCCACCCTGTCACAGATTCCTAACCTTCTAATTAAAACAAAATTTGGTTTCTGATATGTTTGCAATTTCCATACTTTAATTACTTTAAATTACCTTAAATGCACTTTTTTTTTTTTCATATTTTGGTCTGTGTCTGACAAAGTTAATATTAGATACTTGTTAATCAAGCTGTCTGATAATTAAAATGTTTTGTACAGGAGAATGTAATTTTCTCTTGAAAACTGTTTCGAATAAGTAAATAACCACTATTAGTCACACTAACAAAGTTTAATAGATCTGCTACTTCACACACACACGCACGCTTGCACACACACACACACACACACACACACACAAAGAAGGAATAGTTGCTGAACTATTTTAGGAGGCTTGGAGAACCATCATCTATTGCTATGAACCTTTCCATTCACTTGCTTTCCTACTACCTGGAATCAGACAACTGAAATACCTACTGTTCTCTTCCTGAAAAGTCACTATTTTAGAGCTTGTTATAAAAGCAATTTTACTTTCTATCTTTCTTGATGAAATTGAGGAAAACTGTTAAAGCATATGTGAGAGTCTTGAGGAATAAAGGGAAGTTTAGAAGAAAAGTGCCAACTTACAGTGCAGTTATTTCAAGGTTATCTCCACCAAAAATAATGGTTCAGTTGTGTGACTGTAAATTTTGTTTCTTGAAAGAACTTAAATATTGGGAATACAAAATGTGTGAGGGTACTGAGTAATTCAAACCCTCATTAGAAATTAGGAAAGTAATTAAGATAATGAGTAAAAAGTTTCAGACATTATTTCACTAATTTAAAGTAGTCAAAGAATTCTAATTTCTAATTTTAAATAAGCATCTTATCCAATTTTATCCAAAAGCCCCATTTTTACAAATTATAATGTTAAAGTTGACTTTGAATTTTCCAGCATCTTATTCGACATGATATTGGTGAAAAATTGCAAAATTCACCTGACTTGTATTCTGGTTAAGCACTGTAGTCCTTCTTTCCTCTGATTTTTTTTCCTGATGTTGATCCAGTATGATTTTCTGATTTTTCATTGAGAACTGAGTGAAACTAGGTTTGAACAAGGTTTGCTTTTAATTTTAGGCTTTCCTGTTTGTAGAAGTTAGATTAAAATTAAGAGGGTTTAATGCTGTGCAACTCTTATGGGAATGAAGTACTCCTAACCCTCTGCAAACTGAAGCCATTAGGTTTGATCAAGTGTAACCTTAATGAAATATCATGGATGTCACCCATATTCCTCTGCTTGATGTGATCAATAACTTAATGCAGAAGGTGGAAAATAAATTGGAGAAATGTTCAGAATGGGCAAGAATCTCACTTTGTGATTTTTCCAATCAGAAGATGCTGTGTAATTGTATTGTTTATGAATTTTCTGGGAAACACAGTTGAATCAATGTAGTGCTGCTCCTTATTGCTACAGAAGGAAGAAGCTCCGTAGAGCCTGTCTCTCTAATTATGCTTCCCTTAATCTGCTGCTCTAGGTACAGTGTAGAAGAGGAGAAAGAGGGAAGAGCACTGACTGTGCTTAATCCCTCCTCTCTTGCTCTTCTGCTATCCAGCTGGGAAAGTAATACCTTGCTGTTGTTTTCTCCTCCAGCTGCAAATCAAGGCAAGCAAGGAAAAAAAATTTAAGACTCTTTGACGTGCAGTAATTATATAGCACCAGAGAGAATCTAGCTGGCGGTTTTTAGTGTGCTTCTGAAATAGACTTAGCCTTTGCTCTTTACTCCAAGTAGGAGGTTACTGACATTTTTAACTTAGTGAGAGAAAAACACCTTTCATCTCAGTCAACTCAGCTTTTCATAAGTAAAGTTCTGCATCTGACTGGGGTAGTCAAAGCTAAAGCTTTAGCTATGTCTGTCTATGTACCAGTATTGAACACATGGTTCCTACAAACTTCCCAGATTTTTAAATCACCTGGGTAAGAGGAGAGGGATGGCTTTGTGTTTAAGGATGTATCACTTCTGTGTACTGGATTGCACTTATTGTTTTTCACATAATTGAATTCAGTGCTTTAATATACAGAACAAGAATATAATACTCATAGAAATTTTATGCTCTTGTAACGGAGCTTTTGATATATTCAAAGAAACAACCTTCTAGCATGCATGTTCTCTATAAGAAACAAAACCAGTGCTCCCAGGGAACTTTGCATTTGTATTCAGATTTTAAAAGTCATAGAATCACAGAATCATTAAGGTTGGAAAAGACCTCCAAGATCACCTTGTCCAACTGTCCACCTACCACCCATATTACCCACTAACCATGCCCCTAAGTACCATCTACACATTTCTTGAACACCTCCAGGAACAGTGACTCAACCACCTCCCTGAGCAGCCCATTCCAGTGCCTGACCAGTCTTTTGTTGAAGAGATTTTTCCTAATATCCAACCTGAAAATACCCTGGTGCAACATGGGTCCATTCCCTCTCCTCCTCTCAATGCAGCAGTTTGTATTGTAGTAAATATTTTAGTTGAGTTGACTTATATTTTACTTTATCTTAGAAATTAATTTGGTATTTATATGAAGCCCACTTGTAGAAAAGTACATCTCTGTGTCTTAACACAGGGAAAGTTTAAAAACACTCAGAAATGTCATTTGCACAGTAATAAAATAAGCACTTTAATATTTAAGTGTGGAAGGCACTGGATTAGATAGCTAGTGAAATTAAAGTTTTTTTGTTTTTGTTTTTTTTTTCTCCAAAATGGGAACTATTACTATTCACCAACAATCTCTATCAGAAATGAAAATTCCAATGGAGGTACCTCTAGGAAAATTTGTCTGCAAACTGGAAAGTCAGCCTAGTTAATTGGTGGTACCTATTAGGTCAAACTAGCATAATTATATGGTTTTAGAATTATCTCCCTTTTATCCTTTTAACAGTCATTTTAGTAGAATTTAATTTTGGAGTCACTACATAACTTAGAAAAGACATTCAACAAAAAAGGGCTATTGATTGTTAATTTCTCTCTGCAATAGGATCTAGGAATGTATATTGAAACGAGTGTATTACTCTTAGCATAACTGCCCCTTTGTAATTGTAAATAAGTACATGATTATTGTAAGTGAATTCTACAAGTAGATTATGTGAGATTTATGTGGGCATGTTCTTGCAATACTATCTTTTGCTACGATTTGTAGTTCTACATCTAACAACATCTTTTATATTTAATCAGACCTTTACTTTTTAAAGCACTCAATTTTTTCCTCTTTAATAATTCATGTTTTCAATTGATTTATAGAATGGTGATCTACTGAATTGCTTTTCAGTTGCTAGCAGGAATGTGTTTCTGTTTCATGAGTCATACGATTAAAAAAAAAACACTCTGATATGAACAGTTACTGTCTGTCCACTGTATCCAAAATTTGAGCTAATTGGACTTAAGAGAACTCAGAAAAAATTATGCAAAACATGCTACAGTTTCTTAAATGCCACTGCACTGAATTATGTCAAAATTAATGTCAGTAGCTATTATCAGTGGTAAACAACACTGAAAAAAATTTGCCATCATCCAGCCTAGGTGCTCCTTTAGCATTGGTTCAGTTCCCATATAGGCAATACAACTGTCTGTCCCTCACTTTACTCTCGCACTGAAAAAAACATTTAAACCAGTGCAGAATTATCTTTGTCATGAAATAAGGGGACATTATTAGTCTCCTATTTAAACTGCAGAATGTTTTTTCTCATCTAATTAGACTTGTTATCTCTGTAATATTTTCACCATCAATGTTACATTTCCATCTCAGTTTTCAATGTCTCATGTTGCATGTATAAAACATGCTTCCCATATATTCCCTTTTGTATATTCAGGCCAAAAATAAAATGTAGTGGTTTGCAATTTGTTACAAGTCCAGAAAGTGAAGAGGCAAAATAAGCCATCCCCAATTATTTTCTGTATTGTCAAAATTACCTATCTTTACTGAATCGCCAGAACCTTAAATATCTGTTAAGAACTGCAGCACCATTTTGAAGGAGAGAAAGACTCAACAGTTTTTCCAGTGCACTATTACAGCTACTACTGTAAGTACAGTGCCTTGAAAATATTATCAAAACATTGGTAAACAAAGATAGGAAAACAAACAAAATTGCTACCTTCAGAACAGTATACTTTTTATTTTCCCATGGATTTCTTGAAAGCNATATTATATTCAGTATTAGAGATATCTTGGAGGTCTGTCCAATTATCCATTACAGCAATGTATAAATAGAAACAAGAAATATACTGGACTGTCACAGGCACACAAAGATGAAAATCACTTACAGAACATAATCCAGCCAGCAACTATAGGTGAATCTCACGTTTAGGAAAATGCCATCCATTTTGTCTTGGCCTGATGGAGAACAGTCAAAGGAAAGCACAGAGACTAGCAGCAAAAAGCCACCTCCTATGGTTGTGTGCAGAATTTTGCCTGGCATCTGAGCAGTTAATGCATACCCAGGAGAGAGAATCAAAGTAGAAGCATAGCAATTCTGAGCATTTACATCACCCAATCTTTCTACAGTTCTGTGAGCACAATCATTGTATCACCTCTACTAAAGCCAATTACAGGTGACGTATTTCTCACAGGTTTCTCCTCTAAACCAGTGGATATAGCAAGGTGGTGCCCAAGGAAAGGATGTGGGCTTTGGCGTAAGTCAAGCTGCTGTCACCATACTCCTTGTTTCTCTTGCTTCCATAACCTTGTGCAGAGGCAGTTTTTATTACGTAACCTAACAATTGTTACACACAATTCACTGGCTGCTACTCTACAGCCTTAATGTATTTATATAACTTGAAACATACCTGGCTAAGGAAATCATCTGGGAATAAAATAGTTGGAGGTTAGGAATTTACTTGGGAAGGTCTGCCTTGGCAAGCTTATCAGCTCTGTATGCCCTGTCCTTCCTGTTTTGAGGCACCTGCTTGTGGGCAGCGTGCTCTACAGGAAGTTGTCTAGAAAGACTCTTCATTTAGCTAAGCGTGGTTATTCTTCAGTAAAATAGATCGAAAGAGTTTCTCTTTTCTAGATTGTTTGTCTGTTCATAACATGCATTCTTCCTCTTCCATTATGCAGAATTTTCATCTGAGTCCAGACCATTAGTAACCATAACTTTAATAATGATACACTTGTTTGTTGCATATACACAGTAAGACCTTACCGCTCCTATTGTATGCCATAAATTTTCTTAAAATGTCAGAAAATTCAATTAGAAATGTACATAAGATATTGCTAGGTAGGAATGTCACAACATCAGAAGTATATAATTCTTCATTTGACCATGTATTTGCATGAACAGATTTTATTTCTTTTACTGTTTTGTTCATTTGTGATGTTACACAGAAGCGATCTGCAATATATTTTACACAGCCTGCATATAATGTTGATTACTTCTGACATAAAGCATATCTTGAAAGTCACAGATAAGAAATCTGCTTTTAATATTAAGCAATTTGATCTTTTTTTCCTCATATTTTCCTGTTACAGATGCAGATAAATTATGTGAGCTCAAGTTTATATTTAAAAATATATCTTTTGAACATATTTCCAGTAACAATTCATATTACTAGCAAATGATGGAGTTAATGCAGATTCCAAATCTCACTCTGGAATTTGAATACTTTACACTTTTAATGGTTGCTTTTTGAATAGCAATACAATGTCACATCCAAATTATATAGAATATTTTAAATCATGCTGATGAGGCCTTTTCTTTGTGAGATTACACACTGTTGGAATAGTGCAAGCATTTTACAATGTAAAATATTTTCAAAACGTTATTTAATTCAACAACAACAATTGTAATTGAAACTTTAAAGGAAAACAAAATATTTTTACAGATGGAAGTTATTTTTTCTCTTTGGTGTGGAACAATGTATTTTTATTTTTTTATTTTTTTTATATTACAGTCTCTTATTGAATAGAAAGCTTGGAATTTATTGAAATAATGCTTTCTTTCATATTAAAAAAATTTAAAGAGAAAAAATCAGAGAGCAGACAGTTAACAACATTCCAGATTGGAACACAGAGAAGAAACGGGATTTTCTGGAAACAACAGAAAGTTAATTTCTTCATAGTCTTAATCAAAATGATACTTTGAAATTATCGAGCATAGAAAGTGATTTCCACATACATAATTTACATAAATTGTATGCTCTGAGAAAAGTTAGTTAAATATATTCACATATCTACTGACTTTATTTCTACTTTAAGGCAACAAAAGCATTCTTGATTCTTTTAAACAGCCTAGTTATGGTTTTCCCTTTCGTTTCATATGAAGGCTAGATGGTAGTTCTCTGAAAAGTAAACAGATCAGAGCCTCCTAATATTTGAATATATTAAATTTCTTTTTTACTTAGAACAATCTTCTTTAGAAGAAATAATGTATATAAAATAGAAATAGTAGGAAAGAACTTTAAAATTAGCTTGTAAAATTATATAGGCAGATTAATTTTTATTTCCTGTTACAGCAAAGAAAATAGAACAGCAAGCAATGAAAGACTGTAATTCTGTCTCTTTTCCAATATTTAACCAATTTTCTGAGGTGTTCTCTGAGGTCTATTGCTTGAACTTCTACGTATAAAGTAAAATGTGGGCCTTATCAGAGCATCTAGTCTATGTGCTAGACCAAGATCTGGTTTACTGCTATTGCTTTCAACAAAATAAGGTTTCTGTGCAATCTCATGTAATGGCTATGTAATGTTCTCATTCTGTTCTTTCTTGCCACATCTCTTCTAAACTATAATTTTCTTTAATTCAAAGTAATTCTCATCTCTTTTCTGGTATAGGCAACAGGGTGATTAAATGCAACAGTTTCATGATGAGAACTGTCTGAAAAGGTGGCATCAGAATCTCATAGACTCTACAATAAAAGGTTTCATTATGGTACTCTGTGGCCTTATCAGTGTTAGACACGTCTGAATCTCAGACGCAGGAAGAGACAGAAAATAAATGTTTATTGGTGACTTTTATAGTTAAATATGATCTGAAATTCATTGCGCATGCAGAAATGGAGACTTTTTCAGTGGGGGCAAATCAGTACTGTGGACTCTTAGTTCTTTTTCACGAGTTTTGTATTTGAGCAATAGGATTTTTATGACTCTATCCGGAAAGTTTGAAGAGGTTGTATCTTTCTCTGACTGCAATCTTTCTGCAAAATTTCCTTCCTTGGTTTCCTTCTGTTACTCTGTCCTAGCTCATATTCCTTCTGCTCCAGATGGTCACACCTTCCTAATGCTTATAGGTATTTATTATAATCTCTGACACTGTCCAAAACATCTATTAGTCACCCATATTCTGGTTTTCTTGGTCTCTCACGGAGTCAGACTTACTTTTTATGCTCCTTATCATTTTTGAAACTGTTCCTTGTCTTCATTGAAAGACCTAAATTCAGTGTGTTTTGGAATTAGCACCTCTGGACATATGCATGATTGATGGAGAAGGCTGAGTAGAAAGATTTATCAAGGATGTATGTGATATTCAGTACTGTGGTTTCCGAGCCGATTTTATTACAATGAAATTACAGAAACTTTTATACAATTTTGAAAAAATAATTATTTACTAAATACTTAAATACAGATGTGAATAGCACATTTTTTCATATATGCAGAGAGAACTACAATAAGATATTTCAGTAAGCAGTCATAAAACTTGACATTACCTTAGTAACTTTCCTCAGCGAAAGGTTTAATTTGAATTTACAATTGCAAAAGTAAAATATATAAAATAATCCTTAGCCCTTACTGTTTTTATGAGATACTTTACTTATTATGCATGCATGCATCAGTAGCAATTACTCCTCTTCATCAAATGCAAATGTGTAATTGTGCTTTTTGGTTCACGGATTAATAAGTACAAATTTGGACGATGACTATACTTTTGTCATATTAATGTTTGATGGTAAAATTTCTTGATACAGAATATGCTTGCAAAGCCTGATTGTTCTGCAAATAGGAACGGTGGCAAAACCCTGTTTAATTAAATGGGGGCAGATGCGGCCTACACGAAAGTACTAAAAGCTGTGTGGGAGATTAATGTAAAGTCATCAGCAGTCTGGGGTTTCCTCTGGAGACTATTCTGTAAATTTAGCCTTAATTGAATACAGAGAAAAAAAAAAGATCTTAAAAGTTACTCTTTTAAGTTTAAATGACATTTTAGCTTAAAGTAAAGAATGATTTAGAAACTTTTTGAATTTCAATATTTTAATTGTAGTAAAAGAGGAAATTACCAAAACTGAAAGTATAGGGAAAAAAAAAAAAAGCTTTAAAATCCTAGTAATAAGGTAAAAATATAAAATAACAAAGGTTAATTTCTCTGATAGTTTAAAAATCTTTAAGCTCTACATTAAAGTGCCTATGATGGTTGTCATTTATTTCATGGACAAACTAGTCTGGCTGTACTTTGTAGAAATTTTTTTTTAAAGAGTTAAAATAAAGTACGAGTTTAATTTAACCAACCTTAACTAACCTGAAAAGCATATGAATGTACTTGAGACAGACCTCTTCCAACACTGAATAATACTGCATATGTACTAGAAGCTTCTGAAGGCCTTATCTCTCTGGAGTTTTCCTCTTGCCAAATGCTCTAATGAGTAGTGGAATCATGATTGTTGCACTTTTTAGGATCTCTGTTGCAGACCTGAATAGAACCCAAGCATCCTGAATCCCAATTCAAGTAAGTGGCATTTCAATTACAGGCTGAGCTGAAGCACCATTATTCCTTTGTTACTGCTAGAAATATGTGCTTGCCTTTACAGCCGGAATACATAGCTGCTGATAGATGTGAAATATGCGTTTTCTGAGAATGGTAAGGAACTGCTAGGAGCTAGTAGATGTATGAGTTTTTGCTAGACTTGAGGACAGTCACTCCAATATTAGGTTATTTTGCCTATCTTTCAGACATGCTGAAGTTCA
>JACDJE010001318.1:0-13752 GCA_016647715.1 Pavo muticus
AGGCTTTGACAGGTGTTCTACCATTTGCTTGTGTTTGATCAAATATTCAGCTATTTATAAATGTCTTTCATACCAGCACATTCTTTACCTTATATAGTCTTTTAACAAGTCTTTCCCATATTTACTATGAAAAAAATAATTGTAGCAATTAAAGTCTGCACTGTTTAAATATGATGGTTTATTATCTGTTTTGATTTTACCTTATCTGTACTCAAATATGCTAAAATGCCAACTACTAAACATTTTCAAGGATTCTCTTTTTCATTCAAGCAGAATATTCACATGCTTAAAGTAGTATTTTGAAAGTATATGCTGCGTAGAAAACATACACCTGAAGGACGGACATCTGTATCATTTGAGTTAGTAAGAATTTGGCTTATTAACAATATATTTGTACTGAAGCTTCTGTGAAAAAATTAACCCCCTCAACATTTTTTACTCCCATTGTTAGCATTCTTCTCAGCAGTGTATACTGCTGTGACTAAATAAAAATGAATAATGCCATACTGACATTCCCTATCAATCATAATAAGACCATCTTGTTTCAGCTTTTCTTTTAATTTCCTGCCATAGTTTCTTACTCTTGAAAAACAGAGTGAACTTTTATGCAGAAGGCATGCCAGGTATTTGTAATCCATTTAGTCTACATGATAGCTGTCTTACTAAGGTAAGAGTTGGGAAAATACTCTTCCAATTTTTTTTTGGTCATTATCATCTATGTAGTAGGTGATTATCTTCATGCATGAAAGATATTAAGATCCTATAAAGGGAGGAAAATAATGTGAATTGCTTGTTCTGCTGGTTCATGGGAAAGGAATCTGAGGGCATACAGTAACATGAAGAAGTCTCAGCATTTGTCCAACTCACCTGATTATTGCTGTAGTCCTAAGCAATATGCTGTGAATAATCATTTGTGATGATTCTGTGATGTAGCACCTGGACTTGTTTAAGAAAGGGATGTCATGTTCTCAGTCAGCCTAAGGAAGCATATCAGATGCTGCAGGTGGTGTAGTCAGTCTTTGTATGCCATTTTACTCTTATAAACTTGACTAGTGGATGAATCAGATATGAAAGAATGGTTTAATATATTTCATAAATTACAGCACGAGAACCTACTGAAGAAAAATGCCACAGTTGAAATACATTTAAAATTAATCTCACAAGCTCTTAATCTTTCAGAGTATCAATTGAGGAAGCCTGGAGAGTGGTCAATCTCCTCTTCAGTAATCACCTGCACTGTCTTCAAGCTCTATGTTATCAATTCTTGTTACTTTATTTCCCTTTGCAAATGTCACCTTCATTTGAACGTGGAAATTGGTAAAATTTTATTTCATAACTTAACTCTGCTCTTTTGGGCAACCTCTCTGACTTCCTGGTTAGACTACTTACAGTGATTGTAATGTGAAAAGCTAATCAGTTGTAATCAGCTAACAAGCTTCTTCCACTGCAGTTGCATGTCTGCTGCTGTTTATTGTTGACTTTCAAAAATATATGATTTTTTTTCTCCACAAAGAATTAAGCTGATAATTACAAGGCACTGAATAGCAATGATTAGCAAAATTCTACATACTAGAAACAAGAACCATGGAAAGAAGACTAGGTTTTAATATCTATATTCATATTTAACATATTATTGTATATTATCATTTATTATTCTATATTATTATATTATTTTACTACATAGGCTGCTATGTCTCCTATTTATTTCCATGAAAACTACAACACAAGAATACAATAATACTATTTGATCAAGCAATTTCTCAGTTATAAAACAATTTTTCAGCATAGTCACTACCATTTGCTATGCATTTTCACCAGTGATGAACAAGAGCCTGCGTACCATACTCATAAACATTTACATCAGCGGAGGTGACTCACCGTTGCTTTCACTACTGCTGAAAGACATCACCCACAGCTTCACTCCGCTCACATCCACTGTTTGGTCCCCACAAACATTCAGTAAGTGTCGATGAATGTCAGTGGGTGCCATTTTTTCTGCATGGAGGAATTCAAAGACACACCTTTGCTCCATAGACACTTCCATGTCAGACATCATTTTGTCAGACTGCCCCTTTGCCACCATCTGTCACAGAACAATAAAATGTAATGAAATACTGGTGGGAAGGTTCAGTCTCTACTGCCATGCCACCAACATCCGCCTCTGACACTGTGGGCCAACATCCCACTGCTTTATCTAGGGGGTGACTAACCTATTGAAGGGGGGATAACTTCCATATTTTCCCTCTTTTAGTTAGAAAATAAACATCAAAGTACATCCTCAGGAAAGGCATTCTGATCATTATGCTATAGTTTGTTTTGAAGTAGGCTGTTCGGCATCTAATTCAATCTTCACTAGAGCAACTCTTGATATCCCATCTTGAATGAATGCACAATCCAACCTCCATTCTGAACTCAGGTAATAATACTTATATTAAACATCTAAGAAAATATTCATCAAACTAACTGAAAGAGTGCCAGAATATTTTATAGATCATGAGTGAAACTCTATGGGCAGAAAGGTGGTGCTTTCTCCTATCTATTTCTGCTGCAGAGCACAGGTTTGTGCATTAAGCTTCCTGACCCTGAAGAAGATCCTCACAGTGACCAGAGGATGTTTTCTATGAGAGGAAAGCACAGGGCTTAGCTGAAATTAGTGTAAAATAAAATAGCGTATTCTCTACAATTTCATAGTGTGGTATTTAAAGCTTATTATTTAAGGGTTCTTTAAGCATGACAATATAAAAAGCCATTTTAGAACAAGAGAGTGTTATGAGAAGAAATTTCATTGAAAAAAGGCATGAGTAGTTCTAGCATTTTTGCACGCTAAAATCTATTTAGGCAGTTTAAATGCATGACGCATGCAACATACCTACTAGCAGTACATAATTTAGGGTTCTGTCACCTGTGTCTAAATGTCTAGACCAGGTATCCTGTTCAGTTCAGCAGTAAGCCAGCTGTTACAGTTTACCAACTACTATATAAACACTTGGAGCTTGGATTGATTTCAAAAATACTAATGCCCTGTTCTTTTTCAGTCTGCAAAAGTCCCATTAGCTTTTACCTACTGTGTGTGAACTACAAACTAGACTATTTCAGCTATAGAGTTAAGGACTTTTAGCTATATCCATAAATTGATTTATTTCAGTATAAGTGCGTAACTATTGGGCATGTTTTCAATAGTAATGGACCTTTTTTTCCGTTAGAATGCAGCATTACCTTGGTAGAGTACGGGATTAATAATCCTGATTGTTAACAGCTATCCTTGGTTCTTTCAATGATTTGTTATATTATTCCATGTAAATCTCTTTTTCATTTTCCCTAATTTTTACTGATGCCTGTGTGAATTTCTTACAAAGATCCAAGATGATATGCTTTGTAGTGTAGGAATTAACCCTATCCTCATTTTTTTTTTCCCGATGATACTAAGTCTTGTGTAAATAGTTACAGAAGGACCCATATTACTCAGGTTGTAATAAAGACTGCAAATTAAGAGACTGCAATAAATAAGATGGAAATAACTTCAATAAGTAACCTCATAGTGGATAAAATGTATATAATGTAAATGTCCAAATTTTCACATCTATTTACAAATCAACCTGATTCAACTCTAAGAAGAATTGCTTCTATAAACTTCCTTTATGCTTGCAGGAAATTTTTTTTGTCAAAGGTTAGCAGCCTTTGTCTTCAAAGTAAATCCAGGGGAATTTAGTGCTATCAGTCTTCAAACGGCTGAGATTGAGACATTTAGTATCCAATGCAATCCTCAAGGCTACACAGCTCTACAATGCCTGAAGAGATAATTTGCCTGAAATTTAAAGCAGCTTAATTGAGGGGAAAATGTCTGCAACACGATTTTTGAGAGTCTTTACAGAGATCACTAGGCTGAAGTAAAAGGCCCATTTGATTACAAGAGTTGCAAAGATGCAAGGCTTATGCTTACAGATCTTTGAGGTATGAGGCTGAACCAAAGTGCTAGAGGAAAGTAATACAACTTATACAACAGTAGTTTGTTTTATTTTACCTGGTCCAGTGTAGAAATGGGACAATAAATAAGATCTTTATCTCACAATAGAAGCGATGGAATTCTAATCTTTAACTGTGTAGAGTCTCAGCATCCTCCCACTTTCTTCTTGTCAGATGAGATCAACATCTCAGATGTTCCCAGTGACTCCATGTCTCCTCCTCTGAAGCACGTGGAGAACACAGCTGGTTAAATTTGACATTCTGATGAAAAACAGAAACTAATATTTTGAATCATTTCCATTTTTGTTTTGTTTTTCATCATGTATCTCCCTTTTGGCCAGGAAGAAGGGCTGGTAGAACTGGAAAACAGAAGTAGATGATTAATCTGACTAATCCCACCAGGAAATCCTTGCAAAAGGCAGTTAAGTTACAGGGAATGATCAGCTCCTTACGTGATTAAATTTAAAACTTCAATATTGGCCTATATGTGAGATGTTATCAAGTAATTGGAGCTGGTAGAACCTGAAGATGTTTGTGTAGGGAAAACTATATAAATGTTAGGAAAACTGGAACAAATCATCCAAATAAATAATTACTAATATTTACTTTACAAGAGATAGTTAGCACAACACTAAAGCTGTCACAAAGAATTACATCTTATCTGAAAACATTTAGCCCCCAAACTGACCAGCAAGACTTATTTTCTCCATAAACTGCAAATTTCAGCAGAGGCTTAAAATATGGGACTGTCAGTAACAGAATAATTGCCATGTACTTAGCTCAGAATATCAACTGCAGTGTAGAACAAATTAATTCGCTTTACAATAATTAAGTACTGTTATCTGAGAGGTGGAAGTATTATAGTGTCATATTTTGTAATACTAATTATTTTATTTAATTAAATGACCATATGACAGATGAATATACTTTAAGGATTAGTATGAAAAAACTGACTCTGTTAAATAATCATAATTGAATTGTTTAATTTTTTTTGCAGTAATTAAATATGCTTACTTGAGGACTATTGTGTTATAATAATGATGTGACATCATGTAGCAAACCAAAAATTATTCTATCTGATCACCCTAATGCTTGCTTGTCATAGTGTCAAAATAATTATGCGCCTCAAATGAAATTAAACCTCACTGCAAAAAGGACAGATATTTCTAGTGATTTCAAGGAAATGATTCCTGCATATACTTGGATGAACTGCTACTTCCCTTCACTTGATATGCAATACCTATTAAACACGTGTAACACCTCCGTTGCTTCCTTCCTTGTTTTTGCAGAAAGCACTTTGGCCTGGTATTCTATTTGATGGAATAATTATACTAACACTGTAAATTGATCTGTGGAATTGTTTTGACAAATGTAAAAGATCACTTCAGTAAATGGGTTGGATAAATGTGAAGAACATTTTTGCCCTGTAGCCTACACTGATGTCTAGTATCTGTGATGTTCCTACTTCCTACCAGAACCTCGGAATACTGAGTATGAAAATAGAGCCTTGCAATGCTTTGACAATAGATACTTGGATAACTACATATTAAATATAGGAGGAGAATTTAGAAAAGGATAGTTATATTTCTCACCTTGTGGTTTTTCTGATTGTGTGCTGCTTTCATTCTGTTTTGTGCATTTGATTCTTTATTCTGTATCTGTAGCTATCATAAAAAAATTAAGACACAAAGATAAATGTTTTCCTGACAGTTTTCTCAGCTTCTAGCTTAAGGATTCTTGACTGTGAAAGCGTGCAGGAGGTACCTTCATTCATCTCTTTGTGCTTTAAAATATTCCAAACAAACTACAATGACATATAGAAGCCTTTATTTAGAAAAAAATCAAGAAGCCTTTTTCAAGTATTACTCTCAACCTAATAGAGGTTGCAAATATTGCACAGAAAGGATTTTATTTGAGATTTACACCAATCAGATAGATTTCTAAGCATATAAACCAGCCATGGCATCACATAAAGACTTACGTTTGAGAGGGGCTGCAGGAGGCTCAGTCCTGCACATGATTTTGCTCTGTTGGACCCATTCAAGATACCATTGATACCATGAGGATTCAGGGCAGCATAAAGCCAACCAGCTTCACATAAATTTATGGACAAAGATCGGAATCTTCAGTGGTGAACATGTGATTTTTGTTGAATGATTCACTAATTTCTAACAGCTTTGGGGGAAACACAATGAAGGACAAAACTCTTAGTTTCCCAGCTCATAGATCACGATTTGCAGAGACGAGAGTAAATGGGCTGGCGTGTTGTAATTCTCCGTTAAGGTCTCACATCATCAGGAGCACAAACTCAGTTACATGGCTGGAAGGCATCTAAATAGCAGACATCAGTTATTTCAGATGTCTAGTTTGCTAAAATGCAATTGTGTAGATTCTTGTAGAATAACTCACACTAGTGCTTATGGTTTGTTCTGCCGATATTTTACCCATATCCAAAGATATCTTTGGATTACTGAAAACATTTTTCTATATTTGAAGTGGATTTGGTCCTTTAACAGGGAACAGGTTAGTTTTTTTGCCCTAGGAACAAGTTAGTTTTTTTCTTCAAACTACACTGCTTTTGAATTGGGAAGTACAGTACTGTACTTCTAAATTATCAGGCTCATTTAGGTTTTAATTTCTTCTCATACCAATGCCAAAATAAAGGCAAAGATAGCAAAGGCTACAAAGGTAGGATACTTGCTTTTATTTATGTTCAAGAAAAGTGTGAGTGACTGCTGACAGGCTCCTTCTTTTGAATGGAGAAAAGAGCAACAAATCCCAGAATTTCCCTAGGAGAATATTTACAGCATTAGCACACCTGGAGATCTCTGATCTACACTGCAACCCTTTCTAGGCAGGGCATGACTGCCAGGCTGTGGCACAGAGGACGCTGGATAAAATGGCTGTTCAGGAAGCAAAATAAATTAATGGGATTACCTTTAATGGGATTACTCAGTAATCGAACTGCGAATGAGTGCTGTTACAAGAAAGAAAAAAAAGACTCCAAATTAACAACAGGTTGATCTGACAGGGCAAGGGAAAAGGAATTTATTTCATAATTGATCTGAGATAGAGGTAAAAGTTTAAGGGAGGAAATCAACTAAGGCTGCCTTTAACTCCTTAAATTACATACATAATATGAAGGAGTAAGTGGGTTTCTTTAAGCTTAAAAATATATTTCGCTAAATATACTTAATGTGCAATACCCCATTAAATGCATAATCTTACTGACTTGTGCAAATATTGAGTAGAACTATTTTTTTTGTTTCATTTGGAAATTCTGTAGTATCTAAGTTATATTTTCATGCTGAAAAAAGGTAAAATACGGAATTCTCTGATTGATAATCCCAAGTGTCCAAAGATTTAATTTCATTAAAGTACTATACATTTCCTGATGGAATTCCTACTTAAATAAAGATTGTAACGACTCCAAATGCTTTTATTTGACTTGCAGAACTGCTCTTACTGCTTCATATAATTTTAGTGGAGGAAGATGACTCTATGCAACAGGTTCCTAGCAGATGTATTCTGTACTAAGTTTTGGTAGGAGGGAATTTGTGCTGCAGATCAGGCACTCCTACACTGTACACAGACAAAATCTTTTACAGACCTGGTCTCAGGTAAAAGGATGGTGCTCTGAATTGCATGCCTCTTGGGGCAGGTGGCTGCTAAGAAAACATAGAACCAATAAATTTCAACAAAAAACAGTTCTGAAAGATATTTGGTATTTTTTCATGGATAAAGAAGATTTTCTTGGCATAAACAAGGAAACTGTTAATCAGTTACGAATTTTTGAAGAAATCTTAATATTAAACTATCTGTAGCTGGATACTTACATTGTATTTGATGCCTTTTCTTTCGACAAGTAACTCTTGAGTGTGAATTGAATTTCATTGACAATGTGTTCAGAAACTGAGTCCGAAAAAGGCTAATATTAACACATCCAACATCTGCATTGCATTAGATTTAACTCACACAGAATCATCGCAGTCATTTACAATAAGTATTGAAAGCAATTTAAAACATATGTCTCGTAAACTATCTGCCATAATCTACGCAGATTCAATGTATAGGTAAGCTTGTGCCTATGATGCAAGTGATTCAAGTATACCTTTGTATCTGCTGAAAATCTTTACAATTTTGTGTCATCTCTCGACTGCTGTGCATCTCATACAACTATTAGTCAGACCCTTTCTCTTTACAGTGTCTAAATATCTTCTACACGATTGTTTGGGGGATAAACTACACTGATGACACTGAGTTGAGCTGGATGCATGCATTGCTAAATTTATGAGAACTGGAAACGCTTGTTTATGGGTGAATTCATCCATTTGTGGCGTGTCATGCATTCCAATAGTTACAGCAAATACTTCATAGTTCTGCATATATATGTATGATGTATGATATTTGTCCCTAATGATTTTATAAAAGACGTCAAATAAAACATGCTGAATGACTTTGATGGCATCTTAGAATCTCCACAGTATATCTTTGTTAGCACATAGGACAAGATTTCTGCTTTCACCTGGTATTATTTTGAATCTTACGTCATGAAATATGCTTTAATTGTGAGAAACAGAATGCTTCCTAGGTTTTCAGTAGTAGCTACTATTACAAAATGTTCGCTATGGCTATACCTTTGCTATTTCCAGTCTATAAGCCATATAAAATATGAGGAAAGGAAAAAACACTGGGTATAAAGTAATGATAAATGAAAGAGTACAGCTTTGATGCATAAGACACAGTGATGATGATGTTTCAAGTTCCCCAATCTCATTATTCTAGTCTGTAAAAGACCACAACACCATCATGTTCTTGAAGACTTCATACTGGAAATGCAATTTGAGGATACAAATTACCAAAACCAGAAAGTTTCTTAGAGGTTCAGGTAGCACATGTGCACGCACACCCATGCACACATACAAGTGCATACGTATTTGCATATATATATGCATACACACACACACATTTTTATACATGTATGTATATATTTATATATGTATAAACAAAAAGATAACTACAGACTTGAACAGTGGGACAGCTCCATCAAATAGGCATTCTCCAATTCGTTCTGGTTCATGGTTGTGGGACTTAGTTTTAGTTCAACTAAGTGGTGATAATGTTCATCTACTGAGGTTCAAGGAAACTTGTGATGTGACAAATCTCATCCTGTTTTAATTATTGCTTTTCTTAAGCAACAGCAAAGACCCATTCAGGCATCTCAAGACCTTCCCTTCGAATGCTGATGCTTCTCACTTCTCATTAAATACTTTTAAATGTGTGGGGTGAACAAAATAATTGCTTGGAAATATTATTATACCTTGCATTCACACTTAGCATACGTTAGGGCTCCAACAAGTAAACTTTAATTAAAGTAAATTTTATCTAATTGTTTTTTGTTTTTTTTTTCATGAGATACTACAAGGAGTCTATATATCTATAATCCTTATCCCTCTGATTGAGCTTCCTTGGTAAAATTCTGGCAGCGCTGTAATCAGCTGAAGCTTTGCCATTCTCACCACTGGGACAGGAAACTCCTTCTTTTTCTTGCCATGTAGTACAATTAAAGTGGAGTAAGCATTAGCTTCAGGAGTTTTATGATGACAGTGTCAGAAATGTACCTAAAGTGGTTTGTTTTCTTTTGCTTTCAGTTGGATATAATACACTATTTTTCAGATACTACTGACAGAAAAATAGATAAGGAAGAGTAACTCTTGTATTGATTAAAAGTTTTGCTTCCTTTCATTACAGTGAAGAGAATAGGAGCTTTAGATGTTTAGTGCCTACATCTCTAAAATAAATACAAGTTAATGGACATCCTCCTTCTCTTTCAGAAACATCTAGCCAAAATCTCCAAGAAACCTACCATGAAACAGGAATCTTAGCAAGTAGTCCCTAAGGTAGTTAAGCATTGGTTGCTAAAGTAGAGAGCTCTTGTCACCCAAACACTTGCTTTGACTTAACTTGGAAAGCCAGCTGGAAAATTGTTTTAATTGGCCTTTTCCCATTCAGTGATTTCAGTATAGTTCACATTTAAGTCACAATAGCATAGAATTATGTTATAAATTGACTCTAGAATAGTAAAGGACTCAGTAGCTTTGTTAAATTGACTAGAAATATTTTTTGTTGTACTGTTAACTGGCACTTTAATTTCAAAACAAGCTTAGCTTGTTAAAGCTGAATGAAGGCAAAAGTGAAAACAGAATCAAAATTAATTTTCTTTTTCCTTTCGCTCTCAGAAATAGAAAAAGATTTCCATTTGATTAATCACTGACTTCATGGCTCAGTGTGTGGCCTTCACACATATTTGTAGGTTAATATCATAAACCAGATTATTTTTCCTTCTGTGAAAGATATTATTATTGAACTTCCCTTGATCTGTTCTTAGCATCTGGAAAAAAAAACAAAAAACAAAAAACTGATTTCACTTTTTCCTGTCTTACTATGACAATATTGAATTCAGCATGATGGGGAAAAAAAAAGTAAGCAGTAACTTCTCTGTGAGGTTGGAGATTAGACTGGACAGCCTCTTATCAAAATATCACTGTCAAGAATTACCTTTAGTAAAGCTAAACAGGCTGCCCAGAGAAGTGGTGGGTACCCCATCCCTGGAAGTTTTCAAGGTGAAACTGGATGGGGCCCTGAGCAGCCTGATCCAGCACATGATTTATTGGTTTGCAACACTGCCCGTGGCAGGGGGATGAAACTAGATGAACCTTGAGGTTTCTTTCAACACAAGCCATTCAGTGACCGTGTGATTCAATGATTCTCAACACTAAGATTTCTAAAATTTCTCTAAAGAGTTGAAAAGGGCAAGGAAGATAAGATAAGACATATATGGCCCACCAAAAGTAGTGCTGGCTCATTCAGGTTCTCAGAATCCTACAAATACTGCCTAGAAAGAATTTTATTCATACAAAAATAATGCGTTTTGGGACATGCGACTATGAGAAGTATAACAGTAGAAAATTTAAAGGAGTTGTACTTTGGAATTGTATAATCTGTGGTATACTGCTGCACTAGTGCTGGAATAGTGAACACAGAAAATCCAATGCTTTATGAAATTCTGACATTCAGAATTGAATTTCCTAAGAATTCAATCAATATATGATGAAGCAGCCTACAAAATCACTTTCCAACAACTAAGTTGAAACTAATCAGTTTATTTCAATTTTGGAGATGATGCTCTTAGAATGAGTGGAGTACAATGCCGCCCTTTTCCCCACCTCCCCCCTCTCTTCTTCCCTTTCTCATTTCTTTTTTCTTTATTCTTTATTTATTTTCTTTATTTCTTTATTCTTTCTCTTTCTCTCTCTTTTCTTTTTTCTTCTCCTCCTGCTTTCTCCTCCATTCCTTTCAACTCTTTCTCTCTACTTCTCCATTTCTCCTTTACTCTCTGTTGATTTCTTGCTTTTCACCAATGAATTTCTGAACTACTTGAAAGCTGATAATGAATGAACAGAGATTTGAATCTTCACTGAGTTCCAAGAAAAATATTGGAACAAGTAATTGTTGTATTGCAAGAGCGTTACCTCAATAGTCCTTTCCTGTTTCTAAGAACAGATTCTATTTAAAAAATAAAAATAAAAAAAATTCTCTAATGGACAACGGAGACCACAAAAGTCTATGTAACTTTTATATTCTTCACATATATTTTTACCAGTATGCAGTATTACACCACTAATACATAGATGTTGAGTGGAAAAGACAAGAATGTCAGGATATCGTATATTTCTCTTTAATCCTTTTCAATGAAAATTATTTCTGGTCTTCAGTTTCCGTCTTTATTTTCTAATGAAAAAAATCTTGTTACTTAGAGAAAGCACCAAGGATTTGTGTAACAATGTGCAAATATCGAGCTCCAAGTAACAGGGAATGTGAGCAGAAACTGATGCAGAATACTTAGATTCTGAGAATTCAATTAACAACGTTTCTGTCATTATTTGGGAATTATAGTGAAAATTCCTATCAACAACTTTTACTTCATAAAGGAAAAAAAAATTCTGAATTTGCTCACATTCTGAATCCTGCAGCATCAGGTTCCTTTGCAATTTTCATAGAATCATAGAAACATAGAATGGCTTGGTTTGGAAGGGACCTCAAGGATCATCAAGCTTCAACCTCCCTGCTGTAGGCAGGGCCGCCAACCTCCCCATTTAATACTAGACCAGGCTGCCCAGGGCCCCATCCAACCTGGCCTTGAACACCTCCAGGGACGGGGCATCCACAACCTCTCTGGGCAGCCTGTTCCAGCATCTCACCACTCTCTCTGTAAAGAACTTTCCCCTGACATCCAACCTAAATCTTCCCTCCTTCGACTTAAAATCATTTCCCCTTGTCCTGCTATTATCTACCTGTCCAAAAAGCTGGCTCCCCTCCTGTTTATAGACTCCTTTTAGGTACTGGAAGGCTGCAATGAAGTTACCTAGCAGCCTTCTTTTCTCCAGGCTGAACAAGCCCAGCACCCTCAGCCTGTCTTCGTAGGGGAGATGCTGCAGCCCTCTGGTCATCGTTGTGGCCCTCCTCCGGACCCTCTCCAACAGCTTCCTGTCTTTCCTGTATTGGGGAACGCAGGCCTGGATGCAATACTGCAGATGGGGCCTCACAAGAGCAGAGTAGAGAGGGACAATCACCTCCCTGTCCGTGCTGGCCACCCCTCTTCTGATGGAGACCAAGATACCATTTGCTTTCTGAGCTGCAAGAGCACACTGCTGGCTGATGTTCAGTTTTTCATCCACCAGGACCCCCAGGTCCTTCTCTGCAGGGCTAATCTCAAGGACTGCTCCTTCCAGTCTGTATATACACCTGGGATTCCTCCAGCCCAAGTGCAAAACCTTGCACTTCGCAGTGTTGAACTTCATTAGGTTAACCCAGGCCCACCTTTCAAGTCTGTTGGATTCCCTCTGAATAGCATCCCTTTCTTCCACTGTGTCAACCTCACCACTCAGCTTGGTGTCGTCAGCAAACTTGTTGAGGGTGCACTCAATTCCATCATCGATGTCACTGATAAAGATGTTAAAGAGCACCAGTCCCAAGACAGTCCCTTGGGGGGACACTGCTTGTTACCAGCCTCCACCTGCACATAGAAGCATTGATCACCACCCTTTATCTGTGGCCTTTCAACCAATTACTTATTCACTGGATGATACACCTGTCAAATCCACGTCTCTCCAATTTGGAGATAAGAATGCGGTGGATGTGCCATATCAAAGGCCATATTGATCACCGTCCCTGCCACGGTTTTGTGATTTTGGTTTTTTAGTATTTCACATCATAACATCACGTAGTGCATTGGGAGTTAAAGTGTTAACACTCTAATCTGGCTACCTGTCCCTACATGTCACGGAGGGACGGGATGGGGGTGGTGCTGCTTCTTGGATTCCCAACGAAGAGGCAAGTGCTCCGTTAACTCTCTCTCTCCACTTTGTTTGATTTATTCCTCTCAATTAGATTGTATTATGTTATATTATAGTTAGTAAAATAAGTTGACCTCCCTAGAGGTCTGTTTGTTTTCTTTCCTTTCCTTTTCCCTTCCCCTTCCTCTTTGGGGGGGGGCTGGGAAGGGGGCCCTTAGGCCCACTGTCCCTGTCACGGGCACAGACTGGTCCAGGTAACCCCGTGACAGTTTTTGGTGGAGAATGTGGGCATAAGCTTCCTAGCTTTTTAGTTTTTTTTAAAACGATTCTCTGCTTTTGGAGTGTTTTCAATAGTTTTATTTTCCTTCTTTTAGAAAAGAAGGACTCTCATGAGTGCTCACTGAACACCCTGACCTTGAAAGTCTAGGCGGAC
>JACDJE010001322.1:0-13750 GCA_016647715.1 Pavo muticus
AAGAAAGAAAATAACTTTCAACTTGGAAACTTGAGTATGCAGAAGAATATTTATTCCGGGTGATATATAAAGTAAATCAATTCAGACTTGAGGTCTGTCTAATTTGAGTTAGGTCATTTGCAGCATTCAAAGGCAACATTTGAAGTGTTTGATATAATTCACTGAAACAGTTTTATAAGGAGTAAAAGTTGTTCAATTAGGAAAACAAATTAGTCTAGATTGTAAAATGCTAAGGATCAAGCTGAGTTATGATCAAAGAGTATCAGTTACCTTATATATATTTCTATGGTAAAATTCAAGTAAGTAATTAGCACTTGATTCTCTGCCTCTTCCAAGAAGATACAGCAAAATAAGAAGGCACCAATTAATTAACAATGTAATACTTACATTCTTCTGTCAGAGAAATAAAAGCAGAGTTTCAGGAGATGATTGCCGAGTGCATGACTACTGTAACTGCAAATATCTCATTGACTGTCACTGAAAATCATCTTTTTTTTTGAACTTGTAGAAATTGTTAAAGGTATTCATAGTTCTGACAGAGCCTTGAATCTCCCTGGATCTTGAAACAGAACATGTATTTTATCCTCTTTATTGAAATTCTCTAAAAGATATTAGCAATTACAGTCGCTGAACTAAAGTTCTATTTGTACACTATATGTACACACACATCCACTCACACACACAGGAACTCTAAACCAAGGAATCCAAAATTCCTGCATAAAACAGCTGAAAAGTAGCACTGAAAGTAAATCTAATCTTTGACCACCATTTTCTTCTCTCCTCTCAAATTGTCCTTCCAAGCCTAAGCAATTTCAGAGGTGTCTGTGGTTGAAACAACTTCAGCACAGCGATCTCAACCCTTGGTTTCTAATCAGCTCAGTCCTGTAGGCAGGTCAGATCTCTGCCCTCTCAGGCACTTTCCAAGTCATCCAACTGAAAAGCATTGCTTAGGCATATTCCCTAACAATATCCTTTTCCTGAGAAGGCCTGGTCGTGTCTGATTTACATGCTAAGGTCTGTGGGAAGAAGCATCAGTTACAAGCAGAAAAAGTATTATGCCAGGACCACGCCCTCATCTCCTCAGCAGACGTATTCCAGACTACATCAACACTTCATATTTCCCCATTTTCTTCCTAGCCCTCTCTTTTCCAATCTGTACTTCAAAAATATGTTAAGGTTCACCGCTACATGCTCTTAGGAACATTAAGATGTCACAAATATACAAGGAAGGGTCAAACTACAAGGAAACTATCCACACGATAAGAAATAGGGAATAGAAATAAATACTTAGTTTTCACAGGAGATGGAGATTCTAGCTAAAGAGGATCATGGAATTATTTTGTGTCCTTTTCTGTTTAAGGTAAATGACGCTGTAAGGAAATTGAGGAAGACAATCAAGTTCCATGACAACTAACTTATTCAGGGCAAACAAGTTCTACCTGAAAAACTGCAAAAAGAACTTTGTACATTCTTCAAGAAAATCATAGAAATCATGGAATGACGAGTTGGAATCAAGATCCAGCCCCCCTGCCACAGGCAGGGTTGTCAACCACTAAATCAAATACTAGATCAGGTTGCCCAGGGCACCATCTTGCAGCGTCTGATGAATGGACTCAGATGTGAACAATGCAAATCGTTTATTACAAGTTCTCACATCACTTATACACCTTCACAAGTTTTCTTTTTCTACCTTTCCCATTCGCCCCTACAACTTTCCCATCCACCTTTACATGTCAACAAAGCATCCTACAAAACACTCTTCAACCATTCATGCAGGCGCTTATCCAATCAGAGCCGTGAGGCATTCTTCCTTCTTCTAGAGGTGTCCTTGGTTCTCACGCTGTTTATCTTGCTCCACAACTGCTGCTCTGAACAGTTTTTCTTGTATTCCCACACGATCTAACCTGGCTTAAACACCTCCAGAGAAGGGCTATCCACAACCTCTCTGGGCAACCTGTTTCAACATCTCAGTGAAAAACTTCCCCCTGACATTTAATCTAAATCTCAATTCTTTTAGTTTAAAACCATTTCACTTTGTTCTATCACTATCTACCCTCGTAAAAAGTTGATTTCTCTCATGTTTGTAAACTCCCTTTAAATACTGGAAGGCCACAATAAGATCTCCCTGCAGCTTTTTCTTTTCCAGGCTGAACAAGCCCAGTTCCTTCAGCCTGTCTTCATAGGAGAGGTGCTCTAGCCCTTTAATCATCTTCATGGCCCTCCTTTGGGCCCTCTTCAAAAGCTCCACATCTTTCCTGTGCTGGGGACCTCAGACTTGAATGCAGAGCACCAAGTGGAGCCTCACAAGGGCAAAATAGAGGGGGGACAATCACCTTCCTTTCCTTGCTGACTACCCCTCTCCTTATGGAACCCAGGATACTACTGTCCTTCCAGGCTGCAAGCGCATACTGCTGGCTCATGATTTTCATCAATCAGAACTCCTATGTCCTTCTCAGCAGGGCTACTCTCAAAGAGTTCATCTCCCAGTTTGTATATATCTGGAATTACCTTTACCCAAGTGCAAAACCTTGCACTTTACTTTTTGAAGCTCATTAGGTTCACATGGACCCACCTTTCAGATTTATCATATTAAGTTCAGCTTAGATAAAAACAGTGTCATACACTTGAAAATAAATGTCCCAAATGTTATACACATCTGAGCTGATGATTAGGACACAAGAATGAGGTCTTGATGTTCAATGGAAACTACAGTTCTTGATAGCAGGCAGATAATATTAAATAATAATTATATATATATATATAAAGACTAATAGGAAGATATATTGAAGCTGGAAAAAGTGTGGGGAAATTCAACTAGGATGATCAAATCTAGGACATGTCTTTCTGATATGGCACACCAAGACTTTTCAGCCTGGAAAAAGTAAACTGGAGGGGTAGAGTGTTACAGAGAAGTATAAATCTGCAAATAAAATTGGAAAGTGAAAATAAAGAAGAGAGTTTCTTAATATTTAGAGCATAAAATGAAACTAGTTACAGGCTGAAAGAGTAACAAAAAAGTTTTTTCTTTGCATAGTGCATACTCAAGCTGTGAAAGTAGAGGTGATTGCTAAAAACTTAGAAATGTTAAGCTAGTGACTGAGCAAGTTACTGGAACAAAAATTCACCAATGACCAATAAAGTTTCTAAGCCTCTTACCTCCATTGGTTAGAAAATTATTCTCTCTTGGTATCACTTTGACTTGATTACTTATATAATTGCCTTACTTTATCTTATATTTGTCTTTAGTCATCTACCTGACACTGTAGAGACACGAGACAAAGCTAGATTGGCTTAGTTGTCCAGTCCAATATGGCTGATACTACATTCATCTGTTGCAACCAAGGTGCTTGGCTGTCTTATTACAACTAAAATGGTAAATACAAAGAAGTACACATAATACTGCAAAATACTGAGCTGACTAAATTAATGAATGACATGACAGGGTTGCCAACTGTTAGAAAGTACTGCAAGAACTCATGTTTTCCTCAAAGTCTCCTTTATTTTGAATTTTTGATTAGATGAGAATCTTAGTTTTCATTTTTAAAGAACAGGATTGTAGACTTTTCATTATAGAAAATTAATGTAGCAAAAGATGAATGTAGAGATATTTTTGGAATACTATATTTAGAGAAATTTTTAGAATAATAGATAACAGAATAATAACTCCAAATAACAATAAAAACAGTAACTCGAAAGTACTATGGTTTTTGAGTTCCCATAATTTATAGATTATTAATTTTGAGCACTTGGGGATTTTGGAGTCTGTCAACGTTATCTTCTTTAAGCTTTTAAGAGTAGATTCACTGGCCTTTAAGGCATATTGTTACATGACCAATTTAAGGATAAAATACACTTTAAAATGTTCAAGTTCTTTACATTCCCATACAAATACTTCCAGTATCATATATTTCACCATTACTGATGGAAGCTACATGGTGAATTCATGATGAAAGTTATGTAGTGTGGTAGTTTCTGGGAGAGGTATACCTAGGATTACACACTTTATTAGAAGGCTCATGGCTGAAGATTAGATGTTTCATCTGTAATAGGCAAGAAAACTGGAATTTTACCAGAGATGCAAAGACGTTTCAGATAAATCTATAATAGAGTATTTAAATATTTACAGAAGATTTCCTAAAGAGAGAAATCAAGGAAAANAAAAAAAATGAAATGAGGGCTTTCCTACTGCTGGTTGTAAATGGTGCAAAAATCAGAAGAGAATGAACACTGAGAAAGGTGAACACAAAATTTCTTTAAATGTCCAAAATACTTCAACCAGGACCTCAACACAATATATCCTTAATAATTCTATCGCTATTTTTGATAGAAGGTTCACATTTAGGGACACACTCAATATTATGCATGATCTAAGTAGTCATAAAGAGAATTAATCCACATTTGTACAAAAAAAGTTGACCTGGTATGGAAAAAGCAAATCTGGACTTCATCTACAAATTTCTACTTTTCTGACTTTGATATAAACTATGAAATCTAGATTTCAAATGCTTATGCTAAGTATTTCTCTCTATTAAGTTGACATTAAATGACTTATTATTTGTATTGATTTCTTTTTACTTTGTAAAGTACTGCATAATTAAGTTAATTTGTAGTAATATATTGTCCTTTCCTTCACTTACAGATCTGAAGTAGAGACTAGAAGTAATGATACCACTTGACTGCAGTACTTGAACTACTTTATGCTCCTGTGCGTAATATAGCTCTTGGCTTGTGTGATTCCTTTCAGAATTCTGCAGCAGCTTGACTTTGAATGTGGCTGAGAAGTCTTATTTATTTTTCACTGCAGCAATTTGCTACAGTATTTTGTGTATGTTTTTCTTTCTCCATCTACTCAGCTTTCGTGTTTTACTCCCCGTAAACTGGGCACCTTTGAAAACAATTGTCTGTTTGCAGTCCTGAAATTCAGTGTTCCAGTTCAGGATGTTTAAGCTGGTTATATTTCAGAATATTCTCTTTCCTGCTTAGAAATACTACTTATCTCTAAAAATAAGTTGTAACAGTCAGTGAGTTCCATTTTTAGGACATAAATATTAAAAAGATACAGACCAGAAAAAGTAGGTGAAAAATGTGAATTTCCAGTTTTCTCTATTATTTTTACTATGTATGGACTTTTCATTGAGTATAGTGATATTCAAAAAACATACAAACAAACAAAAAACTTCCTAAAGACTTATTTGTAACATTTATTTATTTGTATATTTCTCTTTAATTCATAAAGATGAGGATAGAGAAGAAGTTGGAATGCTGATGGAACTGAGAAGTAGTAGCATGTGAGAAACATTTTTTGAAGTGATTATGAAAATGATTGTTCCTTCCATTATCTTTTTTCCTGGTGGAAGATGCTTGTTGCTTATAGATGATTTTTCTTAAGTAACTGAGAGATAAGATAGACACCTTCATTCATCGCTGTGTTAGCACGTAATGGGGAAGGAAGCAGTCCCTATTCTATCACGTTTTGTGTGGAGATACTTTCTATTTTATTGTGTTAATTGATTTATTCTTAAAATCAGATGAAATATTTTGTTCACAGCTGATTTTATGCTGAATGTATGTGAGTGTCAATACTTCAGCACAGTTAAATATGCACTTAGTTTCAAGACAGCATTTCTAATATGGGACATTTATATCTTCTCTTTATTGTGACTACTGATATTAGTGAGAATGTTGTTGCCATTAAGGGAGTCTGCTTTTAAGTGCTTCCAGATTTGATTTTACTCCCTCTCTTTTCAGCATAAGCATGGTGAGACAAACTGAAAACTGTCTTTTGGAGCAAAAGGTCCTCAGAAGGAACTTCAGTAGGTTCTTTTTTTTTTTTTTTTTTTTTTTTTTTNCTTTTCTTCTTTAAAATATACTGGTGATTTTGAAAGAGTTCTGTTTCCAAAAAAACTTCAATTATCAGTGAGACCTTACTGAAGCAAGAGACACTGGCAAGGTTGAAGGATTTGGAATGTTGTTTCAAAGTGAAACATGAAATATTTTCCTGTTGCTATTTGTACTTACAGTCATATCTGAAATCTAATGTAACTGCCGTTTAACCAAAGGTAATTAAAGTTTCCATTTAGGTTACTCTTATTCTTCATGTTACGTTATTCTTTAGATGGTAAAACAGTGAATGAAAGAAGATAAACACTTGAATACAGTAGTGTTTTTATACATTTTCTTATGAAAGTTACTTTCTGTTTTGTTGTTATAGTAACACGCTTACGAAATATGTTATACGTACTATTCTTGTTCTTATGGTGTGACTGAAGTCTTAAATTTGTGAAGACAAGATAGAAGGTTTATTTTTTTCTTGCTTGGTGATAAAAGCACAAAAATCTGATGCTCAATTTTATGAGTTCTTTGCCCTCAAACTCATGTTCCTTCTTATTACTGACTGAAAAGTACTAATGATATGAACTTCTATAAGTAATAGGGTACATTAATATCACTGACTGGCAGGTTTTAAATGGTGATTACCTGCATGCATAGTTAAATCAGAGACTGTCAAGACAAAAAGATTATGCCAGTTGATGAGGCAGTGTGGAATAACACAGAAAACACTGGTATTATATAATCCCATATAATACCAATCGTCAGATTCTAGATGATAAACACTTGCATTCATAATTAAATCAGACAATGCCAAGGAAAAATGTCAAACTAACTGAATATGCAGTCCAGAGCACTCCCTATAAATAAAAACAGTATTTTGGATATAGACTGATGGTTGAGAGATTCAAAGCTATGCTAACAATATACAGTATGAAGTACAAATTTAACTTTTCAATAATATTTATTTTAGTTAAATGGTGTGAGTTGCACTGCGCATACTAATCTGTACAGTCATGCCACCTATTTTGTGCAAAAGGAAGGTGTTTTTAACCATCTTTTGATCATACTGCCAGTGATATGGAACAGAACAGACACATAGTTTCAGGATGGCATAGAAAAAGAAAAAAATATTTCTTCATTTCTAACACAAAATGATTTTACAGCGACAGTCAAATGTTGGCCTGACAGTCTAATAAAAATTAAACACCATTTTAGGTCTTCTTGATTAAAGAGAAAACCAAAGTAGTGAAACTGAGTCTTCTAACTCTGCTAAAAAGTTCATTTTTTGCCAGCTTGTTTTCTGTATCATGTTGAAGTAACACTCGCTGAATGCCTAAGATAAAAAGCATAGTTTTGACCTCCTCCAGTCCTGAAAAATTCACTACTGACAATTAAAACACCACAACAACATAGTGAGTAATAATTCAAGACTCTGGTATACTACATGTCTTGTTTTTCGTGGCACCTTATGAAGGACAGCTAAAACTTAGTCTGGGTTTTCTCTGATGGAAAGATTATTTGAAATGAAAAGTAGATTTTTTTTTGAAGAAGAAATTAAAAAATATGAAATGAACACAACCAGAAGAAACATTTTAGGTTTTCTTAAACTTTTGTGAATCAGTAGCGCCTCAACTATACTTTACACAATGATTATTAGACAAAGTTTATTATTCTTCTAGTTACAGGACCAGAATTTATTATATAGGTTTTTTTTTTGTCATATTACTGAAGTTCTACTCAGAACATACTTTTTTAACTGCACTTTTCACCTTCAGATAACTCTTCTGCCCCTCCTGCTTTAACAGTGTCTTTCTTCAAACGCACTCTGCAATGCTTATGCCACTCTCAGAATTTCAATGTGAATTTCTCAGAATACGGAGTGTTATGAGGCATTAACACTTAAACCCACTGCTAATCCCCACATGGCTTGTTTTAGACTTTTTTTTTTTTTTTTATCTGTATACCTATATTATGATTTAGACTGTGATGAAGTTAATTTTCTTCATAGTAGCTGGCTTGTTGATATGTTTTGGATTTAACATGTGAATAATATTGATAACACACTGATATTTAAATTATTGTTGAGTGGCATTTACACTAAGTAAAAGACATTTCGGCTTCTCATGCTTTCCCGACAGTGAGGAAGCTGGAGGTGCACAAGAAGCTGGTAGGAGGCACAGCCAGAACAACTGGCACAAACTGGCCAACGTGATACTCTACACCATAAGGCAATATACTCAACAATAAAAATGTGAAGACTTGACCAGGGACGGGGGTTGACAGTTCTCAGGGGCTGTCTGAGCATTGGTTAGTGAGAGGTGGAAAATGGCATTGTGCATTATTTGTTTTGTATATTTTTTATTATTAGATTATTTTTACTATTAATAATAGGAAGAATGCCCTATTAAGCTAGCTTTATCTCAACCCACAAGTTTTATCTTTTTGTTTCTGATTCTTGACCCTATCCCACTGAGGGGGAAAGAGTAAGTGGCTGTGTGGTGCTTAGCTGGTTGCTGATTTAACTGCTACAATAACTAGTGAAGATATCACTTAGTGGGATAAATCTTAAGGAACCTTGCCAATTGTA
Source organism: Pavo muticus (assembly GCA_016647715.1). Lineage (NCBI taxonomy): Eukaryota > Metazoa > Chordata > Aves > Galliformes > Phasianidae > Pavo > Pavo muticus. Next base: position 8,420 of record JACDJE010001322.1, read on the forward strand.
CTGGATTTTGAGTTACCCAAAAAAGGTAACATGCAGCAAAAGGCAATTACCAATGTTCATACACTGTAGATTCTGACTAAATTTTGAAAGAACAACCAGATTCTGTGAGTGTGATCTGTGAATTTCACATTCAGCTAGGTTCAGTCTGAAGTCATGGTTATGAAAACTAAACTCATTTGTTTAAGTGTCAATTGTACTAAAAGTTTTTATCCAAAACATCTGGAACATCAATAGATGAAGTGGGATAGCAACTTCAACATGGCTGGTATCCACCTTAGGAATCAGGAGCCTCTCAGATCTTCTAACATGTCCATTGTATTGTAAGTGTAACTATTTCCATAGAACTAACAGCATACAAGAAAAGGCTATTTGAGACTACATCCTAAGAGGAAACACAATATCTTCACAACAAATAAAACAATCTCTTTGTTTTCACAGTTATGTCTGTTATTAATTTATTCCTTGCTGTGTCTGACCAGATATTTCCTTTTTCTTCTGCTTGTTCACTTGTTCTAAGACAGTGTAAGCATCTTTTTCTTTTTCTTTTTTTTTCCCATCCTTCTTTGTTTCTTACATTTCTTTTTGTGGGAATTTTTTTCTTGAATGTGGAGTTGTATGTCAATATTAACTCTTCTTTCTAACAAAATTTGAGACATCTAGTTTATTTTTCTGATTTGTTTGTACAACTTATTTTGTGTCCAGATGTTTTGTCTGTTTTTTTTATTTGTTTATGAATCTTAATGTATGGCTATGGGTCTACATCACTGAAGTGAAGCATCTGCCAATCTGAACTTTGATCAACCAAACTCTGCTAGAATTTTATAATGGAAAGATGTCATTTTTTCTTTTTCTAGTTCCCTCATTAAGGTAGAGTTATTGAAAACATGATTGACTTTTCTCTCATTTTCTTACTTATGTCCAAAACAGAATCAGGCTACTTTTTCTAATTAACAATGGTACCTGAAATTATTGTGTGAGATACCATTTATGTTTCAATTGAGATACTCCTCTCACAGATGGCACCTATGGAGAGGATGAAAACAACTGCATAGCTCAGAATCCTATATAACGGTTATAAAATGAAGCTCATCCAAGAGGTGAAAAATAGGAGAGTACTCTGGGAGTTGGGGAAGAAAAGAAAGGAGAAAAATCGGTTCTCTTTTTGCTATATTGTTCTCCAAATTACACACCTTTCTTTCCCCAGATATCTTCTTCCATTTTCCCTGGAATCATAACAGCTATTGTCTTCTCTGATGCAGAGGAAAGCAAAAGAACTCTGAAAACCATTGCACAGTCCAAAACACAGGAGCTTGTTACTGGCATTGTTCTCCTTCTGTTAGAGAGCAGTCATTTTCTGATATATAAGCCATAGATTGAATGCTGATCACCATGATAGCTCAAGATTTCTCTGAGAATAAATCAATCTGTTGTATAGATTTTAGGCAACATTTAGAGGTTCCTATGTTCTATAATGCTGTTTTAGGGCCAGTGGAATTTGTCTAAGCATTAATTTTCTTCATTTATTTCCCAGTCATATCGAGCTTCAGAAAAAAAAAAAAAATCAGAATTGCTTTCAGTCATAAGAAAGAAAGTTAGAATATAGCTGGGAAGGCATCTGGAGCTTGATCTTATTAATAGCTATTACTATGACAATATACTTCAGCAAAAAGATTTTGGCTAGCAGTAAGCACCACAATTTTTCATGGGCATACTGAGAAAATCACAGATCTTCACTTTTTGCCTAGGAGGACACTCATAGATCACTCACTGCAACGAATCCCAAGGCAACAATTTTAGCTTTGGGTAAATAATTAGAATATCACAAAATCACACAATCACAGAATCACAGAGGTTGGAAGGGACCTCAGGAGATCATCGAGTCCAACCCCCCTGCTAAAGCAGGTACCCTACAACAGATCTCACAGGTTGATGTCTAGATGGGTCTTTAATATCTCCATAGAGGGAGACCCCACAACCACACTGGGCAACCTGTTCCAGTGCTCCATCATGCTTACTGTAAATTAGTTCTTCTGCATGTTAGTTCACAACTTCCTATGTGCAAGCTTTAGGCTATTACTCCTTGTCCTATCACTATATAGCACTGGGAAGAGCCTGGCCTCATCCATTTGTCTCCCACCTCCCTTTAGATATTTATAAACATTAATCTCATCCCCTCTCAGTCTTCTTTTCCCCAGGCTGAACAGACCCAGGTTACTCAGCCCTTCCTCATATGGGAGAAGCTCCAGACCCTTAGTCATCTTTGTGCCCTCTGCTGTACTCCTTCCAGGAGATCCCTGTCTTTTTTGAACTGGGGAGCCCAGAACTGGACACAGTAATCTAAATGTGACCTCATCAGGGCAGAGTAGAGAAGGAGGATCACCTCCCTCAACCAACTGGCCATGCTCTTTTTAATGCACTCAAATGCATTCTTCTTTAAGTAACTCTATGTACTACAGCATTCATCTGTATGCAATAGCGTATTTGCTTCTGTACCTCAATTCTCAGCTGTTACCAAGGAATCATGGAATGGTTTGGATTGGAAGAGATCTTTCTTAGGGACCTCTTTCAGTAGATCAGGTTGTTTGAAGTCTCATTCAACCCAGCCTGGAACATCTCCAGGTGGGTAATTTGCAGCTTCCCTGGACAACTTATTCCCAGGTCTCACCACCCTCATGATAAAGAATTTCTTCTTAATATCTAATTTAAATCTTCCTTTTTTTTTCTTTTTTCTTTTTTAATATTTTAAAACCATTAACCCTTATCCTACTACTACACTCCTGATAAAGTCCCTCTCCAGTTTTCTTGTAATCCCCCTTTAAGTACTGGAAGGCTTCTATAAGATCTCCCCCAAACCTTCTAATCTCCAGGTTGAACAATCTCAACTCTCTTAGCCTGTCTTCAGAGGAGAGGCACTATAGCCCTGAGGTCATCTTCATGACTATCCTGTAGACCTGCTCTAACAAGTCCATGTCTTTCCTGTGTCAAAGGTCCGAAATCTAGATGCAGTATTCCAGATAGGGTCTCGTGAGAAAGGGGCAGAGGTGGAACATCACCTCCCTCTCCCCATGGGCCATGCTTCTTTTGATGCAACTCAAGATACTGTTGGCTTTCTCCATTTCAGGTGCACATTGCTGGCTCATATTTAGTTTTTCATCCACCAACACCCCCGAGTATTTCTCTGCAGGGTAGCTTTCTATTTGTTCATCACACAGTCTGTTTGTGATTGCTCTGACTCAGGTGCAGAACCTGGCACTTGGCCTTGTTAAACTTCATAAGGTTCTCATGGGCTGACTTCTCAAGCCTGCTTAGATACTTCTGGATGGCATTCCTTACCTTCAATTTGTCAGTTGCACCACTCAGCTTGGGATCATCCACAAAGTTCCTGAGGATGTATTTAGTCCTACTGTCCAGGTCATCAGTGGAGATACTGAACAGTAACAGTCTCAGTGCAGACTCCTGAGGGACACCACTCATCACTAGTTCAAGATGGATAATATGTTTATTACTATGGACAAAGCTTACATGCCACTCAGCCATTACTGTTTTGGGTTTGCAATTCTGGAATCAGAGTAAGTTCCTTTATCTAGATGGTCCCTTATATTCTTTCTTTTCTATTCTAGTTGCAAGAGCCTATAGCTAATATCTACTTTTTCTGGTTGTTCCTTTGCACAGGTATACCGTCCACTCTGAAAACCTGAGGATATCCATTTTAATATCGGGAATAAATCTATGTAAGGATAGATTTAGTTATTGAAAGATACAAATGGGAGCAAGTCCTACAGTAAATGGCAATCTATTTATTTCTCTTATGTGCGGTCATGGAAGTAAAACATATTGTTTTTTTAAATTCATCAAACGTTCTTTTATATGTCTTATTATTATTACTTGTGTTGCAAATAAGGCTATTTTTATTGCCACTGCTTTCATTGTTTTAGTTAAACAATTTACATTTCTAATGAATATTCTGAGAAAACAAAAAAGAATGAAGATTCCAAAGTATATGTTGTAAACTGTGTATGAACATCTCATTTTCCCTCAAAGAAAGGTAATTGAAGTTCTATTTGCTTGAAATATGTATAAAGCTACTAAAATTTTAAATGAAACAGTTTACAATGAGTTTTTGCAACTCTTCAGTCTTTAACAATTGTGTATGGAGGATTTTGAGAATGTTTTTAAGTGCTAAATACAGCTTTGTTTGGTGTGTTTTCCATCAAGATACCTAGGCCTTTATCTTCTTGCTGGTATTTACAGTCTGTTAATCCATGAGTCCTGATAAATCTCAAATATCTTGTCTTTAAGAAAACAAAGCTTTATTCAATAATGTATGTTATCTCTCTAAAGAAATGAATTATAAACTCAATGAATTCTTGATTAATTTTCCTCACTGCTGAATAAAATTGAGCTACATTGAAGAGTGATTCGGCACTAAGTCATTGGAGGAACAGAAGGAGGAGTTTCCAGCATGATTGTAATGGGCTTCGTCTTGACTGTAATGAATTTATGAGACTTACAGAACATGAACTTATATATAGTAATATATAGTTAAAAACTACAAATAACCACTGCTGGATTCTGTTCTCTTTCTTGGTGTTTCTGAAGCTGCTTTAATGGAATCTTTTCTTCTATTTCTGGTTTAGGATTCTTATCAGCAATTATTTCCTTTATTCCAGAGCAAGTGAGGGAACTATTCTTGCCATTTCATATTCATTGCAAGGGCTCAAAAATGTCTAAGCTCATAATTCTTCTTAAGTTATTGTTCCTTAAAAAGATTTGTTTTAACGTGCTGTAATTTTTATATTGTTATTATCTAACATTAGTAAAACACTTTTCATATTTAATCTCCTTTATTTATCCTAGCCTGTAAAGTCAACTTTATTCACTGATCCATATTTGTTGATATCCTCCCAAATTCTGCATCAGGTGAGTTGCTGAAAATCTTCCCTAAGTTTCCCTGTTTCTGACTTTGCCAGAAAAGAACAGATAAAAGAAGAAAAACTACTAGCTTCCCATTGTGGAGAACATTGCATGGCTTCCCAGAAAAGTTTGACATAACTTAGGGAATTCATCTGAAGTACACTTAGGAGTTTTCAAATTGTTGAATGACATGCGCTCCTCCATTTTATTTAATATTTTGATCTTGTTAGGCACCCTATAGATAGAAACAGGCAGTTCTAGAAAACCATACTAAGAGTGCCCATTTCTTTCCAGTTAATGTTAATTAGTTGCTTCCAAACTATGTTGTTATAATGAGATGCTGACTGAAAATTTATTATTTCCCTCAGCAGGTCCCAGTCCTGTATCATATTGAATCTTAAGGTATGAGTAGTTCCA
>JACDJE010000175.1:0-68327 GCA_016647715.1 Pavo muticus
TAATGATCCATAATTTTACCTTTGTTTTTAATTTCATTCTTTATTCTCCGTCTCATTAATTTAGGGCATCCTGATCCTGAAATGGTCTAACTAAAAATGTAAGGTGTACCCTTGTGAGAACAGCAGACCAAGAGCTCCTAATCCAGCCAGGGATACCATTGTATTCTTAGAACATGAAAGCAATTGCTGTGGCATGATGTAGAGAAAGAAATCTAACGTGTCTACAATAATCAGTTTAATCTTGTTTGGAACCACTAACATAACTTCTGCGTTGCCATATGGATACTGCATGATGTATCACAAGGAAGTCTAAGCATTGTATTTTAGCTTCTCCATGCACTGCTTGGTATAATTTCTACTAAAAATATTGACATTTTCAAGAGACTGTATTACTTTAGTTTACTAAAGCTAATTATGGTATTGCTATGTGTTATAGGGCACAAACTCAACAGGGTTTCTAAGTTATAGTTGCTTTTATTGGTCTGAAGTAAAGTGGTTATAATTTGTCAGTTAATAGATCTTCTTTTTAAATACACTTAATGTGAACATTACAAGTTTGATAATGTAATCAGCAGCCTACTCGTGTTCTGGTGGTTACTTAATAGCTTAAGGCATTTTAAGGAATATGATGCATTTTTTTCTCGTCTATTTCCACTGGGCAAATTTTAAGACCCATTTTAAGACAATGAGAAGAAGCTATTTGCAAAAAGAAACCCACTTCGTCCTCCTGATACTAGTAAAAATTCTGCTTGGAAGCTTGACAAGGTGAACTCATCAAGAATCTAACCTGTTTTTGCAGACCAACTTCTTTGATAAAATTACCTTCATTAAGTACATATATTTTTAAATATACATTGCAAAATGCAAGATATCGGTGTCTTGGGGAAAAAAATGTACTACTGTCTACATGGTCAGGGTATCTATATCAAGCCACCTACCTGGCTTGCTATTTACTTGCTTTGCAATCTATTTGCTTTCAGGTTGCATGTTGATTCTTAGAACTACCATTGGCTTTGAAAAAAAAAAAAAATTCTACTACAAAAGCACCAACTGTATATACTGAAAGAACCTGTTTTACCACTCTGTTAAACAATGCTCCTTTTCTGAATTATATTTAGTCTCTAGTTTCCACATATTTTTCATAGCTAAACTTCTTCCCTTTGCTGTAATTCTGCCTCAGCTGTATATATCTGTGGTGTTAAAAGGCCTGATAACATCAGAGTTCTGTACATCACTCTGTAGTAATCGAAAGTGAAATCCCACTCCATCTAATCTGTACGTAAGTTTCAAGTGCTCCACAAAGCATTTTTTCATAAGTATTTTGCCATGTTTCTTACCCATTTAGTCGAAAGGCATGGATAAATCTAAAGCTTCCAGAAAGAAAACTTAATGTCTAATTCAGATGCTTAAGTGTGGCCATTAAAGATTTATGACTGAAGGATTTCAGAAGTATTTGGATAAATTGGATAAATATGGATAAATTAAGCAAATGCTTTTGGAAGTGTTTAAAACACATCAGGCATAGTCACAAGTTAGGCACATTTATCAAGTGGATTTGATTCATTCAAAGGCCTTTTCTACTCCAGCTCAATGACTCTGCCATGCTCTCTTCTCAGATACAGAGCATAGATGAACTTAAGGAGAAATATTCTCTATTACAGAATTTATAATCCAGTGTTCTCCTCTCCTTCAATATTATTTTGCAATGATTATATATCTTAATATATCCTGTAGGATTTTTTTCTTTTTTTTTCCATTTAGATCACTTTTTAGTTGAAGATATTCTCCGCTTCATGACAGATTTAGTTCATTTGTTTTACAGCGATGTCTTCCCAAGGGCTCCTGAAAACTCTTGATTCTTAATAATAGTCATACACTTTTTCCTAGAAATGAGTTACAGTTTTAAATTGCTTTCAACAGAATATTAAGATTAAGGCCTCACATCTTTTTTTCCATCTTAAATCTATGACTTCTACTTTTTAAAGATTTCCCTAACACCTTTCTGTAGCCCTTTTTTTCCCCTTTTTCCTTCATGTTCCATTTAATAGTTTTCCCTATTTTTTGTTCTTCTCATGCCTTTTCTTCTCCTGATGAATCATTTAAACCTTTATCATTAAGCTTATTATCTATCACTTAACCTATTCCATACCTCTGTTAAGTATTATCAGTTTCTCTTCCTAAGAACTTCTCTCATTATCTATTCCAAATTTTCATCAGAAACAGTAAGTTTTAAAAACAGGAATAAATATTAAGCATAGCCATGATTAAATTAAAATTAAAGAGTGGTAAGATTGCATTAGAGACTGGAAAAAAATAGATTTTTATACTTGCAGCAGGAAATTATCTGGTGCATTTTGTTATTTTAGATAATACTTTTCCAAAGACCTCAAATTTTGATACTAATATATTAGCGTTCAAAGGATACTGCAGCTGTTTTACTGGTTTAATTTTTCCTGTCAATTCTATTTCTTTTTTTTTTTTTTTTTTTTTTTTTTTTTACAGGAAGCCAGAGTGACTAGAGTGTAATAGTCAGCAACTTAAAAATGACTGTTCAAATTATGCCTCCCCTTAGCCTGCTTTGCTCTGGGCTGAGCACACCAAGGGGCCTTATACACTTTGCCTGCCAGACTCTTCATCATCTTTGTAGCCCTCCTTTGGAAGCTCTTTAATAGTTTTATGCCCCTTTTGAACTGTGGAGCCCAGAACTGCATGCAGTCCTCAAGGTGAGGCTGCACTAGCGCAGTGTAGAGCAGGACAACCACTCCCCTCAACCACATCAAGCAATGCTGTGCTTGATGCATCCTAGGACATCATTGGCTTTCCTGTCTGCCTGGGTACTCTATTTACTCTTGTCCAACTTGCTGTCCACCAAGATTCCCAAATCTCTTTCAGCAGAGCTGCTCTCCAACATTTCATCCCACAGTCTGTACATGTAGCCAGGTTTGTCCCTTCCCAGGTACAGAATCTGGCACTCTTGTTAAACTTTTGTCAAGGGGTTATCTGGACCAGTCTATGCCCATGACAGGGACAGTGAGCCCTAGGGCCCCCATCCCCGCCCCCCCTTAGAAACGGGAAGGGAAAAGGAAAGGAAAAAAAATGAATAGACCATCTAGGGAGGTAAACTTATTTTACTAACTATGATATAATACAATCTAATTGAAATTGAGACTAATAAATAAATAAAATAAATAAAATAGGAGAGAGAGAGTTATTAGAGCACCTGAAAACTTCCTGCCTCTTCACCGGTCAGAGAAGAAGAGAGAGAGATCTCCCCCGGGGTGGGGAATAATCCCAAGACCTCCGTGACGTGCAGGGACAGGTACCCGGATAGAGTATTAACACTTTAACTCCCAGTGCGCTACATGATGTTATGATGATGTGGAGTACTGAAAACCAAAAAAAAATCACAAAACCCTGACAACTTTATGTGGTTGTTGATTGCCCAGCTCTCTAATTTGTCTAGATCCCCCTGTTAAGGCCTCTCTACTCTCAGCAAACTCAACAGCTCCTCCCAATTTATTATCGTCAGCAAATCAAGTAAGTAGCATAAATAGATATTAAGAATAGAGTGTTTTATCATATTATTAACATTCAGAGACATGAAGAAAAGCAAAAACATAGCCTAATTTCAATGCACCAGCCATTAGTCCTATAACATTTTCTTTAGAGAGCTATAAAAGTGAGCTACTTTGCTTTACAGCGCTGTATGAACAAAAAATAAATGGTGACCTTCCCAAATGGCACACATTGCAGTAAAACAGTTAAATATGGACAAGAATAAGTCCCAAGTTCAGAAGTTTGCCAAGATGCAATGCATGTTGAAATTTCCACTCCATTATTCTGCTCCCTCCTTTCTAAGGGAATATGCAGATTGGATGACTGCGACACACTCTCCCAGTTGCTCCTTACCTGTAGCCCCCCTGTAATCAGTTACATACTCTCATGGATCCTCTGCTTCAATGAAGCGTATAACCACAGTCTTTAAACAGCAAAGACACAAAGATACATGCAAGAGCATTGTTGGCATATTGCCTATGCTTGGAAGGCCAAAGTCTATTTCACACATTGAACGCTGCAGACATACAATGCAGCTGTAGTGCATAGCAGGAGTATTTCTTATCTCACTGTAGCGTCTGCTTGTTCTAGTTTGAATTCCAGCAGCAAAACCAATTCCCAATTGAGTTTGTACTTCATTATATACCATTCCTGAGAGGAACAGTTAGACTGCAAGTTCAGCTTATTTGGCAAGAAAATGATGTCTCCTTGACAGAAGTTGAATGTATGCAGATATACTGGTTGAATATTTTTCTTGTTCTTCTAATTTTGTTAATTTGTACAAGTGAACAGATACATCTGAATAATTTTATTTTAAAAAGGAAGATTTAATATTAACAGTTTCACACCTTTACCTAATATTTTTGAATGCCTTAAGTGTTGCTCAATTCTGTTTTGAGAAAGCATTTAGGTTCTAGGGTACTACTCCTAAACACATTTTACTGAAAGTCTTTGATGTCTCTTTAGTAAAACTTTAATGAGACATGATTCATTGATTTTCATTAAATTTTTCAATTTATTTGAAAACACTGTTAAAATGGTGGCATTTTAAGCAGTATGAATGAGGTCTCCAATGGAGTTACACAAGTTTTTGAATCTTTTCCCTCAATCAAAAAGAGTCACTCACAAAAGTTTTGCCAAATTTCGTGTATGTCCAAAAAGTTAACAGAATTCTAATACTATAAAAACAATACAATCTCCTAGAGCTCTGCTGCTGTGCATGTCTAAGCATTTAGACACTCATCTTCCTACTTCAGTTTTCAAGCGTTCAAGACCAGGTTAGACGGGCCCTGGGCAGCCTGATTTGGTGGGTGGCAATTCTGCCCATGGCAGAGGATTGGAACTAAGCGATCTTTAATATCCCTTCCAACCTAAGCCATTTAATGATTTAATTATGTGATTAAAGAAGAACTTGAAAAAGCTTAAATGTAAATATTAGGCAATGATCTATTTCTGAGCTTGACAGCTTCATCCTCCTCTGCAGACATCTAATCTTTTGGCCCTGGTTTGCCATTTCACTAGAACTAGTCCAGTACATCATTATTAGGGTTAGTAAAGAAAACGAGCCTCAGAGATTACTTTCTTCCAGAGCTGTGTGGTGTTTCACAAAAAGAGAGCTTTTTATTTTTCTGAACTTCTGCATGCTGAGGGAAAAAAACAAAAACAAACAAAAAAAAAACCAACAAGAAAAACAGTTGTTTAGTGCAGAAAATGTATTTTGTAATGCTAATTCTCAAACACTGGTTCAGGTTGGTATTAGATTATAAATCCAACTGCAACACTGAAGAGGTGCATTTAAATATATTTGCAAAAGAAGTGCATCCTTTTTTCTTTGGCTGTAGAGCTTATATTAAAATATCAAATGTGAATGCTTAGGGATGGAAGAGCTTAGATTTTGTACTGCAACAGTATTTTGCCTTATTACTAATTCTGATTACTGCTCTGATCTAAGCCCTACCTCTGCCCTCCAATTCATCAGTACCCAGCTGCTGGGGAAAGACAGCCATCTTGACGGTCTGACAGTTCTCTCACAGTGACAATATTTCCCTTTTGGAGTGCTGCTTCTCAATCTGCCCCTGACTCCCTCAATAATCATACACAATAGCATCATGTAAAACATTTTACTTTGGTTATCTTCTGTTCATATTGCAGAGCTCTTGGGAGAAGATTAACCATCTTTTATTGACTAAGTAGTGGAGTCCTTATATACCAGAGATTATTATTTGAATCCTTTCACCACCAGCTCTGAAGTATATTACTCTCACTTGCAATCATACATCCAGATTTCAGGGAGTTTAATTTTTTTTTAATTCCTTGCTGGAGAGCTGTTTCATGGCTCTTTATTATAAATTGTCAGATTGTACTTTCAAAGTGAAAAAGCATAGGAATAACGTTAGGAAACTAAAATGAATTCCAGCACAAAAATCCCCCACCTCTGCAGTTTCTCAAGGTTGGTGGATTTTTGTATAATAATCTTTTTTTGAAGTCATGTTTATTTTATGAGTCTGAGACACACCGATTCCAATAAGTCTTTGGGCTATAGAAATAGAAAAGAAACAGGATGTAATGCTGCATATCATAATATATGAAGCAATCATTCAAATGTAGCTTGCAGTAAGCCAATAAACCTCTACTGTATTGAGGCAAGTGAAGTGTAGGATATTCATGCAAAAAATGTTTATTCACTGCATGTGAAGAACTTTTTTTTCTGGGTTTCAAAATTCTGAAATGCACTGCTAATTCCTTGCAACAAAACCGATAACAATGTGATAGATACACTAATGGTAGTAAGAAAAATAGAGCATGGACAGCTTTTCTTTCTGCAGTTCTTAGAACAGTGTGTAAAGTCCTGAGCATATAAATTTCTGCATTTCTTCAGTCTGCCTTGTGACTAGAGGAAGGATTCCAGCTAGGGGTATACAGCTCTATATGTTCTTGCCAGTAATGAAGAATGAAAAAAAGGTTCAAGAATCTGTTCTTCACAGAACACACGGTGCCTTAAGGCAGCTGAGTCTGTGCTAATGGAACTCTAGAAAATCCTCTATGATTACTAATGAAAGTTAGTAGTCACACAGTATAAACCACACATCTTGACAACCTTCCTAAATACTGTGGTTAGACATAAGTATTTGTGTTATGGATGATAAAATATTGATATTTTAAGATATTTGTACAAGCAGATTGAAGTAAACAAACTGAGGGTCCACACAGGACAGAACAGGGAGGGTGGGTCCCAGGATGACTGTGCTGATCACATGTAGCAGAAGCTACTCCATGGGGAAGAAGTAGAAACTTGTGACGATGATCAGTGCAGAGAAAGCTGATCCCAAGGGCAGAATCTGAATCTGGAAATTGAATTAAAGGAAAAGGTTAGTGCTGAAGGAACATGACATTGGCAAGAGCCACACTGTGAGTGGAACAAGGACTGTGCCAGTTCATGCATGCAGTGGAAGTCCTTGCATACAGACAACATGTACCATGTCCCCTTTTGTGATGTGCGCCCTCTCATCATAAGCAAAGTCAGAAAATGAACTTCTTTTAACTTTTTTAATTTTTTTTATTTATTATTATTATTATTATTATTATTATTTGCAGAGCTGGATTTTATCTAAGAGTATCTGCCTGGTTGTAAAGAGGAAACAATGCTGATGCTGATGTTAGGGCCAGTCCTTTGCATCACCTGGGGCACAGAAGTCTGCTTGGCAGGAAAATGTCTCCATCTGCTTCTGCTGAAACTACTTCCCTTCGGTGTGTGGTGATGATCCATAAAGGCACTTAGTGTACGTTACAAAAGGCAATACCCAAATCAGGAGATGAGATTCTCAAACCTCCTTATCAAAGCCTTGACAAAGAAGCTAATAACCAAGGTCTGATCATGCCATTACAGTAAAAACTACATAGGCACATCCAACCACTTTGAGGAAATGTGGAAGAAGTGATGGGGATGAGAAATCTTTACCCTATCTCCTCTTGCCAGACCTACCCAATGATGCAGGTGTCAAGTGCAATTTAGAGGAATAAACACCTCATACTCACATCAAAATGGCTGAGATGCAAAGAGAAAAGGCACAGAATTCATCTAAAGTATCTTAGCTTTCACATTTCCCTGAGAGGCAAATGGTTTCATTATGCTGCCCTCTAGGTTATAAGGACAGCATTCATTCAAGGAAAGGGAGATAAACAGTGCTTTGTGATTTTTCTGATAAAGCCAGCATGGGTCAGATTTTAAACATTAGGTAAAAATATATATATATATTAGTATCATGCTGGTCACAATCAGTCTCCAAAATAAAAAAGACAATAGGAAATCGTATCTCTAGTCATTCACATTCTCTGAGCAGAGAAAGAGGGCCATGTAATTGAATAAATCACTTATTGTGAATTCTTCATTCCCCTTTCACAGCCAGAACTGAATTCTCTCCATCAGTTATCATATAATCTATTTTACATTTCAGTACCACAAAGAATTATGTATTGATAATACATGCAGAAATTTCAGGTTTTCCTCAAGGCAGAAGCTTGCTTCCATCTACTTCCTGGTTCCAGAAGTGCAAAGTCCCTTCTAAAGATGCCCACAAGGTGTTTTTGCAGGGCTAAGGCTCAAAAGAGACAACTAGCAATAAGACTTCTGGAACTTGAAATAATGGAATAACTGTGAATTAATTTAATGCAAATGTAACATTTGCTTCTTCTGAACTTAATAAAGGGCTACAATGCCATTCATTGTGCTACAACTTTAGCAAAAAAGTGGAAAACAAACAAACCAATTGTTTTTAGAGAATCCAACTTTATAGCATGCTCCATGCCTACTTCAGAGAACATTCTGACAAACAGAATGCAAGGGACCAGGGGCAATTTAATTATAATTTTGTGCATACAGAGGTTTACCAGATGGCAAATATTTTTGCTGCAAGAAGAAATCCTTGAAGACAGTGAATGTGCAAGGTTCAGATGGTACTTTTTATATGTCTTATGTTAAGTAGAACCAGAGCTAATGATAAATGACCTAGTAAGAAAGACTCAAAGGTGGATAAGATTCAGTCATAGTTTGGGCCTCTTAATTACCCTCACATTTATGTTTCTTAGTAACGCATTATTAATTCTAGCAAGGGTGTTCACACTTCAAGGGTGGCATATGAGTACATTTAGATAATACCAATAATAACTGTTTGTATAAGGCTGAGAATCCTCTAAACATCTGTCAGAAGTTTTGATGTTTTTCTTCCAGTAGGGAAAGATACTTTCTTGGAATTACACTTTGTCTTGGATAATGCCATCCTATTTTCATTGTATCATCATCATAACTCTAGAGCATGAGTCAGGGTACAGATTGCTTGAATCTCACCCGTGATAGATTTATGTTCCCAGTCAAGTTCCACGTAGCACTCCCGTATGCTTGCTTTTTTGGTTTATGCAGAATTTATTAGGTATCCAGTGTTCCTGGTACACCTAGATTTAATCGGTTACATTTGTTCAAAGCATCTCTTCCAGGAAGCAAATACCAATATCCCAGCATTTCTTTTTTTTTTAATTCTTTATCTTCTCATTCCATTTAGCTGTGAAGTTTTTGCACAGTTGCAAGAGAGGCAAGCTAATTAATAAGCAAATACATGAGGGCTGGGAAGAGATGTTCCAACTAAATTTGATTCAAACACTAACTTTTACTGTACCTAAATTCTCATTTTGTTTTTATTTAGTGAATGATCTTCATTTATTATCAAAGTCTGTCCTGAAAGAAGCTGTGTAGAGAGGAATGACAGTGCTCTGTGCATGAACTCACTATTGAGTTCCTGGGAACTGCGGTGCAGAAACCCTTCTTGGCTTCTTTCTCGTGAGTGGTGGTCCAGAGGCAGAGGAAATGTATCTAGTGAGGCTTGAGTGGGGTTCAACAGTTTCAGACTGCACCTTGCTAATATAACTGAATTTTGTACAGGCTTAAACTGATGCAGTAGTCTACTTCTACAGGTTGTCTGTAGTTCCGCACTGCCTGTGTTCAGAATGAAAAAAAAAAAGATAAAATAGAGAAGTTGTAGAAACAGGGTTTCATAGTCATAGCTTTGAGCCCATTTAAACATAGAAGAAAATAAGGAAATTATCCTAGCTACATCTGCACTATAATTAGAAAATCTAAATAAAATGCATTTCACTCAAACTGGCCCAGACACCAACAGCACTGAAAGCAAAACAGAAGTGGCTTCAGCCCTGTCAGTACACAGTTATCTAGAACAAGTGATATGGTCTCAGAGGCTGAAATCTGTGACGGTTTCTAGGCTTTTAGCCTCTGAGCTAAGTCAACATAATAACCTACATATTTCTGTGGGCTGCAGCTACATTTGGGACTGCAGAGCAGATATATCTTGAAAAGTAGGAGGTTCTGCTATACTTACCAAAACATTGTTGTACTAAAAGGATGGTAATGTCAACTTTATGCTGTTTGCTCTGAGAGTAATGAAGATCCAGTCTGTTTTTTAAAGGCACATTTGTTATTGACTGGTTGCCTGCAATAAATTAGCTAAATCGGTAAATAATATAGAACTAAATCTCATAAAAATATATCCCTTAATCTTTTGGCTTGCTCCAGACGGAATACTTTCCGCTCTGCTCTAGACCTCTCCAAGGATCTTAAAGCTGAGTGAAAAGACATTAACTAGGTCTCCATCCACTCCAGATGGGGTGGGGAATTATTATTTGTCCAATATGCTTAATCCTTCTATTACTGTCACCAGTCTGGATTCATATCAGTGGCTTGCCTGCCATTTCTCTCCTGGAGAGCCAGAAAGCCTTACTTCCTTAGACCTCTCTGAGGAGTGAAGGTGAGTGAAGAGTCAGTCCGTCTAGGTTAGACACCCTAGCACAACAGAATCAGGCGTACTTTTTAGCCCATTTATCCTCAGAGACTTGTAGTGAGTAAAGCTGCAAAGTCTTTATTACTGAGCTACAGACAACTAATTATGGACTCAGTGATGCAGCTATAGTGATACTGCTGTGTATCAACACACCAGCACTAGAATACAAGAGAAATAACTAGACAACTTTCTGAAAAGACAGACTTGCTGGCATGTAATGTAAATGTTGGCAAGCTATGTGACAGTGCTTGAAAAGAAGGCAGTCTTCAAACAAAAGGCAACCTTCTTCTTCACTTTGAAGTGCTTACAGGTATTCCTAAACAACTCTTTTTACTTCACACTGCCTCCCTCTCTTTTTTTTAACTAGCAATCTCTGTTGAATTACAGTAAAGTTTCTTTTTTATTTTTAGCAGTACTGCAGAGCACTGGATGCTGGGGACAGCTGGAGTGTGTGGGATGTGGCATGCTATTTATTCTCCTCACTCCGAGAATGCAGCAGATGGGTGACTACTTTATTAAATCAAAGTCCATGTATCGTATCTTCCAGATGTTGACCACATGATCTGCCCTGCTATGGCATGAAGAACCTATTCCTATGTGCCCTCTTTTTAAAATACTGGTTCATAAGTTCTCATTCCACCAAATAGCTGAGCTGCTGATCCACATCTGTCTAGTTTTACTGATGGAATAGGGGAGATGTGCTTTTAAAAACAAAACAACATCTGAGAGCTTTTCATATAATTTTAAGTACTTTCTGTTGCATTTATAAACATAGAACAGATCTTGCAGTCACTTCATTTCAAGTACCATGGTTTGTGCTCTAATGGCACAGCATGCTTATAAATACATCAGTATTCTAAGGAGCAGAAAAAGAGCACCTGTAGGAAAGAGTGGAGCATAGGACATTTTCAAGACTTCACTAAGCAAAGGATATAGGTAGGTAAACAGCCATTTGGTGGGCTGCAGATCAATTGTAGAGTAATAACCCTCAACATCAGTGCAGCAAAAAAGGTAGAGGGCACATGCTATTGGACTTCCACAAACAAAAGGGTGAAACTGAGTCATGACCTGCCCCACCAAGGGTAAAACTGAGACTTTCTAGTCTGTTTTGGTTATTTATAATCAGCACATGGACACCTCAGCAGAACTGCTCCATCTGCAGTTGTGTATGGAACACAGCGTGACAGAAGTTTTGGAATTCTGTTGTAGAAGTAATTGATGTTTTCTTTGCAGAGCAGAAAGACAGGCAAATGTTTCAATATAATGTTCAATATAGTAGGGTATGAAAAATACTGGTTGGAAAACGTACAATAAGAGTCAGACCAAGGGGGTCTAAGCAGCAGCAGTTCATGTGATTCCACACATCTCTGCACTATGCAGTCCATTTTGAGTCTTATGACTTCTATATTTTTACTCAAATACCTGAGACATGAGTTAGTATGAATCTGTCACAAATCCTTCCTTTACAAGATGGTTTCAGAGAAGTGCTTGAAAATACAACTCCCTTGCATGGGTAACTAAGCAGTGAAGGAGAAGGTTAATGCAGTCATCTGAATGCACCCCAGTACAGTTGCCATCTTGCTCAGCACACTGAAGAACAAGGAGATGCCTACACTGGGGCTGTTAGAATTCTCTGCTCTATGCTGGTCAGCCAACAAAGCCGACCTCTCAGTGAAGCAGATTGAGCTATTTCCTGCTCCAGTTACACTGTGGGACGGAACCATCCAACAAAACTTGTAGAAGTTTCTACACAAAGAAACAGGTACTCAGGGTGGGTGCAGACTTGATTTTACAAGTACATCTGTTCTGTTTATTTTTGCTTCTTTGCAGTATTATCAACTTCTGCTCCATATGGATGATCCATATTGTGCCTTGGTGAAATGATACCACATTATGCTTTTATGCTTTTATCATCAAACACTGCTCATGAAAAAATCACCAGGTTTGCCTAGGTTCATCTGTTCAATTTATTTTCCCAAAACTTTATTTTGAATAAAACACCTACGGTAAATGTGATTTATGTAAATGAATAAAACAAAACAGTTATATAAGCTTTTTGAATCATTCAGATCTTTTCTGCTGCTGTTAAACCATACGAAATACTCTACCAACATATTTTCTTTGGGCTATTTCATTTCTAAAGTCTTGCAGCTAAATATATGAAATAATAGGATATGTACAAAGCCTTTCATTTTGATTTTATTTCCATTCCCTATGCCAATCTTTGCAGACAAAGCATCTCTGATATTTCAAAGAGACTTCTACTTATGAGTTTTTCCAGTCTTTTTCCAAATGTCTGTTGCAATCTTTCCCTTCCTATCTTGGAAGTGGTCTTTCTTTCCATCTTTTTTTTCTTCTGTGCTTTCCCTCTTCAGCCTTCAAGTCAGAGGAAACAGGCCAAAATAAAATAAAATAAAATAAAATAAAATAAAATAAAATCTTAACAACTTTAAATAAACTTGGTAGTTCTATATAGATTCATCCAGTTTCCTTTTACTCCACCTAGGCTCAACTTTGCAGTCTCCCAACAAATTCTCAATTCTCAGAGATCCCAAGGATATTCACTTAAGGGAGTGAGGAGTTCTATGTTCAGACATTATTATTTATTCTTCTGTAATTGGAATAACAGTAAAAACTACAAGTCAGCACACACATCATCCCCACTAGACTGAGGATAATGAATAAAACTGTATGAGGACCATAGTCTGACCCAGCCTGGCCATGGGTCCTGCTGAGCAAGGACCATCTGCAGGCCCACATCCCTCCTGGCCTCGTCCTGCCTCCAGGGAGGTGCGTGGTGCCTAGGGCTGCCCAGCTCTGCTGCCTTGATCCTGGCTGGTGTGATGGGAAGAGCCTGAATTTCTCACCCCTGGAGAGCCTCCAGCTCTTGCGTCCTCTATGGCATCAAACTGTGTCTAAAGATGGCTTTAAAAAAGAAGTAAGTTTAGTTGAGGTTACCTTTCTCATTGACTGTTTCTCACAGGAGACAATGCTGGTCAGGTGAACTTCGCTCACTCTCATGCTGCAGTTGGACTTCCAGTCTCAGCAGGGCTATGAGAGTATCTTCTACAGCTGATATGTCCATATAAGGACGTATCTGAAAATAGCTCCTCCATAAACCAGAGCCAAACTGATAAGAAACAGGTAATTGGGATTTTTAATGATGCTCATTGCACTAGAGCATCCAACCTTGCCCAGATGGTACACATCTTGAAACCTAAAGGATCTTTTTCTCATTTTTAAGAGATGGCATCTTTTACTAAATAAACAACTTATCTGACTCATGTTTATCACACTCATGCCCATCATCTACAGAATGACTACCACTCAGTTCTTTACAAACACTAGTCCTCTGGAATAGGTGGATATTATTAAAAACACTGTAAGCAAAGAATGGAGTCAGTAAAGCCGTTGCTTTATTGTCAGATCTCCAGACGGATATAATTCCTGTTCTAGCATATCTTTAGGTTTATTCTTAGCAGTTAGGCAATCCAGGTTTCATATCTCTTTGGCCTTTTAGACTCTTGGCCTCTTCTCTCCCAGCAGAACAACCCAGCCCAGAGTGATTTTAGTGCTTGTTTGCTATATACAGAGGTTGCATGACTCTAGTTACACCATATCACTGTCGTACAACATGACATCAACTGTCATCAGGGGTGTAGCTATTTTGGTCTAGTGGCACTTCATACTAATATAACTATTTACACATTAAGAGAGATATTTTTTAATAGAAGAAATCAAACAAGTTTTTATGTTGACAGATTATTTTTCCCTATAGATTTCAACTGTACTTGGGTAAGGAATAAGTTTTTTTCATCACTTTTATGCTGCTACTTAGATCAAAACCACTTCTTCATTTAGAAGAATGTTGACAATGTATTTTACTGTTTTGTGGCATTTATTTTGTCAGTGGAAGTATACTGGTGGAGTAGAGAGAAAGGAAATGAGTTTGAACATGTTTAGTGACAAGGAAAAAATGAGAAAAGACAGTATTGCTGTGATTTTACCCACCCACATCATTTTATTTATTATAACTTTGACAGTTCTTATTTGAGAGGATGAATAACAGGTCTCATTTTAAAATCTAAAAACAATTAAAGATATAGAAATGGCATAATTAGGATCTTCTGTTCACCTTGGTTCATTCTGCAGTAGCAGCAAAACACTGACTACTAAAGGCATCAAAAGCAAAACAATAACCTTTGCTGATAGAACGTAGAACCTGCTGAATTCTCTGTTGCAGGGGTTATCTAGATTTGAAAGTGGGAGAAGTAGCTGAGTAAAAATAACAACTGTTGTTTAGAAAAAATACATATTTTTCTCACAATGAAATTCTTAATTTTTTTCCATAGGCATTACTTTCAGAGCGACCTATGTATTCTGCTGGAATTGATCATAGATATGAAAAATCAGTCTTGTGTGGTCTGTATGTTAAATGGAAAAGTATGAGAGTTCTTAAAACAGGTGGTTGACGGATGTATGGACAAGTATGATCATGAACAGACACTGTCACTCCTTTACCATGAGGGATTATAATGGAACGGATAATCTCGGGAGCCATCACAGATCAGTTAAAGGTCAGCCAGGGGATCAGGCCCAGTCAGCATGGGTTTACAAATGCTAGATCCTGTTTGACAAACCTGATTTTGTTATATGACAAGGTGACCCGCTTGTTGATGAAAGTAAGTCTGTCAATGTGGTCTACCACAACATTCTTGGGGAGAAGCTGGCTGCCCACAGTTTGGATGGGCATACGCTCCACTGGGTGAAACACTGGCTGGATGGCTGGGCCCAAAGAGTTGTGGTCAGTGGAGTTAAATCCAGGTGGCGACCGGTCATGAGCAGTGTCCCCCAGGGCTCAGTACTGGGGCTGCTTCTATTTAACATCTTTATTAATGATCTTGATGAGGGGATTGAGTGCACCCTCAGTAAGTTTGCAGATGACATCAAGCAGGGAGGGAGTGTTGATCTGCCAGAGGGGAGAAAGGCACTACAGAAGGACCTGGATAGACTGGATCGATGAGCCAAGGTTAACTGTATGAGTTTCAATAGGGCCAAGTGTTGGGTCCTGCATTTTGGTCACAACAACCCCGCACAACCCTACAGGCTTGGGGAGGTGTGGCTGGAAAGCTGCCTGATGGAAAGGGACCTTGGTGTGCTGATGGACAGTCGGCTGAACATGAGCCAGCAGTGTGCCCAGGTGGCCAAGAAGGCCAATGGCATCCTGGCTTGTATCAGGAATGGTGTGGTGAGCAGGACTAAGGAAGTCATCCTGCCTCTGTACTCGGCATTGGTGAGGCCTCACCTCGAGTACTGTGTTCAGTTTTGGGCACCTCAGTACAGAAAGGACATTGAGGTACTAGAGCAGGTCCAAAGAAGGGCAGCAAGGCTTGTGAAGGGCTTGGAGAATATGCCCTGCGAGGAGTGACTGAAGGAACTGGGGCTGTTTAGTCTGGGGAAAAGGAGGCTGAGGGGAGACCTTATTGCTCCCTTCCAGTATCTGAAAGGTGCTTACAGCGAGAGTGGGATTGGTCTCTTCTCACTGGTGACAGGTGACACGATGAGGGGAAATGGCCTTAAGTTGCACCAGAGTAAGTTTAGGTTGGATATCAGGAAACACTTCTTTACAGAAAGGGTTGTTAAGCACTGGAATAGGCTCCCCAGGGAGGTGGTTGAGTCACCATCCCTGGATGGTTTAAAAACTGTTTGGATGTGGTGCTCAGGGACATAATTTAGCAGAGGGTTGTTAATTGTGGTTGGACTCAAAGATCTTTAAGGTCTTTTCCAACCTGAGGAGTTCTGTGATTTTATGATTCTATAATATCCACTTTTGGTCAAGGTTGGCAGATTATTTTCTTCAGCTGTTTATTCTCTTCTTTCCTCAGTCTACAGTCTTGTCACATTTAACCCACTGAATAGGACTCATAACTTGCTGTCAAATGTTAGGACTACATCTTTTAAATTTACATTGCTTAATATCATAGCTTTTCTTCAGCTCAGTATCCCAAAGGCAGTTGCATTTCCTCTTGACCAGTCCTTGTTTCATTGAGGTAACAGGAGTTTGAGTGAGAAGGAGCTCCCTGTGGCAACTTTTTAGTATCCTACACACCCAAGTCTCATGCTCAAAGTAGTTGTGTTTGTGTTGGAAAGCCTCTTCTCCAGCTGTATGTTACTACTATGTGTATTCTTCCATCTTGATACTTCATAATGCAGAAAATACTTGAGTGGTGTGAATCTGCCAGTGATTTCTTCATGAGGTATTTGATTTCTTTCTTCATCAGTTCTTATAATTTTCCTTTCTTTCTGCTGCATTTTAAATTGAGTCTTTCCTTAATTCTTTTTCCATCTGAATATTCCTTTTTTTTTCCCCTTCTGTATTTTTACTGCAATTGTAATTGTCTTTTAGCTCTCCTGTTCTAATCCCTATGAAAATGTTTTCTCCCCTTTAGGGAAACAAACAGATCAGAGAATTGATTATCTTATCATTATAGTGATTTGTCATTCACCTTCAGTGCACACTGGAAATAACTCCTTATGCCTACCTTGTATTCTCTCTATATATATATGTAATATGAAAAATGTGGATAAGAGTAATTTTGGTAATACAGTATTTCCATCTTGATACATTTTATGGACTGTAGAGATCAGAACCTTGAAATAATCTAGTCTGATCTGCCCATAGGATGCTAGACTTGCTTGAATTATGTCATAGGATCACTGCATCCAAAATGAAATCAGGTTGGAATGGCCCACGGGAGGTTTCTAGTTGAACTACTTAAAGTAAGATTAGCTGTGAGATCAGACTATGTTCTTCAGGTTTGAAAACTTCCAAGGGCAGAGACTGCACAACCTCTCTGGGCAGCGTGCCACAATCATTGGCTGTCCTCATGGTTTCTCTTCCACTTCAGTTCAGCACACCTCTCAGAAAACATCCAATTTTGATTTATAGTGTGCCAGAAATGGCACTACAGGTCTTTGGAAATTGTTTCAAGGGTTAATTACTTTTATTTTTAAAAAAACATTCTGCTTCATTTAAAGTCTAAATTTATCTCCTTTTAATCACAAGCCATGACATCTGTTTATATGTGTCTACCAGTTTAAGGAATTCTTTCCTATCATATTCTTCTTCTTCATGTATACGTACTTATAAACTTTGACCACATCTCTCCCTTTGTTAAAGCAAATAGACCAATCTCTATAGGTTCTTCACTATAAGATCTATATTCAGTACTTTATCTTGACAGCAATTCTTTTCTAAATCTCCAGTTCATCAATGTACTTGAACTGTAGAGCCCTGAAATAAATATAATTTTTCAGAAAAAAAAAAACAACCATAAATCATTTCCAGCTATACAGATAATAAAGTTATTGTTCTACTCAGTATTTCCCATTTAAGAACAGTAACTTCATAAACATCTCTGGTCACGTTCTATCCTGGGAGTTCATGTTTTGTTAGTTAAGGAAGGCTGGTAACAACAGACAAGGAGAAGGCTGAGGTACTCAACAATTTTTTTGCCTCAATTTTCCCTGATAACTGCTTGCCACACAGTTCTCAAGCATTTGGTTTGGTAGGAGGGGATCAGGGAAGCAACATCCCTCACACTGTAAGCGAAGATCAGATTTGCAACTATCTGAGGAACCTGAACATCCACAAGCCTATGGGTCCCGATGAGATGCATCCCAGACTCCTAAGGGAATTGGCTGTTGTGCCTGCCAAGCCACTCCTATGATATCTGAAAAGTTGTGGCAATTAGGTGAAATCCTTGGTGACTGGAAAAAAAGGATACATCATACCCATTTTTAAAAAGGGTAAAAAAGATGACCACAGGAACTACTGACATGTCAGTCTCACTTCTGTGCCAGGGAAGGTCACGGAACAAATCCTTCTGGAAGTTATGCTAAGGCACATGGAAGGCAGGGAGCTGATACAGGAGAACCAGCATGGCAAATCCAAGGGCAAATCCTGTTTGACGAACCTGATAGCCTTTTATGATGGTGTCACTGCATCAATGGACAAGGGAAGAACCACTGATGTCATCTGTCTGGAGTTCACTAAGGCCTTTGACATGGTGCCCCACAACATCCTTCTCTCTAAATTGGAAAAATACAGATTTGATGGGTGGACTGTTCGATGGATGAGGAACTGGCTGCAGGATCAAATTCAGAGAGTGGCGTTCAATAGCTCCATCCCTGGATGGAGATTGATGATGAGTGGTGTCCCCCAGGCTTTGCTGCTGTGGCTGATACTCTTTAATATCTTCATCAGTGACACTGACAGCGGGGTCTCATGTATCCTCAACAAGTTTGCTGATGACATCAAGCTGTGGGGTGTGGTCAACACACCAGAAGGAGGGGATACCATCCAGAGGGATCTAGACAGGCTTCAGCAGTGGGCCCAGGTGAACCTCACAAAGTTCCACAAATCCAAGTGCAAGGTCTTACCCCTGAGTCGAGGCAACTCCCACTACCAATATAAACTGGGAGATGTAAGGATTGGGTGCAGCCCTGTTGAAAAAGACATGGGGGTACTGGTGGATTGGAAGCTGGGCATGAGCCAGCAATGTACCCTTGCAGCCCAGAAAGCCAACCATATCCTGGGCTGCATTAGAAGTAATGTGACTAGCAGGTCAAGGGAGGTGATCCTGCCCCTCTACTCTGCACTGGTGAGGCCTCATCTGGAGCACTGCATCCAGAAGAGGCCACAAAAACGATTCAAGGGATGGAACAGCTCTCCTGTGAGGACAGGCTGAGAGAGCTGGGGCTGTTCAGCCTGGAGAAGAGAAGGCTCTGATGTGACCTGAGAGTGGCCTTGCAGTACCTAAAGGGGAGTTACAGGAAAGGAGAGACTCTTTAGCAGGGTCTGTGGTGATAGAACAAGAGGAAATGGCTTCAAGCTCAAAGAAGGTAGATTTAGGTTAGATATAAGGAAAAAATCTTTTACATTGAGGGTGGTGAGGCATTGGCACAGGTTGCCCAGAGATGTGGTTGATGCCCTGTCCCTGGAGACTTTCAAGTCGTGGCTGGATAAGGCCTTGGGCAACCTGATCTAGACGTGGTGTCCCTGTTCATTGCAGGGGAGTTGGACTGAATGGCCCTCAGAGGTCCCTTCCAACTCTAAGGATTCTGTGATTCTATGATTCTAATCACTTTCACCTCTTGTTAAAATGCAGAGTCCTTGCCTAGCTCTGTGCATTGATCCCTTTCAGAAAGAGAGCCACAAAATACAATTTTTTTTTCTAAAATTAAAAAAAAATTTTTGAATTCTGAGACCTCAAATGGGTCTCCATTTGCATCACTGCATTGCTTGAGACACATGAGGTGATGCTGTGGTCTGACCATAGAAAGAGGTCTTAGCTGGGACTTAACACAAGAGGGAATTTGTTCCCAGAAACAGAGCTATCTAGGATCAGCTTAATTGGCCACTAGGTGTCAGTACTGTTCAATGAAAATGTAATCTGGAATGCATTTTGTATGGCTGTAAATAAGGCAAACTGCAGAAAGAAGTTCCAAAAAATTAAATCTGAGCTTCAAATCTAAAAAGCATCTCTTCATTGGTCTGCAAATTCCACTCACATGGAATGCCTTCAGGATTTATTGCTGTGCAAGTCATCTTTCCCCACATCTTTCTACTAGAATTCATCATTGCTTTATTCTGTAGAGTCTTCTATATTGCTCATCTTTTATTATCCTGCAAATATGGAGCATCAGCATCTCTTAGCTCAAATTGATTTACGTTTAAAAGCCATTCACTAACTATATTTTGCATTTGCCAAATGGAAAAATATGAGATTAGGGGCTAATTGTTCTACTGCTTAGCTTTTTCTTTTTCTGCAATGTGAACCCTTCGAATCGATACAGCTGGACAATAATGTAAGCAGAGGTCAAGTGTCTTTTTGATAAATGGCTCAGTCAGGTATGTTGGAGAGGAGAATCTAAATCAGAAAGGATGCTTGCCAGTCAGTCTTTCCTGAACTATAACAAATGCTTGGTATCTCCATTTTCCAAACCCGTTTCTGATTTCTAAAAAATGAACTGATCAGCCCATGCTTTTTCAGTCTCAAAGGAGAATTAATTTTCTCTGATGTGGCCTCTGTATTCCACACACTGTGTGTGTGTGTGTGCATGCGTGTGCACTTTTCCCCCAACATTTTAAACACTTGACAGCTGGGTGAAGTTTTCCTTCCGCCCAGAGAAGGACTTTTTGCATTTCATAATGGATTGCCAGTGCTGCCAGGGCTATTCTCTCTCCAGCTGTGAGAGTGGCTTTTTAAAATGACTCACAAAAGCTGCTAGCCAGCTGCTTCACCTCAGCCTTCACAAGGGCCCTGCATTCTAAACAGTGGTAGTGCTGACTTACTTTAGAAGGGCTCATTTATTTGGACGTTGCAGATGTATTCTGCACACAACAGTTGATCCTAAAGAGACCTCCATTCAGGCAGGTGAGTCATGGGCTTACATCACTGCAGGTGTTGACTTCGCGCTAATGTTGTGAAGAGGAAACATCCCATGTGTTAGTCAGTCATCCTTGGACACCTTCCAGGAAGTATACAAAGCAACGTATGCACAATAAGCTAATTTGTAGCTACTGTATGTACTATACATCTGAAGGCATCTGTACAAATTACTGCTTACATAGGTACTTAAACAAAAATGTTTTTCATAATGTCCCAGAACGGAAAAAGTACTAAAGTGGTTGTTATTTACGTGGCAACTGGTCTAAAATTAAATCATAAAATTATAGTGATTAAGAATTCAGAAGATCTTCAGGTCACCCGATCATCTTTTATGACAGTTCAGAAGTGTTTTCTTCAGTATTTTCTGTCTTCTATGGTCTGAAAAACATAAATTTTCTCATCTGTTTTCTGAGATCAGCTAGTACTTCCTGGTTTGGTGTCAGGCAAGAGGTGCTTTCAGATTTAGAGTTGAGGCCAATGAACAATTTACTTCTCGAAAGCAGAAACATTTCTACCACAAATGTTGATTATTTTTTAAAGGCAGAGATTGTTCAAATTCTGCTTTTGATCACTTCAAGTAGTATCTCATTCTAAGTCACTGTTCATTAAACATACTCTGCAAACCCCAACCCACACTCTCACTTTTCCCTATTTTATGGAGATTTTTCGTACAAGTGGTTTGTAATGGCTCCAATTCACATAAGTTGAACAAACAGCAGAGAAAGCCTAGAGTGCCTACAAAATGGAAGTCAGAGTTTGATGTACTCTATCCTAGTTTCAATAGCAGTTCAATTACATGGTGCTGCGTGGAACATAAACCTTCTGAGATCATCTACCACGTCGCAAAAGCAATGCTAATACGGGAATGTTTGTCCAGACCAATGCAGTGCAAGTAGTCTGGACAGGTGCCAGTTCCAATCTGGAATCCACATAACAATACTATCCACCTGCACAATGTGCCCTCCCTTGCACTACTCTGCTAAATAATTTATCATGGTTTTCTAGTTCTTTAAGTCCCACAGGAAAATGTACCAGCTCATACACAGCATTTAGCATAGACAAAAGTCTTCTAGACCAGAGCAGCCTATTGCCTGGCACCTGTGGGGCAAAAGCAGTATAGCTTAGATCTGAATGTACCCATCCACATAGACTCCAGTAGTTAAAAATGATGTGGGAAATTCTTCCACCTAAATCCCTTCTAAATTGGGCCTTAGCTTTCTTAAATGCTGTGCAGGTGTTTAATAAACCCATCCACATTCTTCTCAGGACTATAAAGCTCTGAAGGCAACTACATTTATATTCTGAAAGTGCAGCAGGCATTCGGCTGGAACGGAAGTCTAGAAACCTGCCACCAGTGCTACCATGAAAATGTGGACCATTTAAATTGCTTTTGCTCCAATTTGCACAGGCCCAAGTTCCCCATCCATGCCAATGCAAAAGAACAGCTGTGTATTCTCAAAATCCCTCTAAGTGTCATGAGGATCACTCATGTAAGTATGACTTCTTATATGTAACTGACTACAGGCTTCAGCCACTATCTTGGGGCCTTCTCACAAGGGCCAAAGATCGCTCATCACTGAAACAGATTGCAACACCCAAATTTTAAATGGCTTATTTTTAACAACTTTTGCACAATAACTCTCGTTTTGATGAAGCAGTTAGGATGTAGTTCTGCAGGAGTTCAAGTTAAATTGAGAAAATTGTTCCTTCTTGCCTGAAATCGAAATCTCTAAGGAATGTTTTAGCAAAATGAGAGAAGGCTTTGAAAGAGAACATACAAAAAGCTCATTCCTATGCCATATTGTTTAGGCCAGAAATCAGGAAAATTCATCTGTTTTGATTTCACAGAGAATGGCAGGGTATCTGAACTCAGGGGAAATAAATATGTTGAGAAGGAGAGAAGATTTTCACAGTTTTAATCCTAGGAGTCAGTAACCCTGAATGCTGGCACTTCTAGCTTTACCTGTCTGTTGTTCTGACAACTAAGCCTATTCCTTTCCACTGCTGGCAGTTCTCTGTACAATGACTGCTCCTAGTGCAAAGAATACAGAACATTTTTTCAGTTGTAGTAAAGCCTGTATTGCCTCAGAATTCTAGTACTTACTAAGAGGTTTTTTTTCCAGGACCTAATTTTTGCTGTGGAATTTTCTGCGTTTCTGTTTCCATTAGTCATCCTATGCGATCAATAAAAACTAGCTCTGAAGTCAGTACCCTCATCCTATAATGCCGAGCACGTCTAAAAACAATGTATGCACTTCTGACCCAAATTCTAGTATGCGCTATATTAACCGCTCTGAGTATAGCTGGTCTTAAACTTGACTTTGTTTACTGCTTTGGAGTGTTTTTTTTAACATGCATTTTCTTATCATTTTTCTTGCTAGGACATCCCAAGAGCTTACAGGAAGAGCTCAGAGAAGGGGAGTTTCTGGGTGCTTAAGAATAAGGCATCTGGCACAAAGCTCCTGTAAAACTAGGAAAAAATTGCTTCATTGTATTCTTTCTTTTCCATCCAGGTCCTCCTCTTCTCAGCATCCGGTCACTGTCCACTTCCACAGAGTCTCACAGGTATCTTCAGATTCCAGGAATGAGCTCTGACCTCTAAAAGTTGTTAGAAGTATTACTTCATGGAGCTTCAATGTGTCCAATAAATGGACCTGTGAGGCTACTAGAAGTAAAGAAAATACTCAGAAGAACCTCTTTAAATTGCTTTTCTGTTGAATGCTCATAGTCTGTCCCACTGACATTTTCAGAAAAACAACACAAATTATAGCAATGAATCTATTTTTTCTCAGTTCAGAGTTTTACAATTGCAACCCACACATACATATTAATCATTTC
Source organism: Pavo muticus (assembly GCA_016647715.1). Lineage (NCBI taxonomy): Eukaryota > Metazoa > Chordata > Aves > Galliformes > Phasianidae > Pavo > Pavo muticus. The sequence goes on from JACDJE010000175.1 coordinate 23,693, forward strand.
CTATTCCAACAAGCTGCAGTCTCTCCAAGTAAATATGACCATACTGACATCCAGTGCAGTACTTCAGTCTACCTAATTCCTGCCACAAACTTTCTGTTACATGTAGGCTGTGCAGAAGGCTCCAACATGTTGCAAGAAAATTGTTTTGAACAAGGAAAATATTTCAACAACCCAGGGTTCTAATAGGAAGCATCTTGCCTAAATAATCTTTCTGTTTTGGAACAGGAGACTGAAGAGAATTGAAGTGTTTCACTTCTGGTGATGCCAGGCGAGTCACGTCTTCAAATGAAGTTCTCTCCAGATATTTTGAGGAAAAGTGTCACAGCCGATCTGGGGACCACATAACTTATCTGCAAAGTGGCTAAGTGTACCAGCCCTGCTAAGACATTTAAGGAATGTATTCTGCACAACATTACAGTTAGTGTAACTGCAGCTGCACAAAAATCATCTTGAAGCGACTTATTATAACCTGCAATGCAAGGTAACTTAAAAGAAGATTCTTCTCTTGAAGTACCTTAGAAGTTTTCCTATCAGAAGAGGGGAGCGGGACTGAGAGAGAGACAGACTTATAATTTTGAAGGAAAAAAAAATACAGTGTAAGGCATTTCATAGCTTCCATAAACTTCTGTCTTTATTATAGTTACTATTTGTTAAATAACAACATCTGTTTATTCAAGTCTACCGTGTATATCACACTCTTTCTAACCTTGTTTAAGTCATCTCCTCCCAAAATGATCCCCACAGTAGATGAAGGAATTTATGCTTCTTATGTTTAAATCAAAAATTATTATAGAGGGAAGAGATTACTGTTTCATGTATTTTATTTCTCAATCTTGAATTGATTTAAAGCTTCATTCTTGAGTATACAGTTCCTTTTTTTTTTTTCCAAAAGAAAACAAACAGTGGCCTATACTAATGTCTAGAAGATTGTTTTAAGACATCAAACTCCCACTGACATGTAAATGAACAATTTTCATTTGCTTGGTGCAATGTATACAAAAGTGATTGATCTACATAAAAGAATGTGATTTCTAAATGTTTTCTATGGCCCCAGCTGTTCAAGGATCCAAACATGTGGAGAATATCAAGGGCAAAAACTACTAAGAATGTGATATTTTTTTTAACCAATACAGTGATTGAATTGTATACCACAAGAGACTTCCTACTGGTGTATCAGGAAAAACTCATCTAAAGCCAATAAAATGGAGTGGATCAATGGATATTTCATCATAGGAAACCGAGCTGCGAGATAACAAAATGGACTGCATTTAGCCCTTCATCTCTCAAATGTCTGACACTGAAAGTGGGCAGCTGTGACTTTTTGGTTGTGCTGTTTGTTTATTTTGTACCAGACAATTGCCTTTGAGAATATAGTAAATACTAGAATTTTAATCACTTATTTGAGGGATGGAGGAGGAAGAGCTGTTTTCTTTTTCTTTTTTTTTCTCTTTTCATTTCTGAAGAAACTTGGCACATAATATTTAATGTGACCTAACTATAGAAGAAAAAAAATTGCTTTCAGCATGGTTTGCTGAACACCCACATACTAAATGCATTCTCTAGAATTTTACAATAATAGCTCGTTCTGGTTACAAGAGCAATGATTTCTAAAAACAAGCTTGAAACATCTTCAAAGCTTCTACATTGCATTCTTAAATCAAAGAATTCATCTTCATATAGTTTCTATTTTAAAAGAAAACACTTAACCCTTTCCTAGCAAGCACGAGAAGATTCTCTTGGTGGAAGATTCAGTATATCCTGGAGTGTTCTGGTGGGCATCCACAGGGATATGCAATGTCTCTGACACTAATCAGTGCTTTTATCAACAAGTAAAAAGCAATTGTAAAAAATATTTGATAAAAATAACAGTAAGCTTGCCAGAGGTATATGGTGGCAAGGTAGTAAGATAGTGCTGGATACCTTGATATCTTCTGGTCCTATTCAAACAGCAGCTCAATATAGCCATGATCTGAGACAGCTAGCATGGCTTCACCAAGGGCAGAATGTGCCTGACTCGTCTGCTGGCATTTCACAGTGGAGTGAGAGCAGTGGTGAACAAAGGAAAAGCAACTGATATTATCTACCTGGACTCGTGCAAAGCCTTTGATATAGTATAACCACATCCTCATCTCTACATTGGAGAGATATGTATTTGAAGACTTGACTACTCTGTGCATAAAGAATCAGTTGGATAGTCGCAGCTGGATAGATGTGATCAATGGCTCTATATCCAGGTGGAAGCCAGTGATGAATGGAGTCCTCCAGGGGTCTATTTTGGGACAAATGTTCCTTAATTTCTTTGTCAGTGACCTTAATATTGGGATTGAGTGCACTCTCAGGAAATTTGCTGATGACACCAAGCTGAGTGGTACAGTTGACACAATAGAAGGAAGTGATGCCATTACGAGGAACTTGAAAAATGGGTCCATGTAAATCTAATGAGGTTCAACAAGGCTAAGTGCAAGGTGTTGCACTGAGGTCAAGGCAATTCCAGATATGTGCACAGACTGGGGGAGCTGCTTGAGAGCAGCCCTGTAGAGAAGGACTTGAAGATTCTGCTGGATGAAAAGATGGATATAAGCCAGCAGTGGCACTTGTAACCCAGAAGGACAACTGTGTCCTGAGCTGCATCAAAAGAGAGATAGATGAGGGAGGGTAGTGTCCTTCTATATGCTTTCATGAGGCTGCATCTGGAGTACTGTCTCCAGGTCTGGGGCCCCCAGACCATGGGAGCTGCTGGAGTGGGTCCAGAGGCAGAACATGAAGAGCTGGGATTGTTCAGTCTGGAGAAGAGGAGGCTCAGGGGAGACCTTATTGCTCTCTATAACTACCTGAAGGGAGGTTGTAGTGAGCTGGGGGTCGGCCTCTTCTCTCGTGTAACTGGTGATAGGACTAGAGGGAATGGTTTCAAGCTGCGCCAGGGAAGATTCAGGCTGGATATTAGGAAATACTACTTCTCTGAAAGAGTGGTCAGGCACTGGAATGGGCTGCCCAGGGAGATGGTGGAGTCACCGACCCTGGAGGTGTTCAAGGAACGTTTGGATGTTGTGATGAGGGATATGGTTTAGCGAGAACCATTGGTGATAAGTGGATGGTTGGACTAGATGATCTTATAGGTCCTTTCCAACCTTAGTGATTCTGTGATGATTACAGGGCTGGTGCACCTCTCCTATGAAGAAAAATTGAGGGAGCTGGAATTAGCTTGGAGAAGAGAAAGCTTTGAGGAGACCTCGTGTGGCTTTCCAGTACTTAAAGGGAGCATTTTATTTATTTATTTATTTATTTTTGTGATCCTTTCCTTCTTTCTCCTCATTTTATTATATATTCTTTTAACTGTGAAGAATAAATGGATATGTCATCCATATACTCATCTTACCAGACCTGTGGCTAAAAATAAATGTATCCTCCTGTTATATATATATTACATGTATTCCCTATACCTATACCCTTTCCTAGAGTAGAATATAAACAATTTGAGTAATGTTTATACTAGAAATCTATCCTCAAAATGAGAATATGCTCACAGAATTTCTGATATCCCTTCTGTAAACAATGACTTCCTTTTAAATTTATAGAAGATTTTTTTGGTCTTGCATTTACTTGCAGAAGTGAAATTTCAAATTGCTTGAACAATGTATTATAAATAGCAAGCAATATTATGAAATTAGAAAGTTCACAGATTCTCCAAAGTTTTTATAAGGGAGAATCTTGCAGCATATATTGGTTATGTATAACTTAAGTGTGTAATTTTGTAATTCACCTATATAGATCTGACACATTTTATTTAGTAAAGTAGATTAACTCCTTTTCTGAAGAGAGTAAGGTTTCACACATAGCTTATGGTAATTGATGTTCTTGCAAGTGAAAGTGCTCCCTAATTATTTTTTCTTTTCCTGTCCTAGAGGGAGTGAAACTCAAGTTGTTTAATTTATGAAATAATTTTTCTGTTAGGTTAATGCCAAAATACATTACATTCAGCTAACTTGTTGCCAGGTATATTATACTTTTTCACTACTGATAATAGAGCCAAACTTGTAGTCAATCCAGACTGCAGTGTCTACTCTGTCAACATGTTGCTGAAACAATCCAGATGGGAGTGTTTTGTAGATCACACTGAAATATTGTATATTTGAAAGTAATGTCTGAAAACATGTGGATGAAGACTGTATATTCTTCAGAGAGAATATCTATATTTTGCAGATATAGAATCTATGCAGTGATGGAGCAAGGAAGGTTTATAAAGACTGCAAACAGATTTACAATTGTCCCACTGTGTCCAGCACATGGTAAGATAATTGAAATCCTATCACTTATACTATCTAAGATTTCAACATTCTGATTCAAATCTTTAATACAAACTGCAACTGTGGAGGGAATTTATAAAATGTACTATATTATGCACAACTAAGGAAGAATTTATGCTCTGGCAGAAATATTTGCTCTAGGTATTTCCAGAAGTTCGTATGCTTTAGCTTGGGATCTACTAGAGCTATCATGCTGAACAAGAAGAATCAGAAATAAGTACCAAGTATTCCTAAAATATATCGTCTCTTTAACTTTTCAATTTAAAATATGTTTACATTTTCAAAAATGTGTTATCTGAAAAGTTCATGTATTCCTGGGTATGCCACTGTGATTGAGATGAACAAGCGACCAGCACCAGTAATTATGTAACCTGCCTGAGGCAAAATACAAGAATGACCTGATGAAAACTCTGCATGGCTTTGGAACAGTGTTAGAACACTGGCAAGTCAGACCGGTCTCTCAGCAGTAATTTGGCTGATGTATATCTCAGTATCTCTGGATATATACATGCACTTTGTAAGTGAACAGTTCAAGAATAGAATTGATTAAGCAAAATCCTATGGTTTTTGCTTAACCCTGTGGGTATGTGATTTTCTGTTATCTCATCTAGACCTTGAATTCAATATGCTGATGGTGTGTCTGGATAGTGGCACTTTTTGCACCTGGGCTGCAGTTCTGCCCTACATGCCCAACTCTGTTCAGGAACTGTGGGTAAGAAATCAGCCAAGAACTCTCTCCAACAGTGGCCAGGATGAAGTGTTTGTAGCACAAGGCCTGAGCATTTAAAAATAGATAGTTAATGCAATCTTCCTCTTGTGGCCTTCAAAAACACCTGTCTCTGTTCATTAATATTGCAAGGAATTTTAGGTACTTGTTTTACAAAGCACCTAAAGATTATTATAGATACACAGAATATCACAAGTTGGAATTAGTCCAACTCCTGGCTCCACACAAGTCTGCACAAAAATCAGACCATATGATAAGCGCAAAGTAGATGCCTAAATAAAGAAGGCAAGAACAATCCTCAGTGTTAGTCCCAGACCTATGGAGTACATCACAGAAGTGTAAAATCTATTGCAGGCACTGGCATTTATGGATCTGTATTCCCATCTTCTTGGAAGAGTGGCAATAATCCAGTCAAGGTGCAAAAATATATTGTTTCCAATACTCATGTTGCTTTTTAGTTGATTCTTTCTTTTATTTTGAGTAAATGAAGACCAATTATCATTTTATTTTTAAAGCTAAATTTCATGGGGAAAAAAAATAGTTTCTTCCAGGTTATCTTCTTTCATTATTTTTTGATAATTTAATACATAGGTACTCAGATTACTCTTTCCCTTACCATATGTATATAAATAGGTGTGCATTCTCTCCTTTTCTCCCCACATATGTATATGTTTCAGAAAAAAAATCTACCTTTTAATTCCTTTTGTTTACCATAGTTTTGGCATAGCATATGGCTTCAGTTTCCAAGACTTCCACATTGAAATATCCACACTGAAAACGTAAAACATTCTATTTTTCATGTCAGCCAAATTAAACAAATGGAAAAAAAAGTTTCCAAAATCATATGAAAGTTAAGGGAGAGAATTCTGTTGTAGATTAGGGGACACTTCTTTTTTTTTTTTTCCAATTAAATCAACTTTAGAAATTTAAACTTTGTAGCCATCAGCAGTTTGAAAAACACTGGATTTTTATATTTTTCTCATTTCTTTCTCCATTTTGGGATTTTATTGCTACTTTTGCACTTCAGTATTTCTTATCTTGCTTATGGCCAAATCTAAAAGAAGAATTCTGTCCTTCAGCCAAAATTGTCACAACTCTACTGGAGCAAAATTCACACTGGGAACAGACGCAGTGGATCTTTCTGCTTCATGTTCAGTTTTAATGGAGGAAAATATTGGGTGCATTTTGTTGACTTTAGCACTGAATGTATTCAAGAATCAGGCACTGCTGTGGCAGGAATGCTGTGCAGTGGAATTTAAATTGAAATAAAATAAGGGTTGATTCTGAGGCATGTAGTTTACCATAGTAAACTACATGGTAACCTCCAAACCTTCTGTTCGGATTCTATATACAAATACTTCTCAGCTGCAAGTTGATTCCCTTTCTGTTGGTGCTTTTCTCTGAGAATTTCCAGAAATGCAATCTTTAATATCCAACTTGTGATTTAAAATTGGTGAGAAACTTTTTTGCCTATGGTCATAGTCATGGTAGGCAGCTCAAGAGAGAGGGAATACAGGTTGAGTGTACCAATACTCTCTTGTGCCAAATGAAAGAGAGTCCATTGGTACTCTGAAACATAGCAAAGTCTCAGCTTCACCACAAGATCCAACTAGGGACAAGTCATATCCAGGAGCAGAATCTCATCTGCAATTGTGGAAGGTTATAGCTCTAGGAGTTTTAAAACAGATATCATTTACTTAGTAATGTAAAAACACTTATCTTGCAATGAATGCATTCACCTACTTTGAGAGTAAAATAATAAATCAGATATGGAAGCTAGAAAGAACTACTATATCATTACATCTGTTGAATGATGATAATGAAAGATGGAAGCTACACCATTTCTCCTGTTTCCAAGGATTAATCATTATCACTATTACAAATGTGTTTTCTTTCCATGCTGAATTCATCTGCCTTTAAATGCAGCCTTCAATTTCTCTTATGTCTTTTCAGCTATATAAAAGAAGCACTATTTTTTTCCACATAAAAGCAGTTACATAATTCTACAGTCAAATCTAAATGCATTTGACGATCTCCCTACACGATCTCAGTGTAAAGTATTTGTCCCAGTCGTCTCATTACTGTGTGGCTTCTTTCTTCACCTTCTCCAGCTTTACAGGAGAATTTTGAAAACTCTTTCCATTATTTTTTGTTGTTGTTGTTGAAAGATATTAGGATGGAAGAAAAAAGAATTAGTTTTTTCTGAAATACATGTATAAAAAATGCTACACTAACATCAAATTTCATCAAATTATTCGCTTGCAATTACTTCTTACTCATTTACCAATGCCACATGCAGATTTATACATTCAACAATAGTACTTTTGTGCTAGTCTCTATTTAGGACTATAGTATTTTATACAGTTGAAGGAGAGAAGTAATCACAGTGCCAGACAGCCAAGTTACCTTATCATATCGTTGAATCTAGGTTCTGCAGTAATTCCCAAAACTAAGCTACTTATCCATAACTGCCAATATTAACTCAGCATACTACCCGTGAGTAGGAATTCTTGCTTCCCTGTTATGGTAGGTTGACTCCATAAGTGGGTTGAGGTTTTTGCACCTAGATCAATAATATAAAAGGAAAAGAGAGATACGATTTACTTTTTCTTTTTTTCCATTTCACATTCTGGATAGGCGTATCTCTTGGTCTGCAAATTAGCAAAGAGAAAGTGGCAGGGGAATAAGGGAGTGAATATACTATTTGGTACAGACAATTGGATGTGTCGATGATTTACGGGCTGGTTCAGCCCGGTTCCGTGACTAGTGGGGCGGAGGGATTTCGTAAATCCGTGCCTCCGGAAAAGGGAAAAGGGGACCCCAAAATAATTAAAAACAGCAGTAACGATCTGAGGAGAAAGAAACTAATTTACTAAATATGGTATTGGAATGCAAGATAACACACTATAATACAATATAATTAGAATTGAAGCTAATAAATCAAATATAATGAGAGAAAGAGTATCTGAAAGCTGTAGGCCTTACGCTAGTGCTGAGGTGATGCATGCTGTCAGGACGAGCAGCAGCGAGGAGAGGCTGATGATCGAAAAGAGGGATGTCAGATGACCTACCAAGGCCTTATATCTGTTCCCCCTGAGCAGAAATGATAACAACACAGCGAACAGTCTTAGGGGAATGTAGTTCTTCTCTTCAGGGACAGGTACCTGGAACTGGAGCATTAACACTTTAACTCGCAGGGCAATACATGATGTTATGATGTGGAATACCGATAACCAAAAATCATAAAACCATGACAGGATGTCACTGTTTTGGTTCAGTATCTTGGATCTATTTGCAGTACCTATATTTTAGTTGATATTTCGGCTTGATTTTTACTAAAATAAGCAATTTTCCTTTGAGAAATAGTTTCCTCTTGTCCTCCAGGAATTACTCTCTGTGGGTTGTATTTATGAAAATTACACAGGAAGCTTTCTTCTCTCAGCCAAATTGATCACTTGTCTGTCAGTGCTATCCCACCGGTCTTGATGATCAGCACCTCTCACACACTCACATACTACCAATATCCTTGCCCTTACACTACAAAAAATTAATTCTGGTGGACTCTAAATTCCTTGAAAGCAGAAAAAGAAAGCAAAGTACAACAGCAGTTATGTTTTACATCCATATCTCTCCTTGTTCTGCGGATGTTTGTATATAGTGCTACACATTAGCAAAAAAGATAGCCTGCTCTAAACCTAGAGCATTGTATATGCAAATACTCTAAACCTTCTGGCTTGAAATACAAGGATTATTCCTGGTTATGGATACCTTTGTAACTATAAACATAAACATAATATAAATGTATCTATTTTAATGGACATTTTAAATTGTAAAGTTTATGATAGATCATTTCTCTACCATTGGAAGCTTTCAAAACTCTGCTGGCAAAGCCACAGATGATCTGACCTAGCTGGCAGTAGTCCTGCTTCTGGTTAGGCAAGATGTTTTCCAGACACTCCTTCTAGTCAAAATTTATACAACTTTAACGTCCAGTAAGTCTTTTTGATACTGCAGCTGGACCTTCAGCAGAACTCCTTTCAGAGTTGGGCTTTAATTTCAAAAACTTTTACTGAATTGAGAAATTATCTTTCACCCCAGTTAAAAATGTACCTGAGCCACCTTTGAATTTTTACGCATTTCCTCTTGACCTCTAAAACATTGCAAGGAAGGTGAAAAAAAGACTGTTGTAAGAGCACCAACCTGATAGGTTGTCACTAGGGGAAAATATAACGTGGAGCAGAGACAGTAACAGCCTCCCTGTATTTCAGCAATTGGCTACAATAAATTTGAGAATACTAAATGAGAATAACCAGTTAAGCCTAATCACCTTGACAAATGATGAGATTGAAAAGGGTATGGGAGACAGAAAGAGAGGAACCAAAGTTTCCTCTTATTGAAATGCCTCTTTTAACAACAGTATTTATTTCACCTAGTCTGAGTAAGTGCTGTGACTTCCCATAGACTGCCTCAGGAAAAGCATCAATTTGTAATGAATGCTTTTTTTTTTTTCCCCTGCTCACATTTTTAAGCGGATCTGCATAAAACTATGAAAACCCAGAAAACAATCCTCTACAAATTGAATTTCTTTAAACAAAATAAAACATAAGTGAAAAAATAAATGAAACGGCACCATTATTTGGATTACATTTATCTTTAATCCACTTTGTCCTCTATATGAAATACAGTATAAAGACATCTGCCAATATTTTAAAGGCTTCTGCTTGTGTCTGAATTATGTTTTTAAATTAGACCCTAAAGCTGCATTCTAATGCATTACTTTCATTTACTGGAGTATGCATATACTATCATACTACTCCCATGACATTCTTTATTTAATCAGTCTGAGAGCTGTACAGACCCATACCTATTCCCACATAAATCTCTGCCAAATATTGCTGACTTTTTAGATTTAAACTCATTGGCAATGAATGACCTCCTTGGGAAAAAAAATGTATAAAATGGACAAATATTTTAGGGGAAGAAGCAATCTTTTTGGATAATCAGTGGAAGGTATGCAAATCTGACTGGTTCAGAATGGAGGTGGTGTCCTTGTGGTGAATAGGAACTGCTGCAGTAAACAACTTTAGCCTTTCCTATTAAAGGTTAGGGAGAGTGATTGATATGTTTGACAAAGAAATGTAAGGTCAGGAGCAATAAAGGCAATCTGTTCTTTATACAAAAAGTACATGAAAAGCACTACATATACCGGGTATTCTCTAGTTGGTTTTGGTGCACCTGCTATTTCAGAATAATAAATGGAGCTGAGTCTTCTTGCCGCCTGTGCAGGTAGGAAGCATCACAGTTAACTCACTCTACTCTCTAATCATTGATTCATCCCTAAAAAAAGTATTAATGTCCATACCCCTTGACTCCATTGTAATTTACTACTCTATCTTTGTTTTTACTCAGTAATTAAGCTGCAATTAAGTCCACAACTGTCACATTTATCTAAGTAGAACTTACTGAAGAAATGTAACATTTATCTTCACGTAGGAGTATCAGAATCTGCCCAAATAATTTTAGCCCTGTCTTGAGTTAAGGTTTCAGAAAGTGTGATCTGAGGATATGTCATGGCACTGTGTTAGAAATGTCTGCTACTATAATTTAGGATTTTTATACGTGTTTATGTCCTATAGGATTCTGAGTGCAGATAAATTGTCTTGTATCAGCATGAAACCTGTTTTGGGTCAACAGTACAGGTCTTTTTGGAAAGTATCTGTTTTAGTTCCAGTGAGCTCTGAAAGGCCTCTTCCCTTAAAAAATATTCATCTGCAATACAGTAAAGGAAACCACAGATCTCATTATGGTTCTATTAAATGGTGTATTCAGTCCACAGAAAGTTCATTGCAGACTCTGGACTTCAGACACCAACATTTCTTTTATAGCACAAATGTTGGACAGTACAGACAAGTGACTTAACAGCAACAATTACACAAGAATATTCAAGCAGCAATTACACAAGAATACTCACTCAAAAACACACGCAAATAAAAGCATTTCTTTTTTAGTCAAATACTGTGTAGTAATATGTTTTTCACTAGTGCAGACATTTTTCTCGATTTCGGATCAACAGCAGCAAATAACTAGAATCGCAGAAGATAGGCATAGAAAGAATCACGAAGGATTATCTATCTAGCCTTTCTGTTTGAAGACAAGGGCAGATATGTTGTCTTGCTCCAATTTATAGGAGGGAGAGGAGGTTCTTTTAAGAGATGTATAGCAGGCAGCGAGATTAAGACACAACGGGTCAAATGTTAGCCTGACCAGTTTTTCACAAATCCTAGTTGCTTAGGGAGATGGGGAGTGGAAGGTGGGCGATAGAAAGGAAATAAAAGCAAGGAGTCTTTGTAGAAAGCAAGAGAGACAGTCACCACCATGGGTCCAGCATTGTTTGTAGTGCAGTTGTTGACCTTCAGTTGTAATGGGTCATCAGGGGTTGTTGCTCAGTTGACACCAGCAAACTTTTTTTCCAACAGCAGTACAAACTTATTTATAAATCCAAAGTGGTCAAGTCAGCTCCTTTTCGAGAGGCAGCATCTGGCTTTTTGTCTGAGACAGGCTGGAGAAGTGGGCCCATGAGAGCCTAATGAGGTTCAACAAGTCCAAGTACAAGGTGCTGCACTTGGGCCGGGGCAATCCCAGGTATTATACAAACTGGGAGAAGAACCCTTTGAGAGCGGTCCTGTGGAGAAAGACTTGGTCCTGGTGGACGAGAAGCTGGAAGCCAGCAGTGCGCACTTGAAGCCCAGAAGGCCAACTGGGTTGCATTAAAAAAGGGGTGGCAAGCAGGGAGAGGGAGGTGATTGTCCCCCTCTACTCAGCTCTTGTGAGGCCCCATCTGAACTACTGCATCCAGGCCTGGGGCCCCCAGCACAAGAAAGACACAGAGCTCTTGGAACAGGTCCAGAGAACCACTAAGATGACCAAAGGGCTGGAGCACCTCTCCTATGTGGAAATGTAGAGGGAACTGGGCTTGTTTATCTTGGAAAAGAGAAGGCCCCGGGGAGGCTTCATTGTGGCCTCCCAATATCTGAAAGGAGCATAGAAACAGGAGGGAGAATGACTGTTTACAAAGGTGGATAGTGACAGGACAAGGGGGAATGGTTTTAAACTAAGACAGGGGAGATTTAGGTTAGGTATTAGGAGGAAGTTTTTCACTCAGAGGGTGGTGACACACTGGAACAGGTTGCCCAGAGAGGTTGTGAGGTTCTATGATTCTATGATCTCAACAGGAACTCCTTTTGTTCCCAACTTCCAGGCCTAGACAGCAGATAAGAGGGAGCAGGGAGGCACCCACTTGTATCTTGCCTTCCCAGGATAAAATGGTATCACCCCCCAATCTTCCATACCAAGCTGGAGTTATTTGGTCACAGGACAGACCTTCCACCAGTAAACGCTTCTGAGCACTCTCTTCCAATGGCTCCAAAGAAGTGCTTTCAAGTGTAAAACTGTTCACAAAGTGATGCTGACTGCCACACGGAGACACCAGCCTCTCATCTCCGAGATAAGTCAGAGTCTTATCACAAGAAATGCCTCGGAAAGCAAGCTTTGAGCCAAAAACAAAAAAGGGTTCAGACATACACCTGAGCTGTTCTTCACAATTGTTTTCTGATTTGTCTTTCAAAATCTCCAAAGATTGAACTTCAGTGACTTCATGAAAAAAAAATAGGTCAAAGAGGACAAGGGGTAATGGTTTAAAACTGAAAGAGGGCAGGTTTAGATTAGATATAAGTAAGCAATTCTTCACTCAGAGGATGGTGAGGCACTGGAATACATTAATCAGAGAAGTTGCGGGTGCTCCATCCTTGGAGGTGTTCATGGCCAGGCTGGATGGGGCCCTGGGCAGCCTGATGTAGCAGGTGTCCCTGCCCATAGCAGGGGGGTTGGAACTTGATGAGTTTTATGGTCCCTTCAAATCCAGATCATTCTGTGATTCTATGAATGTCTTCTGGTATATCACTTTTTCCTGAGCTTAGGTTCAAATTTTCTGTTTTTACTAGACCATTTCAAAACTGTTTATGTTATTTAAACTACACTAATATGACTGACTCCTTATTTTCACACACAATGTTCTATCTAATTATAAATTACTCCTCACTTCTGGAAGGCTGGAAACACTGAATATTTATATTGTGGAAGAAAGTTGTACCCACGGTTGCTCCATTATCATCAACGGAATTTGAAAGAGTGCTTTGTCAGCATGGGCTTTGGTAATCCACGTACATATTCAGGACTACAGAAAAGCTTACACAGCTCAAGCCCTTTAACTCCCACTGCTGTTGTTCTCTTGCAGTGCAGTCTTACTGCCAGAACTGCACATCACTATATTCAACTGACCTATTTCTACAGTAAGCATACAGTAACAATGACTGATAGTTAGGATATGTGATTTGGCTTAATGTACCCAAGTTCATACTGGTATGTCTTTCAAGGGTCTTCCTTTGTGTTAAATGCTCCTCTCTGAACAATCTTTTCTGAAAAAGGCCTGGCCTTTGGAGAGCTAAGTGGTACAGGGAGGAGTTTCTCATGAAAATAAAAATATTCAGCAAAAAAGACAACTTTAGTAGTAATTTTTCCACCCAACTTTATGATCTCTTAGAGAAAAGGAAGGGCTGTTTTTCAATTGGACTCTAGTGTCAGCTGGAAAGCAGCAACTCATTTGCTGGGAGAAGACTAGAGATACCTTCTGTAACCATTCCTCAGTTGCAACTCAGTATTTTGTCCATAATGACCCTCACAGTCCTCTGACCATACCTATGGCCACAGGAATTTAGATTAAGAATTCAGTGGATTAGGTGAATAGTGAACTAGTGCATAGGCTTGGACTCAAGGAAGAGATAAATGCCTATCCTCCAAAGTGAATATCCCTCTACAGCTTTACATGTCCCATAGAAATAAAAGGCTGCTTCTAAAGTAATGCCTCCTATTTTATTAAGTTGGCCCACAACATCAAAGGCTGATGCTGATGGTGTGACAGTAGAGGTTGAACCTTCCCTCCAACATCCCTTTACATTTTGTTGCTATATGACAGATGGCAGCAGAGGGACAGTCTGTCAGACTGAATGGCATCTGACATGGAAGTAAGAATGAAGCAGAAGTTTGGAACTGAATTCCTCTATGTGGAAAAAATAGCACCCAAAGATGTTCATTGAGTCTTGCTGAACATTTATGGAGACCAAACAGTGAATGTGAGCACAGTGAGATGATGGGTGGTGAGTTTTAGCAGTGGTAACACTGACATGATAAACAAGCCATATTCCAGACAACTATGCACAGATGTCAGACCACAAAATGAAAAGCATCTCGATCACCTCATCTTCATGAATCAGCTGATTATGATCAGAGAACTGTGTATGGAGCTGAATATTCAATACATTGGAAACAATGGTGGCAACATTGGAATATTACAAAATTTGCATCAGGTCTGTCCCCTGAATGCTCACTCAGGAACAGAAAGAACACCATATGAAAGTTTGTCAGGACATATTGAACCAATGCCAGGCTGAAGGTGACATTTCCCTTGACCACATCACGATTGGTGATGAGATGTGATGTCACCACTATGTGCCAGATTCAAAATGGCAGTGCATGGAGTGGTGACATATGAATTTGCCATAGAAGAAAAAGTTCAAGACACAGCCCTCAGCAGGTCAAATGACATGCACTGTCCTTTGGAATAGGAAAGGGAGCAATCCTTTTGGATTTCCTGGAATTCTGGCCGCTACATCACAATGCTGTCTAAGCTGAAAGCTCGAACTTTCAGAGTCAGACCAGAGAAGAAGACAAGCTTTGTCTTGTAACATGATAATGCTGACCTCATATCAATTTGAAGATTATGGGGCACATTGCCAATTCTGGCTACTGCACACATCATAGAGTCCAGATTTGCTACCTTCTGACTTCCATCTATTTGGGCTGATGAAAGATGGACATCATAGGTAGTATTTTTCTAGCAACAGTGCCATCACAACAGCAGTGAAACTCTGGGTCACCTCTGCTGGTGCAGATTTTTACAAGCGCAACATGTGTGGTCCATCAGTGGTGAAAATGCATAGCTAATGGTGGTAACTATGTTGTAAAATAGTATTCTGTAGCTGAGAATTAGCTCTATCTAACAGTGTTATTTTGCATTTTGTATCCACTGCAGTTTCCGTGGAAATAAATGGAGGCATTACTTTCAGAGCAATCTATGTAGAATTATTCATTGCAGGAAGTTTTTTCCTCTGAAGTGAGGATTTTCCAGTTTAGATTCAGCTTTCAGGAGAAAAAGTTGCAGCATGAGCCATTATATATACAACCAGGCAATGACTCTCTGCTGACAGAAAATTGCAGGCCAGTGGGACATTGCTGTAATCTCTGATTCCAACTGGTCCATGCATTTCCAGTGGCCATGCTTAAAGAGACTCAGACCTGTTCATTAAGTTTGTTGTGAAACCAAGTGTTTAATATCTGTAATTTCAAAGGATCAATAGGAAGTTAAATTGAGTGAATCTAGTTTTGAACTGGTGTGGTTTCAGAGAAACAGCAGCATTGTGTATCTCAAAGGAACCCACGTTTTAATGTATCACCACGGGTTCAAAACTATTTCTACTATTTCAGTCTGATGAGAGTTTTTCATTGTTGCTGTTGATTTGTTTTTTAATGAAAAGCTTCACTGTACATGTTAAGAAACTGCTGTAAAAAAGCTGCAGTGTTCATGAGTAGAACCATTTATTGTACTGATAGGTTATCAACCACAGCCACATTATTTAAAATGGCTTGTCAGCAATAGGGTTGATTTTGTTTGCTTTTGTACACCTCCTTGCATTTTCATGTTATTATAATGCAAGTGCAAAACCATATTGAAAACATATTTCTCTTCAGTAATAGTTTTTTGGACATTACTGTTTCCTCTGTCTATTATGATATAAATTACCTGGTTCACTGACTGAAATTTAAATGAAATAGTGATTGCAATTTTTCTTTTTGTTTCTGTGCAGTTGCTACTACAGTGGTATCTCTTGCATCCTTGGCGATGTGTGAGGGCTCTGAGTGCACCTTCAGCCTTGACTGTCTCTGCAGCCTCCTCCATGGCCTAGGCCTGCCATGCTCATCTGTGGCCCAACATGGCTGGTCTCCAGCTACCCACAGCCTTACACTTTCCAGCCATGTGTTCCACTGAGCCAGGTCCATCCATGGGTCCACGTCCTAGCCTGGATTGGCTTTAGACATTCCCTGTCCCTTGAAGGTGTCTGGGGTGGGGCTACCCCTACCTCCAACTGCCCTTCTTCTTGCTGGCATGGATAGATCCTGGCCTGAATAGGTATTCAGTAACATATTTTGCGTAATAAATATTTCATGGATTACACTGGGATCCCATGAAAAAAAAAAAAGAAAGAAATTTATTCGTGCTGATAGGCCAGCACCGCAGAGACTAATTTTGATTAGTAAACTGGAAGCCGTTCACTAACCAGCCTGGTGGCTACAGACATCTCTGCCCTTTCACAAGTGCATCCCTTTCAAGTGTGTAGCTCCATACACAATAGCACTGGGGACCTCTGGTACAACCATTTTTACAGCCAAAAATGACTCTACAAAATAAGACTTGGACTTTAAGAAATAAATTTGTCTTGTACAGTGTACATTGGGCTTGAGCACTCAGTACACATAATCCTTGTCAGGATAATTTGATACAATAGGCTACCTACAGTCAGTCTCTGCTGCATTTTCTTCTCCCCAGATGGGAGTGAATGCACCCATGCTGACTCCCTGGCTCAGGACACTGGGAGAAAGGTAGCAGAGGCAGATTGCATCAGACAGATCTTTTCCGTGTTCCCCATAAGTGCAAATGAGTGGAATACATGGGATTTTCAGGTGTGCTGATGCCGCTGAGTTAAGACCTAGATGGTAAGAAGAGAAAAAGCACTTTAAATGGTCCTATAAAGGAAAATTATGGAGATGTTAATACAGATGAGAAGCATAGGCTTCACTGGATATTTCCTTCAAATTTTCCACTTTCTGTAGCACTTTTGGGAAATGCTACAGTTCTTTATTATCTCAAGTCATACTGTTAAGAATTAAAAAAGTCTATTGAAAGATTGAGACTTCTTAATCTAAATCTATCCTCTTTCAGTTTAAAGCCAATTCCCCACATCTTGTCACTACATGTCCTTATAAACAGTCTCTCCCCAGCTTTCCTGTAGGCCCCCTTCAGGTACTGGAAGGCTGCTATAAGGTCCCCTCAGAGCCTTTTCTTCTCCAGGCTGAAAAGCCCCAGCTCTCTTAGCCTGTCCTCACAGGGGGGGGTGCTTTAGTTCTCTGATAATCTTTGTGGCCTTCCTCTGGATCCTCTCCAACAGCTCCATGTCCTTCTTGTGTTGGGGGCTCCAGAACTGGATGCAGTACTCCAGGTGGGGTCTCACTAGAGCAGAGTAGAGGGGCAGAATCACCTCCCTCGATCTGCTGATCATGCTTCTCTTGATGCAGCCCAGGATAAAGCTGGCCTTCTGGGCTGCAAGTGCAAACTGATGGCCTTGTTCCTTAAAAGTACTTACCTATTTGCCTTGAAGGCTAAAAGAAAAATAATCTCCAGAATACTGTCTAAAATAGACAGTAAGAAATATATCATTTTTAGAAAAAAGATTCAGTCCATGCAGTGAACTAATTGCAATGAATTCCTTTCCAGGTTGCTAAAGATTGGAGTAGGCTATGGATTGGAGATGGGATGAGTGAGTGGCACACCATGCCACACGTTACAAATGCTACCTCACTGGCTGGTATCTTCATAAAGTGATTTTTTGTGAAGGAGGATTAAAAACATTTCAGAAGGATGTGACAAAATGGGTTAGAAGTTTGTTTGGGTTTGTTGGTTGTTGTTTTTCTGGTTTTTTTTTTTTTCTTTTAAAATGTTTTTTAACTTGTGAGAATCAATAAATATCTAAAAAAATTACCTTATTCCTCTCAGCTCTCTGAAGATAAAAATCCTCATGAGCTCTTTGTTGGACATGTCTAAACTCTGGTATTTAGCATAGCAGAACATTTTTAACAGTGAGGAAACATCCAATTTGCACAAAGGAAAGAAGAGCATAGGGAAAGTAGTAAGTCCATTATCCTCCAATATCACAAGAAAGGTCAGGGAAAATATACGTTTTCCTTCTGTTCCTCTTCATTTTTTTTTTTCTGTTGACCTATAAGATGAAAAAATAATAATAATACGCAAATGTACATTTGCATGAATCAGTGATAAACTCATAATTTCTGCCTTCTAGGTCGTTGTGGTTGGTTTAAATGGGATGTTCTAACAATCTGTCAAGAACAGAAGACAGCAGCAGGAGCTCTGAAAGGAGTACAGTGCTGAGTTGTTGCATAACCCTATGTTTAATCACAAAGTGCAGCAAAAGTATTCAAGAATTTTCTATGTCTGTGCTCTGGGAGTCTGCAGAATACCATTATGTTTCAACAAACTCTGCCTAGCATTTTGCTGCCAGCCTTGACATGATCTCATCTAAGATACAAACCACGAGAACTGCGATCAACTTGTGATATACCCCTTTGAGACATTTTTTCCTAAAATAGCAAAGATTATTCCACAGTGTAATTTTTTTTCTAGCAGTCTTTGTTCTCCATTACCACACTGTATATTTGTATGATTGTATACTTGTAAAAGAGAAACAACTTCCCCATGATAAAAATATCATTGCACAATACAGTAGCTGCTAATAAATACTATACAAATATATATATATAACAGTTCTTAAGGACACTAGGAACTGGTCTGATCTTTTAATCTGACATCCTGTATGAAACATGTCATATAGTCCCCAATTTATCACACCAGAGTTTTCATTTCTGCACTGCAGATCCAAAGTCATTCAGTAACTGAATAAATAACTTTTTGTTGTTGTTTCCATTTTGAGAAAAAGCAAGGAGTATGGAAAATTACTTTGCTATCAGCTGTTTTTCTTATTCTGTAAACAGCACATGGGTATGCAGTGTCCAGTACAGTATGTACAGCGATATGGAAGTGTTTTCTTGGCAACAACAGGAAAGTAAAGCAAAAGATGTCCAAAGGAACATAAGCAGAAGACTGGTAGCTGATGGGCAAGATAAGTCTCCCCACCGAACTAGACTACTTTGTCATTCCAACTGCTAAAAACCTGACATTTTCCAAGATGTAATTAATATTCACTTTGAAGATGCTTCTAATGAGATATGGATGCTAAGTTAGTCTCTAACAGCTTTCCAGTTGTACGTAATGATTCATTCAGAGAGTAACAGATTCAGCTTTAGAATGTCCCATCTTACTGCCCAGTATTTCTATGCTCTTGCCAGCAAAACTCAATGTCTGCAACGGTCGACCAAGACATGTGGCACTAGTACCGTGCCACATGGCACAGTATTGATATTAACCTGGCGTCTAGCCCCCTTATTTCAATATTCTTCATTTCATGTTGTTATTAAGGTAGACTATTATTGCACTGTTATGCAGCACTGAAGAGCATTTCATTCCAGCCTTTACTATGCATAGCTAAATATTCTACTTCATGAATTTTCAAGTGTCAGGGGAAAAAAAAAGAGTGAGGATTTGGTTCCATTTGTATCCCATATGTACAAATGTGTTCAGTTTATAGCCATGAAGAGAAACTTTCCAACTTCCAGAAGTGCATACATAGCCTGGAATGTGAAAATCTGGTTGTTTTCTTTCTCTTACATTATATTTATTATCTTTGATAATAAAGATTGTACAGTTGCATAGATGGCATTTTTACTAGTGACTCACGAGGAAGAATAGAATCCAATTTTCTTGTCCTTAACTATCTTGGCTCTGTTGCTGTAGTAAATAGAAAGCACTTATTGTCAGACAAGTATGTGGATATGACTCAGGGATAGAGAGGGCCAGAGATCACTTCAGTTAAAGAAAAAACTGTTCCGTGAACTGAAAAACAAATGAGGCCTAGTTTGCAATAGGCTTCTTACAGACCTCCTAGCACTTTTCTTCTTTCCCTTCCCCCTAAATCCTCTCCTCATCTGTTTGGCTGGCTTCACGTCAATTCTGTTTCAAACTTATTAACAGGTTTCACCTAGGGGAAGTGAAGAGAACACTGTATCACAAAGACAGGCAAGAAGGTTGAAAATACCATTACATAACCTTCATTTCCTTGGGAAAGCAAGCTTGAATGTTTCATATTCATAATAACATTCAGTTTTAGAATATCTCATTTTACTGCACAATCTTGCTATTCCTGCAAAACTCAATGTCTGACGTGTTCGAACAAGCTATGCGACACTAGTACTAGTTAGAATATACTGCAAATTCTAGCATTCTGGATGTGTCTTGAGAATGTGTCCTAGTCAGTGCCCTCATTCTTTTGCATTAGGCTGTGTTAGGGCATGGAGTGGGGGAAACAGTTCCTTCTATCTTGTTATGTTCTGCATACTGTTAAGAGTCGTGGGCCTCTCCTTACCACGAGGCTCTATTTTGTAGTTTCAACCTAAAAGATAGGTTTCAATGCAGTTACAGTTCTTAGCATTTAAGTGAAAATCGATTTGGGAGTTCCTTCAGTGTGTTTCGTGTAGAACATAAGAACAGATGATCGAGTGATTTTGTCCAGTTGTAAAATCTTTTGGCTGAAAAATTGCCTATTATCGTGTGAATAGCTTTCTCATTACAACTATTCCTTTGTTAAACAGGTATCTCTCAGTTGTTCTCAAACATGCATTGTAAGTTATGAAGTTTGCATTTGTCAATTCAGTTTTCTTATACCACTTTTAAACAATACCATCAGTGTTTGCTATTTTCTGTTTGTGTAGATTAGTATTTGCAAAGGGTATGACCACATGTGTAGATATTGGGAACTGATGAAAGCTGAGTCTCACAGTTTGGTAAAGGTGTGGCAAAATAAATAAATAAATAAATAAATAAAAGACTTCATGTATACAGGATTTCAGAATGAACACGTTCCAACTCTTTCTTATTAGGGCATGTAGTGACAGGATGAAGGGAAATTGTTTTAAACTGGAAGAGAGTATATTTGACTAGATAATAGGAAGAAATTCTTTACTGTGAGGGTGATGAGACACTGGAACGTGTTGCCCAGCGAGGTTGTGGATGTCCCCTCCCTGGAAGCCTTCAAGGCCAGGCTGGATGGGGCTGTGAGCAACCTGGTCTAGAGGGAGGTGTACCTGCCTATAGCAGGATGTTGGAACCAGACGATCTTAATAGGTCCCTTCCAACCCAAACCATTCTATTATTATCTGATTATGATTCTAAGATTTTGGCCCACAGTTCCCTTTAAAAACCTCAGTCAAGAGCCCTGCATCCCTGCAATCATTGTTAAATGGATCTCTCTGTAGGAAGATGGTTCTCACATTTCCTATATGTATGGAACACACAGTTCTTTCTCCTGCCAAAAGATTAAGAACTGCGTATAAACTCTGTATCATGTAATGATTATCTGACATAAATACTTATGAGTACTAATAGACTGGAAAACTTGATTATTAGAATGGCTGTGTAATATGGCTTCTGCTTCTATTCACATAGGTCTACATCCTGTGGGCTCAGGTGTATGAAAGAACTGAAATGAAAACCCAAGCCCAAAATGTCCAGTGCACATCCAACCTCCAGTACTTTGCATCTGTATTTGTTTCTTTGTCTGTTTTTACCTTGACTCCCCTGATCCTAGCACCTTTACCTCTGCACATCCCAAGAAACCTCTGAGTATTTCAGCTCTGCCCCAGTTCTCTTGAATGCAAAAAAACAAGGAGTCAGACACCCACAGTGTCTGAATGACCTGTGATTCTACATCTACTTAACATATATGGGCAGAATTGAGAAGTTTGATTCAAATTGCAACTGCAACCACATTCTTTCAAGAAACTCCAACAATAAAATAATGAATTTTCTTCCAAAAGTATATCAGCATGAAGCACTTTTTGTATTGTTTCCATGTGAAAACCCTTTTCTGTACTGCATATCTACCTTAAATACTAGAAGAAAAGTTTGCAGTCAGTTTCTGGTACCTAGTTAGTGATACAAGACTTCAGATAACACTGCAGTTCAGCCACTTGCAATTTGCACCATGGATATTGTAATAATAACAGTTCTCATCTGGGAGCAGCATGCTCACAGCAGTTTGCACAGGCAGAGTGCTATACCTTGCTTGCTGGTTCACAGCCGGAAGATGCGCTCTTAGTCTCTGCCAGTATGGTGCTGGGCACTCACCTGAAGGTTAAAGCCAGTGCTCCTACTGACAAATTCCCAGAGATGTCTGATGCATTCGCCCAGATAGAACTGGTAAGAAAGGAGACTTTGGTTCAGATGTTCGGTTGCACTGAGTACTTTGAACTTTCCCCTGGTGATAAAAGAAGTATCTGCACAAGATGCACACAGATGAGTGATCTTTTATGACAAGTGGCTGAGCTAAAAGAAGCAGTTAAAAGGCTTTGTTGTATTAGAGGCACTGAGAGAGACATAGAATCATAGGATCATAGGATCAGATAATCATTTGAGTTGAAAAGGACCCTTAAAGGCCACCTAGCCCAACTCCCCTGCAATGAACAGGGATACCTACAGCTCCATCAGGTGCTCAGAACTTGAATGTCTCCACTACCTTTCTGGGAAACCTATTCCAGTGCTTCACTACTCTTATTATGAAAAACTTTTTTCTTTTATCCAATATAAATCTCCCCTTTATTAGTATGAAACCATTTCCCCTTGTCCCATCACAACAGAATCTGCTCACTTCTTTCTTACAGCTTCTTTAAATACTGAAAGGCCAGTCTCAGGTCTCCCCGGAGCCTTCTCTTCTCACAGAATCACAGAATGGCCCAGGTTGGAAGGGACCTCGAGGATCATGAATCTTCAACCCCCCTGCCAGGCACGGCAACCAACCTCCCCATTTAATACTAGACCAGGCCGCCCAGGGCCCCATCCAACCTGACGTTGAACACCTCCAGGGACAGGGCATCCACAACCTCTCTGGGCAGCCTGTTCCAACACCTTACCACTCTCATAGTAAAGAACTTCCCCCTGACATCCGACCTAAATCTTCCATCACTCAAATTAAACCATTTCCCCTTGTCCTGCTGCTATCTACCCTTTCAAAGAGTTGACTCCCCTCCTGTTTATTGGCTCCCTTTAGGTACTGAAAGGCTGCAATTAGGTCACCCCGCAGCCTTCTTTACTCCAGGCTGAACAAGCCCAGCTCCCTCAGCCTGTCTTCATAAGGGAGGTGCTCCAGCCCCCTGATCATCTTTGTGGCCCTCCGTTGGACCCTCTAAAACAGCTCTCTGTCTTTCTTGTATCAGGGGCTCCAGACCTGGACGCATTCTCATGGCTGAATCCCTTGGGTCATTTCTGTGGCCCTCCTCTGGATGCACTCCAACAGGTCCATGTCTCTTCTGTACTGAGGACTCCACATCTGAACACAGCACTCCAGGTGAGACCTCACCAGCACAGAGCAGAGGGGCAGGATCACCTCCCTTGATCTGCTGATCACACATCTTCAGATGAAGGATGTGGTTGGCTTTCTGTTTTGCATCATCTAGTCCAGTCATCAGTGGATGGGGATTGGGCTAGGCTCTTTCAAGTGGTGCCCAGTGACAGAACAAGGGGCAATGGGCAAAAACTGGAACACTGGAAGTTCCGTACAAACATGAGGAGGAACTTCTTTACTGTGACAGAGCACTGGAACAGGCTGCCCAGAGAGGTGGTGGGGTTGCCTTCTCTGGGGATATTCAAAACTTACCTGAACTCTTTCCTTTATAACCTGCTGTAGGGAACTTGCTTTAGCAATGAGATCCAAAGGTCCCTTCCAACACCTACGATTCTGTGATTCTGTGATTCCGTGAAACTTGTTGTTTATTTGCCAACATTTTAGTTTGTCATATTCATTTAAATCCTGCATTTTCTGTGACATTCTGGAGTGTATGTGATTATTCCAAATCTCCAATATTCAGAAATCATTATCAGATCAGCAACCTAAAAAATGTCAAAAATATATCTCTGGAAATACTAGTAACTAGACAAGAACAGTTGATCCTTGTTGTCCTGGACTGCAGTATCTGTTGACGCATATTAAAGCACACTTCCTGCTTTGTGATTCCATCTCAGAAATTCTTCTCTTGATAAAAACAGCTTATAAATGTCTCAGTCCACTAAGCAAAGCATTAGTTGTACTTTCAACATTACCTTATATTTTATTTTCTCAATTTGCATAATCGTGAGTTATCTTCAAGAAATACAGCTTGATAAATCCCTGCCACTTTTTATTTTAAATTCCACAGTATTAGATTCCTTCTGGTTAGGAAAAGAATAACACCAGTGTTCTCCCTCTATGCCCACTCTGGTCACTTCACACCATCCTTTAGACTTGGCTCAGAATGGGATCCAAGCAAAAGACTCGCTTGGAAACAAACTATTAACACAAGATGTGTTTTACACATGCACGCTAATTTAAACACACACGCTAAACAATTAATTTGGGGATTTAAAAGATCAAAGATCAAAAGCACAACAAAATTAACCATTTTCTTTATATCACCAATTATGAGGCAGAAGGTGGAGGATATGTATTGTAAGCATTCTCTAGTTAAACTGTTGTGCTAGCACAAAACATTACTGCATTAGGCTGTAGCCTGTAATCAGTCCCAGCTGGAAGCTCATATCAACATTATTGTTCTTCTTGCCAGTTCCCTGTTAATCCTTTAAAAGGGTAGGTAAAAACAGGCCTAGTGTCTTATATTACATAGGTTAATTTATAGAACCCAGCTATTCAAACATTTTATTCTACACAGTTTACACGCCAAATAATTTTATTTCTGAAATGTTTAATTGGTTAATTTAGACCATACAAAATAAATGACAAAAGGCTCCAGCGGAAATTCCATCCCATAGTCTCATTCTGGGGGTATTTTGTTCCCATTTGTAGTTTTGGGCCTCCCTCTGTTCACTGTATCAGCGTTTTGTTGGGCTGAGGGTGAGCTTTCATATACATATGGAATTTTTAGACATACTGTCATTGAGCCAGGTATTTCAAAATGTATGTATTTTTTTCCAGACACCCTGATCTATTGGATAGCATCTGCTGCTTCTCTCCTTTTTGAGTGCTGATGGCTCAAATGCTGCAGCTTTCCTGAGAATGGCATTAACACCCTGACTTATCTCCCATTTTCCAAGCAAGATAGTCCAATCATAATGAAAACAATAAAAACCATAGGAGACTGTCCACCGGGTGAAAACAAATGGATTGAAACTAGGATAAAAAATAACATAGTCCTAGTCAGAAAGCAACTCATAAAGCTAGGTGGGGCTTTGTACTCTTTTTAGCTTTAAACCTTCCCTTTCTCCTTTCTCCTGCCCCATGATCTTCAAAGTAGTTTCAGTCCTTGGAACCCATTAGATTCATCAAGAAGTCTAGATAAGTTACTCTGATGAAAAGGCCATTCTCTTCTGAGACTTACTGATGATCTCTACCTCTTCTTAGCAGAAGAAGCTAGGAGCATGATCTCACGTTTGTTTCTACCTTATTGGATTCCCAAAGCATGCTGTTACTAAACCTGAATGTAGTGTGGTTCTAGCTGGCAGTAATTGCAGCTAGATGGACTCAGAGGAGCTGGGTGAATACATAATCTTGTATCCCCTTCCCCTGTTCGCTTTTTCTTCCATACATTGATCCATAGCTGCAGTATCATACATAGCCAAGAGCCAGCCTTTTGAGATAAGTAACTATCCACTCAGGCTCTATATGCCTCCAAGATACACTAAAACATTATACAATAATGCTAAAAGACAGTGCTGATCTTATTAACTAAATTCTTCAGAAGAAAAAATGCTGCCTAAAATGGAGGTAAAACGAGAAAAATCTACAAATATCAGTGATGATTATAATGGAAGAACTACTTCCAGTCCTAAGGTTGATTTGAGAAAATACTTCGACACACAAGGTATAGTTTCAAGATGTTTGTGGTACACCTAGGGAAATTACAGCCTGGGCCAAAATTCCTTTATGTACAGTTGAGGACAGTATTCCTTTTATGCCTACTACTTATTTCCAGTCTACAGTGAACTCTAGTTCAAATAGTGATTCTGTTTTATTTTATTTTGAAACTTTTTCTAAGCAGAAAAGAAAGATGAAAACAGATCAACATTGAAGGTAAAATATGAATTTCATAAAGCAGAGTTCGGTCCCATAGCTACTGGAGGAAAGTGCCCATTACAGTCACAACAGGTAGCCAAAGCTTTGCAGAAAAAACGTTGAGAGATTTTTATGATTCAAGTCTGTTGTGGATGTCCTAGTGAAAGGAAATTTAATTATATTAATGTCAAATATGATGCATTATCTATATCATTGAATACCACATCCTGTTAGAATCTAGTACAATTTTGGTCAATAGTTTTACTGCCATAGAAAAATAGAGTACAAAAATAATCACGTTAAACCCAGAGTCAATGCTACTCCGCTGTTTGACTCTTAAACTTTTACATATCTCTTTAACATTTAAATCCCTATTATGTCTTTGACCTTCATCTTGCGACTAGTTTGTTCTTCTAAACTTGCAACAACGGGTCTAGGGAGGTTCAGAATTTTCTTCCATATATAGCAAATCCTGTTATAAGGGTTCCTTTAACTGAACTCATGCCATCATCTTGTCGAGGATGACATTTTCTTTTCTGCTTTCTCATTTTTTGCCTTAAGAAAATCTTCAGTTTAGTTATTAATATCTTCCTTGGCTTTTTCCTTTATCAAAAATCTCGGAGTTCTGAGACACTTTTTTGAGTTAAGTAAACATTTATCACTGAAATATCATATTTATGAACAACAGAAAATCATAGGAATAAAATATAGTCACCTTGGTACAAAATTAAAATAAAATTAATGAAATGAAATGAAATAGAAGGAATATTCATTGTAACAGAAGCCCATAATATACAATAAAGGAAAGGAAATTTACAGCGACCATGATTGCCTTATATTTTATATTCACGTGAGGTTCCTGTACTTAATTCAGAATTTCTTGGATGCAGATAGGAGCACATGCACAAAGCATCGTGTCTGATGTGCTTGGGATTTATCCAGCGTATTGGGCACTGCTTTATGGGGAGCCTGCATTTGTATTGTGCATCCAAATACATTCCATATGCACCAGACAAGTCAGCTATACAGTGCTGTGCAACAATTCCAGTACACAAAGACTATGCAGTTTTATTGCACAGGCACTGTATAGCTTAACAGCAAATGAACCTTAGACACCTTCTCGTCTTGGACATCTTCCAGTCCCTGTATGTCCAGCAGAGTTGACCTGAACAAGAGCTGAGATCCACTGACCAAGGATTTATAACCACTGTGTTGACTAGATTGTTCTACTATGCCAGGAATTCCCTAAGAAAATAGCCAAACTTCTCTGTTCTGCCTGGATAAAATTTATAAATGGGAAAAGAGATGTTTAGAGAAATGTCTAGTAACACTATATTCTAATGAACAAGTAGTCCTTGTCATGAGAAAAAGCACAGCATTTCCTAAAATCTGCTCCTAGCTGTTCAGGACTGGTTTAAATCATCAGTTCTCTCTGTAACTAATATAGTAAAGGAGCACTGCCAGTCTTCTAGACAGAATCTGAAGTCTGTGCTTAGATGTTTAAATTTTATGTTTTATGTATGTTCATTTTGGTAATCTACTTATTATTAAAAGCTTATATTGATTAAGAAAACTCCAAATGACAAGGAAGATCATTTATTTGTGGGAAGGTACTGAGTGGCACTTCCTAACTGCATCCTCTGTCCTGAGGCAAGTATTATCTGTGAGGATCACTCTGACAGGCAGTCAGTTCTGTGAAAAGAGGGGGTTGTGGTGCCTTTTTTAAAGACTTGCCTCCAGGGAACCAGAAATCTGAAGTGACTAAAGGGTAAAAACTGTTGTCCATGAGAGCAGAACTCAAAATATTTTAGGAGTCTTCATCTACAGTAGATTCTGTGAGCCTGAACTACCAAAGCTGAGACAGAGAAAATAAAATTCTTATGGAGATAATTTCTGGGCTGTTTTGTTTATAGAAGGGCAGATAGATAACAATATTGATATGTTGCAGCATTTATTCTTTTTTTATGAGAGCAGGAGCCATACATTACAAATGAGTATGAAAACATAAAGCATAAGAAATTTATGCATAAGACACCAGACACTTTCCCAGATGTGTTTCTCTTTTGTCCTCAGTATTACAGTGACCTTACTACTGTAAGTCCCAATCTTTACTAAACTGAGACTCTGGAAAAGATCTTACATAAATAACATTGTGACTCTGTGAAGACAAACTGTGAAGACTCTGTGAAGTCTATTAAGTCCAAAATGATTACATTAATTTTAATGTGAGGAATGATAAGCTCAGAGAGTCAAAGACATTAATGTGATCCCACCAGTATATACCTGGAGTCATCAGAGTCACCAAGAGACATTTTCAAGACAACTTTGCAAAATATTTTCATGATATTTACAAGGCTAAAACTACCCTACTTATATCGGACACTTCTGCCTCAGGATATCTATTGCAAGTAGGTAAAACTTTGATGTTTGTTAAATGCATTTTATCTAAATGATTTTATACAGATTTTAAATGAGGTAAACTGTGATTTGTTAACACTTGTTCGTAAATATAAGCTTCATGGGCCCTATAAGTTTTTCTTCCTTTACTCCGAACTGAAGATTTCAGTAAATCTTTCTCTTGAACTCAGTGCTCTTGCTGACTTAAACACGAAGAACTGAACTTTCACCTTCTGTAACACCTCCATTTTTATTTTGTGAGGTCTGCACAGGTTTGTCTGATAATAATTTTGGCTGCTGGGTGAGGATGGGAAAATGGCTGAAAGTTCCATGTAACAAAAAACTCTTCTACAAAATGTTCTCAAAAGCTAAACACTTTCAAGATGTGATAGGCACTTGTATGTCAAAGTTTATTCGTTTTGCAGGATTGTTCTGAGGACTGGATATGATGCTTGTGCAATCTCACAGAAATCTTGGAAAGGCTCTTTTTAAAAGCTGAAAATCCTTATAAAAGTTTTTGCTCACAAAGAATTCTAAGTGCTTAATATAAAAACATGAAAGTGTCCTTTGAACCATGAGCTCATAAGACCTCATAAGGAGAGTGGATTAAAGCTGTTCTTGGTGCCTCAGCTAATAGTGCTTTTTTTCTGTGAGGTGTCCATGTGCTTCATAGCACTTGAAAATAAGGTGCTTTATTTCAAACAATATGTATTTTCAAGACCATTTATTTAGCACAACATAAGCCATCTGATCACATGGCAGTTTCAGAGCAACTATGTTTTCCTAAAGCCACAGCCATTATTAGTGTTGAACAAAAACGAACAAAAACACACAAAGAAAGCATACTCTATCTCATAAATAATGTAAAAATTCTGAAGGCATCATTTTTCTGAAAGAGACAGAGCTGAGCTCCAAGGAGGCTGTGGATGCCCCATCCCTGGAGGCATTCGAGGCCAGGCTGGATGTGGCACTGGGCAGCCTGGTCTAGTGGTTGGCAACCCTGCACATAGCAGAGGAGTTGAAACTAGATGATCATTATGATCCTTTTCAACTCAGGCCATTCTATGATTCTATGATTCAGTGATTTTAACAAAACAACCTAAGGACAGTCAATAGAGAAAAGCAGGTTCTTTAATTTGCATTTGTCAAAATACACTCTTAAAATTCATATGCTTATGAAACTGACTATACCTGTAGTCACATCAATATGAACTCTCTGATCTTGACCAGTCTTTCCAATAAGTGAAAAGTTCCAGCTTCAGTGAAAAAATATTTGAGCAGTGTAGGAATAAAAGAAGGACAAATACTGTTTGGCACCTCTGTATGTTCTGATTTTTACATATTCCATCAAAACAAACAAACAAACAAAAAAAAAAATTGGCAAGTGATATATGGCAATATATAGGTAGAAAAAATGCTTGCAGTGATTCCACTGGAGATTATTTTGACAAGAGGAGTGCAGACATTCAGAGTGGATGTGACACAAGGAACAGAGCACTTGGAAGGATAACACTTTATTAACAAACTAACAACAACCAGTCATTGTGAACAGATAAAAAAAAAAATAATAATAATAATACATAAATAACAACAAGGACCTACTAAACTTTTCATTTGTTTTCCTTTCTTACTATCCCACAGAATTTAAATTCCTATCAAATGCATTTCTGCATTTGGTTGGACAGTCCAACAACTGTGCCGTTCCCTAGGTAACAGAACAAAAAATTGTGGTTCTACTAAAGTTTTAGTTTAGGTTTTGATTCCATAAGCTCCAAGCAATCAAGTAACACATTGAGAAGTTATTAAGGAGGGACTGACTAGCAGAGAAGCAGATTGCCTTCCATGCCGCCTCCCCTCCCGCACACAAAATACCCTCTTTAATTTTGGAAACTGGAGTGATATTCCTTAACTATACCTTGTTAGAAAAGAAATTCTTTTTTTGGCTATAATCCATTTATCCCTGTAAGTTTTCTGTTAGGCAGCTTTTAAGCATTTTTTATATTTTCAAACAAATTTGAGATAACTTTTAATTAAATCTTACACAGTTCGTGAAGTTAAATGCTATTGTTCCTAGTTTGCATATTTAAAAGGGAGAGGTTGAGAAGGCAGTATTTAGGACTGGCTGCACAAATGCAGGGTCCTACATACATACTGAGACTTCATTGCAAATACCTATTGGTGTCAGTCTGCCTTGTGTTCCTCCACATTCCTAGGAAACAGACCACTTAAGTGCATACAGCTGTATCTAGGCAAGTGTTGTTGATATGTAAATATAATCCTAGATGATCATAGGACACAATGTTTCACCAAACTAATTTTCTTTTTTTCCACAGGGAATCTGAATTGCTTGCAGCTCTCATCTTCTGCCAGCTCATATCAAACTGAAGTCCAAGCGCTGTGAAGAAAAGGCAGAGTCCACTCTGTGCTGTTGATGGGACTTATGCTTCTTGTCTAAGTTTTCCATTAGAACATATGTGTCCAAACTGCTAGTTCTATGTTTTCATTGGCCTCTTTTTTAAAAATATATTTTAATAAGAAATATTTAAAAAGAAAAAGTATTGTTACTTATATATGTTAACTACATTACACATTTTATATGCAGCCCAAGACAATTCCTCTTCACTCATCGTGACCCAGGCAAGCCAAAATCTTGGACACCCACGCCTAGAGTATGAAGTATTATACTGAAAACTCACCATCTGTGGGATACTTTTGTGTTTCACATCCTGTAAAGAACCATTTTGAATAGTGTAAGAACTGTCCTCTTGCAAATTGCCCGCATAATATTTTGCACAGCTGGAAGAAGTTTGGGTTTTTTGGCATCATGAAATGTTGCGAAGCCATTAATGTGTGACATGATAACAACCAGTGGTTCTCTGAGGGAAAAGATTTGCCACTGTCATTTGAAATGTCCTGATTCCACACTGGAATTTCCAACTTAAAATTATTTGCCTCCCACATGATATTTTCTGAACAGAAAAATACCAGTTTAAAACGAATTTTCTGTTTCAATACGCACAGTATAGACTTAAAATTCCGGCGGCTGCATGCAGTGACTTTGCTAATACTATTGCTACCCGTGTCACTATAAAAATGAGAGAGCACCCTGAACTGTTCAATCCAAGCTATGTCATGTAGGGTTCTTGCGAGTGTCAGAACATGAGAACAATTAAGCCTTATGGAAGCACAAAGAAAGCACACCACTGCCGCTGCCATTTGAAGGAAAACAGGCTTGTCAGTTACTGAGAAAACCAATGATTAAACTACAATAGCAGCAGCAGCTTAGTGATTTGCTTAATTTTTTTAGCAAGCAGAACTCAGCACCTGGATAATGAATTTTCCACCTAATCATCATCACAGAGAGGACGTTCAGTTTGACAGAGCAAAGATACCTCTACAAGGAATTACAGGTTTTCATCTTAAGAATATGTAACGGGTGCTAATTTACTATTTAGGACATTCGGTGGCTGAGTTTCAAAGCACAACGCTAAGTCTTAAGTATTCATTTATTGCTTTATAAATTAATCAGAAAATTGTTTTACACTAACAACAACAAAAAAAAAAAGACAAAGCACAATCACTTTTAAGACACGTGTGTTGCAGCCTTTTGAAGATTCTATGGTTTCGTTTCCACCTTGTAAAATTGTACATGTTAAATGCAGTATTGTATTTCTTAGCTAAACATTTTAATTCTGCAAGAGGCAGGCTACCTTACTGACTGGATGATTCATTAACTTGCTCAAATCATTTTTATAAGTGATCTTTTTAAAGTGAAAAATATTCACCTCCACTTTTGATTTCATGAGCACATTGCCAAGTACCTTTGGTACAGGTATCAGGATACATGTGGTATCATTTCCATTTAATGATACCATCCTGAGAAACATCCTCCAAATCGGTTCTTTTGTTTCCAGTTAGACAAAAGGACTCCTTTTGAATTAGGGATTCTTACATCAGTGATCTGATGAAAATGGGCTGTTAACATGCAGTATGCTGGCAACCAGTGGCAATCAGCAACTAGTCTCATCTAGAATTGCATGTAGGCATTCAGGTACCTGAATTACAGTTGCTGAGAACAGTAAAAGGAGAAGAAAAAAAAAAAAGCTAATCTGACAGCTGAAGATTTACTATACTTACTAGAATATATGTTATTTATGAGTTTTCAATTTAAGATGAGCAAATAGCATAAAATCTCAGAGGGAGCAGCTGGAAAAATATCAAGGATACATTGCTTTGGATCTTATAATGTATGCCAAGATCCACCACTGATTTGCAAAAATGCATGATTGTTCGTTTAAAACTTTTTAATGTGAACATTTTATAGTATTCATTATCATAAAACATCTCACACACATCAGTTAATTAGGCCTTACATCATCCTGGTGAAGCAAGAAAGTATTCTCTAATTTTGGTGATTAGAACTTGTCCAAGACCATTTAGTTAAACTTCTAATGAAATAGTAGCAGCACGTTTTTTGACAGCAAACAGCTTCTACCTGGCTCTTTAGGGCATAGCACAGGGCCTGGTTTGGGACTGTCACTGCAGAGATGAGTGTTACACCTAGTAAGCTCCAACATGTTGTTGAAGAGCTCAGGGTTCTCCCTGTATTTGCATTGTGAATGTAAACTTCCTTGAGTTATGCAATGCTCTGGTACAGACTCCCTTCAGTCAGAAGAATATCTCATCTAGAGATGATTACAGGAGGAGTTTGGGGATTAATATAACCAATTTTATATCAGCTGAAAGCTTCCTCATGATCCCTGAAGGGCAGAATGGTCTTCCAGCCTCTCTCTGACACCCGGGCAAAAAAGAGCCCTTGATCCTTGTAAAGTAATGCAGCTTTGGGAAACGGGCAGGCACAGAACCAGGTCTGGGATATCTATATACAAAGAATTTTCTTAATGCCATTTTTATACTAGTAACTCTGAACTATATCACTCTGTGTGTACAGTTTGGTTTTAATTGCAAACCTGTGGAAGCCTCCGTCTGCTTTAACACCGTATATTGAAAGGCAACAATTATCCTAAATTAGATCTCTTAGGCAAAAAAAAGTTTTTATTCATACATCTTATTGTACTTGAAATGCTAATTTTTTACTAATACTGTAATAAAGAAATGATTGCTGGAAAATAGTCTTTACTATTCCCATCCTTCCCTTAATATATTAGATTGCAGCATTGTTCCCTATGGCATGTTTTCAGGCACTTTGCCTTCTTTAAGCAGCTTATGCATTCACTGGAATCATTTTCAGGTTATTTCATTCCTGCACTATCATCTTAGTAATTTTGGAAAGGATCTTCGTAAATCAGCTGGATATTAAACTCATTCCCTCAAGAGGAGATTATTGCACAGTCCACTAGAATTTGTTCTTCAGAACTGCATATGGGCGCTCAACACTACATTTCCCCATGCTTACTTTTAATCCAATTATTGCTGCTTATGAAGCCTAAAACATTCTTGTTCCTCTTTGGTTTCTTATATTTCACTTTGATGAATATGCTTGTCATGTCTTTCTCTGTCACAGTCGGCTATTCTGGGCAGAATTTATATTATTTTGCAACTATTCCCTTACTTTTTAATACTCAGATCTGATGCTTCTTAATTCTGATATAATTTTTTTTCCCATTTCGGAGAGCAGTAAAACGTTGTACTTCAACTTTATTTACATAAGAACCTGAAAGTAAAAGTTTCTGTTTCAGTTGGTCTTGAGGTCTTAATGTTTGGGGAGAAAGTTGTTTGTTTGGTATATGGTTTAGTATAGTGGGTGTTCTGTATGGGAATTTGTCCAAGGCTTGTTACACATATTGCTTTCTTTATATTTGTTGCCTGAGATTTTTGTGCATCACACTTTGGGATTCTAGTGAGTTTTTTGTTTGGAATCATTTTTTGTTTTGCTTTTCATAAACTGTATTGTTTTATATTTCATGTCTTTAATCAATTCATTCGGTTGCTTGTGTGCATGAATATATGTGTCTACTTGACTACATGTCCTCATTCTTGGAAGCGATCATTCAGTTTAAACAGCTGCTGACAGAAGGTTGAATGCTCACAAATGTTAACTTCTTACATGTCATGAAAAATGTCTAGGTAAAAAGAAAATATTCTACTATTGTTCCTAACTGAGAGAAAAAGGCTGTCATATGAAGTCAGAAAACAAACACAATCGAGAGATGTTACAAATACCTTCATTAAAGGAAAATCTCTCCCATGTTTCCAGACTTTCTGGACAATAGAAAACATAGCCATTAGACTCAAAGGAAGTCAAGCTTCATTTGTTTTCTTCTCATGAAATCATTGCATTAGGATAAACTAACTTAATTGTTACCTGTTCCTGTTTTTTGCCTGCTTGTATTTCTGTATTTTGCTTTCCCGTGAGCTCATTGCTCACCTGGAATTACCTGCATGAAACATCGCAAAACAATGACATAAAAGTGAGAAGTGGTAAGGTGGAGGAGCTCTTATTCCAGTGAAGATAGTACACAAGACTCAGCACATTTAGGGGACTAGGGAGAGTAAATACAACAACAAAATCTATGAATTTTAAAAAGTGTGAGCCTTAGTATGCATAGGAGATATTTTAGTAGGTTATACTATCTGATAAGTTTCACGCATTGCCTAAAGAAACATTTTCATTTATGTTTCTGTGTTTTGTTTTGTTTTGAAGTCAGTGAAATCAAAACTCCTACTGAATTCAAATGGCACTTTCAAATAATTACTTTTTCAAGTACATATAGGAAATGGAGCAAATTGTATATATGTTGCACTGGCATGAATCACAGGAACAGCATTTCCTAACCACCTCTGCTAGAATAAGGTATTGCTTTATTATCCTTACAGGTACATCAAAACCTTCTGCTTCTTATCTTCCAGAAACACTTAAAAAATATATCAAATTGATGTTTCCATTGGCATGCATCTTCAAAAGTTCAATTTTAATGCTGAAATAATTCCTGACCTTTTTTGCCTACTAGTCATATGGCAAGATCTCTGCTCCTTTCATTCTGCTTGCACCACTTCCAGATTACTGGGTACCTGGCTTATAGCAGAGGTAACCCATCACAGCTGCACTGCAAGTATGTAGTGATAAGGTAAGATTTCTGACTCAGAAATCTATCACCATTACCAACATAAGCACAAACTATTCTCTTATAGAATTATTTTGTTTTATTTTTTATGTGCACAACTGTAAAACAAGGAAAAATAAGTTGGATATGCAATGAAACTTTTTCAAAAGATTGTGAATACAATCACTAAGTTTGTCCATAGGACAGAACAGTTTTCCTAAATCCTATGTAAAATACAATGCAAGAGTCTGAATTCCACTAATAGCAAAATAATGTTTATTTTCCAATACAGACTGTACGACTGTAAGGAGAGAGAAAGAGGCTGTTGCTTTCCAAGTTTTTTTCCTGTTCTTCAGGTTTAGGTAGCTAAATGCTTGCATCCTGCCCAGCTTCCAGAAATGAGTTCTTAGATGTGCACCAATCCTTCTTACAGTATGCACTTTTGCCTTTCTTCCTGCTGACTAAGGGAGAAGTCAAAGCCCACTCTTTATTCAGTGATTTGTAACTACCTGGGAAGCATCAAGCCTGGAGTCAAGGCCCTCCTCAACCCTAGCAGATTTCTATACACAGCACCCACCTTCTCCAACTACTAGACTGGAGACAGTGTCTACGGGAGAGTTAGGTTAATGTAAAGCTAGGGAGTGATTTGTCTGATCCTACAGTAGGCATTTGGGCAGCTGTACCGTTGGTCCTGTTCACTATGTTGACTGCATCTCCATCAGTGTTACGGAAAACTTAGTTGATGCAGACATCTGTGATCTAAACCTCACCCTTTCTGTTAACAATGAGAAGTATAGCACAGAAAACTTTTCATGGACCAAGATCAAGAACTCCACTCTACTCCTTCGCATGGGGAGGTGGCTTTTCCTTTCCATTTCCGCCATCATTATCAACAGAATGGACATTGTTCTTCTGCTCCCCAAGTGTCTCAGAATGAAATAGTTGAGACACATTCCTTTATCAAAACAGAATTCTGCTTTCCAGTGTGCTGCTACAGCTTGGAGATTTCTTTATTTCTGGTGCAGTTCATAACTACAGCCGAATGACCTAGATTTCAAAACAGAGCTATTTGGTTTGTAACTGCTTCCAGAAATTTACTTAGTTGTCAGTATTAACTGTGTAACTGGTGTTGATACTTTTCCATGTCAGCTGGCACTCCTGAGATAAAATACAAGACCTATCAGAAAGTTTTGATTCTTAACTTTTTTTCGTTACCATTAGACCATGAATAAGTTTAATTTTGTTATCTCCGGGACACAGAATATTTTATCCTGGGAGGCTGCTGGGTCTTTAATTCAGGGATTTATTGTCTCTGCTGGATAGCTGCATTTCATATTCAGAGGCATTTCTAAAGTGTTACTGTAAGTTACCATTCACCAAGATTTCAGCAGTTAGAATACTGATTCCCACACTGCCAAATCTCTAGTAACATTCTGGAGACCTCAAGGATGGTACAGACCATATCAGAGAAAGCATTACTAACCAAAAATGCTATTTCACCTACCATACCACAGTACATCTCTGTTTATTTCTGTGTACACAATACCAAGGATGGAACTTAGGTAGATATGTAAAGCATGACATGCATTTACATTACATGAAGGTAAGGCATGAGATAATAGAAATACAACTTTCTGGGAAATGAGTGGCAAAAGGCAGGTAAGCATACTAAGATGACAGAGATAACGTCTTAAAGAACAGCATTTCAGAAGTGGTACGTGGAACGTTCACTTCTGAGACATCCTAGTAGATATCAAACAGGAACAAAGATACTCTTGTTCTTTTGTCTAGACAAGGATGAATATAATTTTCTTTAGTCACTAGAATGCTGGACAGAAACTAATTAAGACATCAGTATGCCTTCGGAAGAGTTATAAGTTAGTCAAATTTGAAATGTCATTGCCAGCCAATAGAGATAATTTCCCTTTAGTTTCAAAGTTCTTTGATTCCCCATTTAAAATTTTATATAAAATATATTAGATGACACTGACCATTCTAATGAATGTATAATGCATGTTATATGCAGACCAGAAAGAAAAGAAAAAGAAATGTCAATAGAAAGGAAAAAGTATGGATGAAATTAGTTTAATTACAGTAGAATTCCTACTGGATTATATTATACTCACAGTAATACTAAAGGAGTTCACCATTATTAATGCTACTAAAGTGTATGCCAAATGAAATACTGTTGTTCTCCTTTCACAGGAACATGTTTCCACTTTCAGTGTAGTAAGATGAATTATTTCACTTTTCTGTGTATGTACATTAACATCTGTAATTAAATGAGTAAGATGCAAGGAGGTCATGGAATGTTTTCTAAAGATCATAAAGGATCACAGAACGGCTGGGATGGAAGGGACCTTAAAGTCCACCCAGTTCCAATGGGCAGCGCTGTCAGCCACTCGATTAGATTGCCAACAGTTGCATCGAAGCTGACCTTGAAAAATTATTTCTTCTTGACTAAATCAGTCTGTGGCCTTCTCTTTTCTTTTTCAACTCCTTTATTTTGCATAGGACCTCTCAGCCTTTTTCTAAGACAAACATTTATGGTATATCTTAGAAAAGATATATGGTTTTCCCTCTATATATATGTATATTAACTGGAAGCCCCATCTTTGTGCTTAAGCCTTCTTGAGCTCTGTATTACATTTGTCCACCTTCCATAAGAAGTAAAATTATCCTGAATACTAACCAAGCTAATACAACAATACAAGAGTACACTATGTTTCTAGGACTTTGTTTTTGTATTTATGTGTTTTCAGATAAATGTTTTCATATGTCTGTAGTGCAATGAAAAGATAAATGACTCAGTTACTTTGAATGAGTTCACCTCACCTTATCTTCCTATCTTACAATGGGGAAGGAAGGCACTTCCGAAATATGATTCACTTCCTCCTAACATGGATGTCAAAATGAGGTATATAGCAAGAGTGAAAACTTGCACTGCAAGAGTTCAATTAGACTCTTACCACCAGCCTCAGCAGAGCCAGAATTTATCCCTAAATACTCTGAGTGCTTTATATGAGATATATTCAAATTAATTTCCAAACTCAATAAAGCATGCCAAATTTGTAAACCAAATGCAACAGGAGATCCAAAATGAATTTGACTTTTGCAATATGCTAACTTCTAACTTCTAAAGAAGAAATAACTATAATACAATTGCATATTTTAATCAGAGACAGGATTTTGGATCACTTGTGTGGAAAAGCTAGATACCA
Organism: Pavo muticus; assembly: GCA_016647715.1. Lineage (NCBI taxonomy): Eukaryota > Metazoa > Chordata > Aves > Galliformes > Phasianidae > Pavo > Pavo muticus. Next base: position 62,522 of record JACDJE010000175.1, read on the forward strand.
GTAAGAAAACAAGACACTTCCTCCAAATAAAAAATAAATTCTAATTTCCAAATTAATCCTAAACAAATTCATTAGTAAAAATACATTCTAAAACAAGAAATACTAGAAGAAAAAAAGTATGTATATTTTTAAGATCTGCTCATCCATATTTCAAGAATTGTTGACCCCATAGATTTTACTCGTGCTTTAGAGAAATTGTTATTCAATAATTCACATTAAGGAGGAAAAAAAGCGCAAAACATAAAGGATTCAATTTTTTTAAACTTAAACATTAATTTTTTTTAAATCACTTCCCAAACTTTTAACAACTCAGCCTAAGACTTCTATTTTTAATAGTTATTATCACTGAAGAAAAATTTCTTAGTAGAAAAGCTAGTTACTGGAAGTCATCAAAGTTTCTCAAACATTAAAGGGAGCTAGGAAATCTGCCTACAGTACTGGAAATTTGCTGAACCAAACATATATTCATTTAAAAACAAAACAAAACAAAACAAAACAAAACAAAAAAATAACCCACTCATAAAATACATACATTAAATACTATTGACAAAAGAGGAAAGGGAAAATCTTCAACAACCTGCAAAAATATAAAAACTTGCTCAAATGAGAACCATAAGTCACACAACAATTTAGTGGAAAATAAAGGATCGGACCACAAATTGGCTAAATACTTATTCAACTATAGGGCTATCATTGAGTGATAGAAAAAATCCCAAATGTTGCCAAAATCCAAACCAGCATAATATTTAAACTATAAAGGGGCCCTGCTGACCAATTCCAGAGTTTTCCTTATTTTTTAAATTATAGATTGGCTTTTTAGATGTGCTTTGGCCAAGCTCTCAAGAAAAGGGATTTCAGACATTTTATTTTAATTATTCAAGCTCATACTTCTCTCTCCGGTGCCTAAGCAGGGACGTATGGTCAATGCAATATAGCAACAAAAAGCAAATGGGTCATATCTAGTTGCTTTCTAGATAGTTCAAGCTATACTATATGTGGAAAACAACTATGTACTTGAGCAGACTCGCTACTTTAACATGTTTTGCAGCTGCTTTGCATTGCTGAAGTACCACAAAAATGAGCAAAACTAGACCAGGGAGGCTGACTTTAAGAATGGAAACTGGAAAGACATTGATTAAAGATAATAGGTACCAGTTAAATTTGGAGAAAACATGATATTGCAATATTTACTGCAGTATGTTAAACATCAGGTAAATACATACATCAGTGTATTTTTGTTTATTTTTGTTTTCTAATGAATATATAGAATGAAGAGTAAAAAAGGCCACTTCGAAGACTGAGTGTCTGTGTTTTTTGTTCATTTAAGACTGAGTAGAAGGATCAGAACTCTACAATGTGGCAGTTTGTGTGGTATCTGTGGTTTGCCATCCCTCGAATTTCTGCAAAAAGGAGGAAACCTAAGATTTATAGTCACATTTCTAGACTTTACAGGCTAGCTAACTGTGTTATGGCCAAGCCCAAATTACCCTTCAGTTCTGGACATCTGCAAACCACAGATCAAAATCAGTACTCAGCGTCTGAAGTTCTGTGCTTTTGTAGTTTGGATGAGTTATTTGAATCAAACATCTAAGGTGTCAACAACAAGGAAAATCAATCAGAAACCTATGTTCTTTTAAAGCTCTTCCAGCTGTTTAGGGGAATAGAGAGATGGTTCCTTCCATAATTCCCTTAGGCCTTTTGATCCACCCCCAAAGTACAGCAAGGAGAAGGAAAAAACTGGAAATAGTAACAGAAGCCATTGTCACTATCCCCGTACTTGGATTTTAGGAGCGTGCTGCCTTTAGTGAAAAGTAGTATCTGTCCCTCCTGTGTACAGAGGGATGACATGGACATGTCACTGTCTTTGAAAAATGAACTAAATGCTTTGATCTAGAACCTGTTTAGGTCTGAAAAATTGAAAGAAAAAAGCATAACATGGAATTTTTGCTCTATTGGATTTTCTGGGGGAAAAAAGATAGATCTATTTCAGAAAGTAAGATACACAATTTTGGGAACAGACATAAGAAATCTCAGTGTAGATGTTAATGTGTATATTTTGATATTTAAAACTAAGTTCATCTCTGGAGAGCTGATCCAGCTGAGATTTCAGCTGCTGTCTATATCGCTGGAGAGTTTCTGATTTAGGTATCTCGCGTAAGTGCTTAAAGCTAAATCCTGTAAATCTGTACAATACAGCCTTGCATACAGCCTTTGCTACTATGAGACCATCAGAAGCCTTGGGATTAGCAAGCCTTGAGTGGTCTCAATGCCAAAGATGCCTGGGGATACAGATACAGGAAACTACAAAGTCTTTAACCCAGGGCAGCCCCCATAGAAAGTCCTGGACATCTGTGGGCAAAAGTACACTGGAAAGAGACCAGTCAGATTTCTGAGAGAAGCCAGTTGGAAGTTTGTTGACATCACTACATGCCTATTAAATATGAAAATCTGCTTTACTGGAAAATGTTTGGCCTCTTCTGTGTAATACTTTCACATAAGGCTTAAGATTACTGAAGTGCTTTGGACAAAAATGAAAAAACTGGATTTTATAAGAGTTTCTTGTTAAGAAGAATAATGAAAAAAAAATCATCTTCATTGTATCCCCCAAACTTGAATGTTGTTTGCAGTATAACAAGGCTTATTCAGTTGAAAGTGCCAGTATATGAACAGCAGTATATAAGCAATTGTGTATACTGCTGACTGTTCCCCTGAAATAACAAGACAGTTGGGAAATGAGAAAAAACATTTGCAAGGAGATAGATATTTTCTTTTAAATTTTCACATCATAAAGTCTCTCAAACTGTTACAGAAGATATAGAAGCAGCATGCATAAACCTTGGATAATTTCCACAGACCCTCTGAAGAGGAATGAGAAACCATTCAAAATGCTCATATCTTGCACAAGACTTTGGTGATATTCCCTTCAAAGTACTTTTTCAGGTTCTGTTCTGCACTTGCTTTTTTCCTTTTCTCTTTATTTCTAAAGACGTTTACACCAGACTGAGGTCAGATGCCAGTGTGAAACCTAGTCTGGAACAAAATTTTATGACAAGAAGAATTTGTAAAAAATAAAATTGAGGAGTGGATTTAAAGTTGGTATAATTCCTTGGACTCTATCCTTTTATGTCCACAAAACAAACAAACAAACAAAATACACCTAAACATAATTTGCTGTGTGGATAAATAATTCCATTTTATTTATTTATTATTTTGTGACTAGCATAAATTTCTTTCATCTTTACCTAGAATTAAGGCTAGAGTAATCCAATTGCAAGAGATCTACACAAACTTAATATGAGGAACAACCTTGGACTTGTAACAGAAAAATGCTGTATAGAATAATGGGAGTGAATGTCAGTTTCTACCAAAGACTGTGTCTTGCTCAGCCAGTGTATTTGCACTTTGTCAAATCTCCATTCTCTATTTGTAACAGAGAGATAATATGCCCTTTTGGAACTTTCTGCTTTCACTTTTGAGCAGAGAGCTATTTTTTAATGTATGTTTGTATACTCTCTCAAAACAGCAAATGATTAGTATAACTCAGAAATATGTTATTTATATTTGCTAACTAGAAAATGGGTTTTAATTCAAGACATTTTTGTGCTATCATAAATCATTTCTTTTATCATGAATATACCTCACGTCCAGATCCCAATTTCTGGAGAGACAAACAAGCAGAAACCACAATGGACAGTCTGGAATGCAGAAAGTTCACATCCACTTGATTCAAAGCAAAGACCTGCATGAGAGTCTCATAGCAGAAAAGTGCCTTTCTTTAGGGCCAAGGTTTTTTATCCCATCTTCTACAACTGTTTGATATCATGCAATTAAAAATTCAGCAGATAAAAAAACATCCAGCTCACTATGACTAATTTCAGAAATATAACTGAAGTTCCTAAATTAATACCTAAGGTATCCCAAGCTTAGCAGAAAGACATAAGATTTCAATTGTTTCAATTGCCCTTTAAGTTTTCTGTATTTGGAATGTGGAAGGAATCTTTTGGATCAGGAAGGCATTGTCTAAATATGATGTATTTTTTGAGAAATTCACCAGTTTTTATGAGCACTTATTTCATTTGCAAAAATAAATAAATAAATTTTTAAAAAAGCAAATAAAATGTTGAAATGTTGGAATTTCAGATCTTTCCAGAAAAAAATATAAAAAATCTCCATATTGCAAGGAATGAATGAGTGAGTCTTTAGGAAAGTGGAGTGAACTCTGTGGTATGATCTTTCTGAATATCTAGAAAGAATATATAAAGTTAAATTGCTCCCTTCGCATAGTATATAATCTTATTGAAAATAATGTTCTGATGCATCCAAAAATAAGATTTTTGTGATATCTTTGGGGATCATCTCTTGATAGAAGAATCACAAACCATTTTTCCAAGGAGAATAACATACTGTAAAAGTGGTAAATACTCATTGTTACAAAGTACAAATGCACCAGGTTCTTAACTGAACGGTGAAATTTAATTTAGCCTCAATAATTTTGTATACCTACAAGAGATTTACAAATGTAAGCAAACTCTAACTACTGCATTATTTATTCTGCTTTTAAAACATCTGAGCCAATGAAATAGTGTAATTTTAATTCTGATTTGGAGAACTAAGAATTACAGGGGTGATTCTTCACTTGCAAATTAGGAGATTTATTTTCTGCATGTCAAAAGCAGTAGACAGCACAGTAATTGTACAGAATTTCATTAACGCTGTAGTTCTAGTGGAAGCATATATAGTCATGAAGGGTGACATACTTAAACCATTTTGATACTTGGAAATGTAGAGCAGTGTTGCATTTATGTATATATGTGGATGTTTTGCATACATATGTTATGAAGGAAAATGGCAAGGCTGCCATTCAGAGAGACCTAGCCAGGTTGGAGGAGTTAGCCAACGGGAGCCTTATGAAATTCAGCGAGGACAAATGCAAAGTCCTGCATCTGGGAAGGAAGAAACCTTGGCGGAAATACAGGCTGAGGCTTCCTGATGGGGGTGAAAATTGTCAGAGAGCAGCATGGGCTGGAGGCTCCCCCGGGGCTGGGGAGCTGAAGCCAAGAGTGACCCAGTGCTGTCTCTGCCCTCACATATGGGGCACATTTCCATGGAGCTGGTAATGGAGTCCAGCAACAGCCTTCAAATGATGAACAACAGCCTGTCAAATGATGAACCAGGGCTATAGCTAAGAGCGAAAGGAGACAGGACCAGAGACAGAGCTGGAAACAGCTACAGTTACAGTCTGACTCGGGTCTAAAAGGTGACCCTGATAAGGGAGAGTGTGTGGTGGTGCCAGCTAAGTATGCGCAGGACAGTTATGTTTTTGCTGCGCTCAGGGCCCTGACACAGCTCTCTCAACAAGATCTGGAGATGCTAGTGGACATAAGGTGGACATGGGCCAACTGAAAACCAATGGCATCCATACTCCATGAGCAGAAGCGCAGTCAGTAGGAAAGGTCTGTCCTGCTCTGCTCAGTACTTCTTAGTCCACATGTAGTTTGGGGTCCTTGGGTTCTTGAGCAAATTCAATGGAGGCCACCAAAATGGCCAGGGTTGGAGCACTTGTCCTGTCAGATATGGTTGAGTGTACTGGCCGTATGCATCTAAAATCCTTGAAAAGAAACAGCTTCTTGCAGGACTTCACAACATTCCCCCAGTACCTACTGGGTGGTTATCAAGAAGATCAGAGGATAAGAAGCAATGTACACAAGTTTGGAAAAAAAGAAAAAGACAAAAAGACAAGAAAAGACAAGACAAGACAAGACAAGACAAGACAAGACAAGACAAGACAAGACAAGACAAGACAAGA
>JACDJE010000175.1:68348-83571 GCA_016647715.1 Pavo muticus
AGAAAAGAAAAGAAAAGAAAAGAAAAGAAAAGAAAAGAAAAGAAAAGAAAAGAAAAGAAAAGAAAAGAAAAGAAAAGAAAAGAAAAGAAAAGAAAAGAAAAGAAAAGAAAAAATAAAAGAGATTGAGTCTGGATATAAGGAGGCCTTCTTCTTAAAAGGCTGTGTAGTGTCCATTTTTCAGAAATTTTCAAGACCTGAATGGGTAAGTCTCTGTACCTCCTGGCCTGATCTTGTAGTTCAGTCTTCTTTGAGCACTGGCTTGCATTAAAGACTACCTGAGATCCCTTGCACACTACATTTATAGGATAATCCGACGAAAATGAAGAGCAGTGGACACTGAGTATATTAACATCAACTGGATAATTCACTCAAGAGCTGTTCTGGGCAGTAGAACAAATTTAAGCTGAAATAATTCTAGTGATAGGCCAAAGTACTTACTGGACAGTGAAGGCAATTCCACACATTCAGAATTCAGCGTTTACAAGACTGAATTTTTGTCAGATCTCATTTTTTAGGTGGATAATGAAAAACTGCAGTTCATCTCATTTCTGTTCATCCTTCCTATATGGCCTCTGAAATCACTCATTATTGAAAAGCTGACTTACTGAATTTAGTTTAAATTAGAAAACCAAAGTTACAGTAGGCATTCTCCTCTACTTCAGCATTTGGCATGGCCAAAATACAGATTTTCTTTTAGATGTTTACAATTCATTATTGACTGTTTACATTCTCAGAGTAGAATTCCAAAGAAAGAATAGTGTTTAGTCTGACTAGCAATCTCAACCTCTTCTAACATCAATGGAAAGAGATGGGCATCTACAGAGGAGGATTTATTTTACCTACATGTGCACCTATCTTAGGAAGAGCTAGCTATCTTTATAGGCTCCTAACCCCATCTCCACCAGTTTAAGGAGGAAGTCCAGGAGACTGTCTTAAAACAGATGCTAAAGTCTTGTATGAATCTCTTCTTCTTCACTTCCAAATATTGATTCTACAATGTGTTGAAAGTAACCTACTTTTCAAATGTTTCTTGGACACTTAAAACATTTCAGTCTTTTCTCTTGTATTGCTCTCCTTCCAATTTTGGTGTCATAGTTACAGTCAAATTACATTTTCATCTTCGCTTTAAAAACATATTTCTCCAACTAAGTTTTTCCCTAGCCTGCAATTCATTGGTCTTCCTTGCAACAAATAATTTTGATCATTGTTTTTGAATTCTAACAACGTATTTCCCTATCTGGTATTTAAACTCTTTTGTTTATTACATGGTACATTTTCAAATGTCTATGCAATGCATATATGTGAGCAGGACAGTACCACTTACTTTTTTTAACTGGATATTATGAGTATGATCAAAAAGTACCTTTATGAAATTTCAGATTATTCATGAGTTGCTAGTTTAGAGTTGAGTCTGATCTTAACTACAGTGCTAAAGAAATGCATTTCTACAGTGATGCTTCAGACTTGAGAATTCTCCAGTTCTCATCTTCCAGAGGAAAAAGTGAATGTGTTTAAGGTGGTAACAACAAACACATTAAGAAAAACACCACCTTAAATAAATGCACAGATGTGATCAAACTGAAGGGAATACTCTACTTGCAAGCCTATATTGTTAAGAGGTAAATATAGTACATATCAGTTGCTGTAAGACTGGCTAGGACATATTTATTTCTATACCATCTCTGAAGCAAACATGTAGTTTGACACCAGATTCAGTATGATTATCACCTGTACCTGATAACTAATGACTGACATCTGACACCTCACACTGATGCTGTTCTGACGGATGATGGAAGATAATAGCTGCTAAATTATTTTTCTTTGTGCAAATTAATGGCAAGGATAGCTAATTATCAAACATGCTTCACAGTATTATCTCCTAGAAAGTGCAGGTTTACTCTAAAGCTTCTCACTGTGATATGCAGGATCAATAATTATTAACCACTTAATATTCTGTCAAGTCCATCCCCTGCAGATATTTTAAAGTATTAGTCATTCATAGCATTTAAATTCTTTCTAATGTTCTTAGAAAAGACCTTGAATAGTCCAGCACAGTACGCACTGCTCACTGAGCTGTAAAATGATCAGCTTGCCTTGGAATTCAACTCTGCTGCTCCTTGCCATCCGACCCAGCACCCTTTCCAGCTGGAACAGTCTACTATTGCCATGGAAAACCAAGTGCCCGTTCCCTCAACACCAGATGTCAGTCATCCTCTGAAAACCATCTAGCCTAGAGGGGAAGGTACATTTAAACCCCCAGAGCCCCACAAGACCAATTGCAAAATGCCAAATGGCAGAGCCTGCCCCAGATTCTCTGACTAAAATCAGGCCCATTGTTCCCTTGCAGAGAGAAGAAGCAGAACAAGTTCTGCTCAATCATATGTACTGTCAGCCTCACACTGCATTTTCATCTACACTGAAAGCTTCAGCTGAAGCCCATTAGGAAGAAAAGCGAACTGGGGCAGACAACATTTCTAATTTCTAACATGTCTAATTTCTTTCAATTTGGCAACAATATGGCTATAATTTTAACTGAAACATGTCAGAATATTGCTGGATATATGCAAATTAAAAAAAAAAAAGGACAAAAATGATGTGGCAAATCGCATGCTTTAATAAGTATAGCAGACTTTCATAAAGACAATGCAATCCTTCAACATGCTACTTAAAAAAAAATAGTGCATACCAGTTTGATTCTCCCATATTTATGATATCCATCCCATCAAAATGAAACTAATATTTATTCATTGTATTTCTATTACATTTTAATTTCTGTATTAATAAGTTTGAATTAATCTGAAAATTCCACATAATTTAAATTTCAGCACACGGACTGAATTAACCTCATTAATGAGAATTCTGCCTATGGCATCCCTTTTACAAATACTTTTCCCATTGAGAGCCTTGCTGTGAAGACAGCTTGACTGTGATTATAGTGCCATTCAACTTGTTACTGCAAATCTCCATTTTGTTTTATATGTTTTCATATCTGATGGCTGAATTTCCCTGGAATATATGGATATATGAAGAATTTGAATTAAATTCTTCAGGACACTGAACTCAGTGTGGCCAGTTTGCTATGGCTGGAGCAATAAGTACTAGCCACATGTGTTTTCTCAAAAGCTCTTTATTAAGTACAGAGGACGGTCACGGAAAACATTACTAAAAGTCAGACAATACATATTTTGTGAAGCTGATATCTGCTCTATTTCCCCTTTTATTTCACGTGATTTCAATATCTTCAGGTGGATTAGGCCACTAATCCGTTCAATATTCAGAAGCTCCTTATGTCCCTAATTATTTGTTTGTATGAACAATTTGGTAAGTGATATATTTTCTTCTGATCAATGTTCTTCAAAAATAAAGGATTCAGTTACAGACAAATAATATCTCAGTAGAGCAAATCACTCTTAGAAGAAACCAACTCTTCTAATAATCCCGTTAACATCTTTGTAGAAGAAAGAGAGAACAAACATGTCATTTTAGGTGATTTTCCAATTCAGTAATTGTTTATATAATGGTTTGGTTTCATCTCTGACATTTTCCTTTAAAATACTGTGGGCTCAGGCGATAGATATATCTATTCTTAAATGAAGGCAAACAATTTCTATTTATTAATCACCTTTCTATTAGTAAGGTGGCAGCAACATGCCCTTAAGTTGCCTAGGAAAATGGAGGCAAAAAGGGCATTTTTCTGAAGTTGTGTATTAAAACCCAGACTTTAACACAGCAGGAAAAAAACAAAACAAAACAAAACAAAACAAAACAGGTTGTTATCTGACAACTCTTATCATCTGACAGCTGTTTGTTAGCTGATGTGAAGCAAACATGCAGTCTCTGTCCAAATTTCACCATTGACTTCATTGGCTGTAAAATAATCCCCAAGTGCAACAAAACCAAATCACCAATATTTACCCTTCTAGCATTTCCCACACGTTGACTAATCACTGACTAATAGACTAATTGTCATTGCATCTAGCCTACCTTACTCTCCTTCAATAACATTACAGCAAAGCTGTGGTATGACTATCAAAGATCTCAAAGGCTTTGCTCAGCCAACCCTTATCAGTTGGAGTACACTGCTAGTAAACTCCCCATTCCTGTGCAGAGTTGTAGGACTGGCTTGTTTAATACCACAGTGAAAACCATATAATGACAGACATTTTATAACTCACAATGAATCACAATCAGTCATTTTCCCATTGTAGTGATTTAAGGCTTGTTTCCATGAGGACAGGATTGACTCCACATCTAAAAACAGACAGAGAATGACAGAACTCTACTGGGATGCAAAGATATTGGGTGTTAATTAAAAAGAAAAAAAAAATAGAAACGCTTTAACACAATTACTATAAAATGGAGTAACTTGCCTGTCTTTTTTTAGATCATCCTGTAGTCTGTGCTGGTACTGTTAAAATTAAATTGGATCTCACTGGGCCAAATGTTTAAAATTCATAAGCAAAGTTAGCATGCCACAGTAATGGAGCATGTTGTGAAGCCTTTATTTCTGTATTGCAAGGAAATTAGACACACAGATATCTAGCCCAGAATGCACTTAGCTGCTTTACAGATATTTCTACACAGTGTTCAAACCATATCCTGTGAAGATGATCACAGAATCACAGAAATACAGAACTGTAGGGGTTGGAAGGGACCTCCAAAGATCATGTAGCCCAACCGCCCTGCCAAAGCAGGTTCCCTACATCAGGTTTCACAGGTAGGCATCCATACAGGTCTTGAATATCTCCAGAGAATGATCCATTCTAACAAAAAAAATTCTGAATACCATTTACTGTTTAAAAGAATATTCTCTTCTTTATATGATGTTATCATATAGCACAGATCACGTGAAGTACATAAGTAAATGAACTGGTTCTTTAGTCTTTCCATATTGGCCCTATGTTTTAGAAGCGAAAATTCAAACAGAGCTACATCCACTTATACCAACTGAAGATCTCTCTTAGTATCCAAGCTGAGTGAGCGTCAGTTATCAATTTTGTTAGAAAGTCTCGGTAATACATAGCATATAATTGCCTTGTCTACACCTGAAAAAGACAGAACCGCTAGTCCTACAATAGGTCACAGGACCAAGGACAGGTCATTAGATTCATTATTGTCAAAGCAAAAGCACCCTGCCTTGATTTCCATGAAAGCAAAGATGTATTCAGGATATAGCAGTGTGCTGTTCATTCCTAGTAACTTCCATTGTTATCACCAATAACAATGTAACTAGTAACTTCCATTGTTTACACCAACCTAGCGAAGCTAATCTGTGGTCTCAGCATGGCAGTTTCATCACATCAGTGATACAGCTCAGTTGCTTCTCTGCATGTGACCTTGATGTGTCTTTTCCAAGTGCTTTAAGATCTCTGGATGAAAATTTCTGTGCAAGAGTTAGGTGGTATTACCATCTCTCTTCTGCCAGGCTACCTAGAAGTCTTAATTCAAAAGATGCTTTATCAGCCTGCTCACTCCCCTCTTTTTAATAAACTTCATCCTGATAATATTATTAAGCAAATATTATGAACCAGCTTTCATCAGATCTTGTTAACTAGATCCTGAAAGTAATAATAACTTGATCTGTAACCTTGTGCCCTCTACAGCTGGAGAAACATGGTATGGGAAATCTGCAGAGCTTGGATGATGAGAGGGTACCACTCTCTCTAGCACTGAATTGCTTTGTTTGAGTTGACAGGAAAATTGCTTTCTGGGAACAGGAGACTTTGTGAAATGTTGCTGCCATACATTGGATGCTATTCAAAAAATAGGAAAAAGAAATATAGTTGGTTTTTTTTTGTTTTTTTGTTTTTTTGTTTTTTATATAATGGTATGTGTTCCTTTTCCCACTTCTTCATTTCTTCCCATAACTTACTGGGAAGTTATGGCTTCCTACTGACTAGGCTTTTTTGTACCACTTCCTTTTTGTACAATTTAAAGCAACTTTATTATCTTTTCATCATCTGAATATCTTGTAATTATTATTACCAGAAATTCATCTGATGGACCAATACTAGACTACTTGTCTTCCAGCAATTTGAATATTGCAAATTTTGTTTATTTTTTAACTTATCAGAAACCTGTTCTAAAATGTTAAAAGCCATTTTTGGATCATTCCACCTTCTTCACTGAATTAGACATATTATAGATCCCAAAACTGGTAAAGCAATCACTTTCTCGTGTGCCTTGTTTTAAATGCTGAGTCAGAAAGGGATAAAAAGAGTGAACGGGTGTTCTTCTGAGTTGAAATAAGGACAGCAAGAGCTTAACTCCAGTTCTGCACAGGCACCCCAGCTCAGAGTTCAGGCTACCTAAAGTCAGTACTCCTCTGAAAGTGCCTCTCCACCTATTGCCAGCAAACCAAGTATCTGTTGGCCTCCTTCCTTAGCTGCCTCAGTTAAATACGTTTATTAACATATTTACTGGTATGTAAATATTCTGGTAGCAAACTTGAGACTGTAGAATGATTATGTATGTCTTACCAGGGGCCTGAGGACTTCATCCCCGATGAGTCAAACTGAAGAGCTTGCAGGTAGGTTTGTGAATGGCTTCCTTCCGGCTTATGCATAGTCTGTCATCTTACAGCAGCTGAGAGGTGGGAGAACAGTTCAGGGGCCCAAAGGCTCCCCTGTGTCAATCTCTCATCAAGTCAGAAGACAGCTGGAAGTTGAGCAACCTCCACAGTGAAAAAGTCACTATATTTTATATACATGATACCACTACAGAAGATCAACTTGGAGAAAAAAGGCAACAGACTTCCCAAAAGTATCTAAAGAGGGGAATTAATCCTTGAAAAAATACACTACCAGTTCTAATTGTATAATAATTTTATGTGTTTAATAGAGCAAAGAAAAGTTTGTGCATGGTCATCAACTAAACAGAGATCTCCTGTGCTCAGGGTCTTAGTCCTGGACATCCACACTGACTTGATAATGCTGTTTGATGGTTGTTTTGTTTTTTTGTTTTGTTTTCCCTGTACTTTTTAATATATACGAGTTGTTCACAGTGAAAGAAAGAAAGAAAGAAAGAAAGAAAGAAAGAAAGAAAGAAAGAAAGAGAGAGAGAAAGAAAGAAAAGAAAAGAAAAGAAATAGAAATCTACTGACTCTGCTGCATTTACCTATCTTTAACACCAGTTTCACTGATAACACAAAAGAAAACATTAGTTACCAAATCCAGTTTGCTTGGAATGGAAAAAGAACTGACATTATCTCATTTGTTTTGCTTTCTTTATTAATTCCTTCAGCCCAAATTTCACAATCCTCAACATTAGTAGCACTCACCTGAAACCTCTCTGAGAGAGAAAATGGAATGGTTGGCAGAAGAAATGGGATTTTTACTCATTAATTTCCTGAACTTTCCAATGTCAAAGGTGATCACTTCTTTCACACCAGAGCATTAAAGTTGTTATTTAAAAGAAAAAGGATCTGGGTGTCTCACGCTTAGCTTTTCAGAGAGTAATTTGCACAGATGAAAAACAGGTCCCATCTACTACCAAATCAAGACAATTGCATTTTGAATTTACTTTACCCAAAGGTGAAAGTGCATAGCACTGCAAAATGATGCACTACATTGTTATGCAGCTGAGACAGTTCTTCAGTTTGGAAAGTACTGTTGGTTTGCAAAGGTCATGTTTACAGTTAGGTTAAAGAGAAATTATAGACAATCGTGTCTATATCAGATATATTTTGGGGCGAGGGCTGCTCATTGTGTGCTCACAGTGACTTTAATAAACACCTCCCAATTCTGGGTGAGAGGATGTGGTTTCCATCAGAAACCTTTAGAAGATAATCAACAAGAGTAGAAAAACACACCTACGCAGTCACAGGTGCATTCAGATCCTTCAGCCAGGGGTGAATGGGTAGCCCAAATGTATTAGTGTTCTTCCTCTTCTATCACCACACAAACTAAGTTTAACCAGATATTCAAACTGGGGTTTCTTTGCTATTGTTTTGTTTTGTTTGCTTGTGTGTTTAAGCTGAGAGAATGAACAATAATGAAGGCATATGTGAGTGCAAGGGGACATTGTTTCATTTGCACCGCAGGATGTCTACAGCTTGTCTTCCAGTTATCATATGGTTTAAGTTAATACGCTTACATAAACACGCAATAGTCCTTAGCTTAGTTGCCAGCATGTATTTTTGGTAGCTTTATGTTGGTTTTGCTTCAAACTGAAGATATGTATATATGTATGCACATATACAAGTATATGTTTATTTATGTATAGAATCTCCAGAAGATCATATAAAAGCCTTCTAGACTTCTCAACATTAGCTAAGATATTCTAATATTAATAATAATGAAATAAAAACCACATCTTAAAGATTAGGACATAGAATCATATGATGTATTTCCTGAACTTTAGGACACCTAGTCTTTATTTCTAGCTGGTAACTTTAAGATTACTTAGCATCACTCAGTTTTTACATACTCTGTTCCTCAAAAATACTTCTGCATAAAATACTGTTCTCTTTAGGATGTTAAATGGATACATTAGTTCATGTAAGATATTTAATGATATTCTAAGAGCTCAAAGATTTAATAAAGTAGCTGCACCTAAATGGTTCAGTCAAAGGCACACTTGCTTGGCATCAGTCAGGTGGAGTGTTAAAAACCTGTCCAGGACCCAAAGAAGACAGTATACATGATCAAAGTGTTGCCTCCCGTGTGTTCACATGAGACTTGTATCTTAACATTCAGTAGTACGGGCAGGGTTTCTCCAGGGAGAAAAACTGGGGAGAAGAAAAAACGGAGTCTAGGTCATTAAAAAATACCAGTGGTCATAATGTGAACACAGTGCTGGAGAAGGTATAAGGGAACAGTACCTGAGGGAAAGCACAAGTGCAGTGTGAGCTCACAGAGAAATCTCAGTGGGAGAATCTAAGGTTCAGTGCCCAAAGTGCAGTTCCAAGCTTCAAGCTTCAAGCCCTGGTTTGTTCCTCTGTAAATAGTTTCTGTTAGGAGAAGCAGAAAACTGAGAATAGAGAAAAGTAGGTAAAGCCCCGTTTTGTTCAAATTAAGGCATTTATGGCATGGATGTTAATGAAGTCAAGATTTCTCCCTGGATAACTTAGAAAGAATTTCTAGCTTGCAGATACCGTGGAGGGTAGGATAGATGGACCAGAGGAAGTCCCTGAGTCACAAATTTTTGGAGACTGAGAGAGAGCTCAGAGAAAGAAGAAAAAAGGAAAAAAAAAAGACTATTCTCTTGTTCTTAGACTTAATCCTAAGAATCCACTTTTGAAGACTAGGCTGATAGCAGGATTCAGTGTGACCAAGTACAGATGTGCTTCTGCTATATTTTGTGATGCTCTAAATCAGGAGCTGCTCATCCTAACACTAAATAATGTCACCTTGAGAAAAGCCATAGTGTGCCAGCACACTGAATTCTGAATTCCTATTACTGGGTTTTGTCTGTCTTTTTTGCATTTTTTTGTTCGATTTTTTTTTTTTTTCCCTTGCACATGTTGTGTTTTTTTCTTCCCATTCTACAAAAATCTTTGCTTTTCAGGGTATTGTTCCACAGTGTTATCTAACTACTTCCCATCTCAGCTGAGATTTTAATACTACATAACAAAAAAAAGAAAGCAAGAAAACAAATAGTGGTGATAGGTATCACAATGGCTTTTCAAGGAAAAATACTTACATTTCTGTAACGTGCAACAAGTAATCACACCCCTTTTGCAACCCCAGACATCTCAGTGCAAGTGGCTTCCTAGCCAATTTCCATTCATTAGTTTCTAAAGAGGAATACGTTGCTTGGTTTAATTCAGGATAGATGAGAGTGAACTTTGATTTTCTTTAATAATTTTTTAGCAACTCTGTGGCTAAAATAACTACAAACATTTCATACACTAAAAAAAGCCATGTACAGGGCTGCAAAAATCTGTCAGTGCATTTGCAGGAGGAACAAACAGAATCTAATGTAAGTATAACGGAATTTGGAGTGACACCCAGGCTGTGAGCAGCCTTATGTTGTCATGCCTGGTGTGCAGAATATCAGAAACTCTTTTAAGAACTCAGACTTGCTTTTTCATCAGGATGTTTCTCTTTATGCTCTTCAGTGAGCAATGTAGAAACACCAGTGTGTTAAAGGACATCTTTTCTGCAAGCGTGGTTCTGCCACAAGACCAAAAGTCTTGCATAGGTTCATTGAATCTATCCTCCAAATGAAATGTATCATAAGATGAGAGCACCCATTAATATTTAAAGTTGCATTTCCTCCCAGGTGCTCTTTCCAGAAGAGGAAGAATCTATATAATGAATCCTACACATAGGCAGAGTAGGTGGCAGTTGTCATCTTGAAGACAATATACGAAGACAAATACAGAGGAGAAACAGAGTACATCAACAGGAGACTGTGAACAAAACATGTCTCCATGACTCTAATGCAATCCAGCAGGAAATCACTTTGCAGTTTTGCATCTTAGGAAGCTTATTTTTAAGGGAAAACAGCTCCTAACACCTTACTTAGAAAATAATAAATATACTGTCATGAAATTGTAATATGCTAACATTATGTATGAAAGGTCCCATTACTGCTCCAGATACAGGTGCAGATTATGAGTGAACCTATTTTACAATATTCAGAAATCTCTGGAGGGGGGGGGGGGGNATTTTGTTAGAAAGTCTCGGTAATACATAGCATATAATTGCCTTGTCTACACCTGAAAAAGACAGAACCGCTAGTCCTACAATAGGTCACAAGACCAAGGACAGGTCATTAGATTCATTATTGTCAAAGCAAAAGCACCCTGCCTTGATTTCCATGAAAGCAAAGATGTATTCAGGATATGGCAGTGTGCTGTTCATTCCTAGTAACTTCCATTGTTATCACCAATAACAATGTAACTAGTAACTTCCATTGTTTACACCAACCTAGCGAAGATAATCTGTGGTCTCAGCATGGCAGTTTCATCACATCAGTGATACAGCTCTGTTGCTTCTCTGCATGTGACCTTGATGTGTCTTTTCCAAGTGCTTTAAGATCTCTGGATGAAAATTTCTGTGCAAGAGTTAGGTGGTATTACCATCTCTCTTCTGCCAGGCTACCTAGAAGTCTTAATTCAAAAGATGCTTTATCAGCCTGCTCACTCCCCTCTTTTTAATAAACTTCATCCTGATAATATTATTAAGCAAATATTATGAACCAGCTTTCATCAGATCTTGTTAACTAGATCCTGAAAGTAATAATAACTTGATCTGTAACCTTGTGCCCTCTACAGCTGGAGAAACATGGTATGGGAAATCTGCAGAGCTTGGATGATGAGAGGGTACCACTCTCTCTAGCACTGAATTGCTTTGTTTGAGTTGACAGGAAAATTGCTTTCTGGGAACAGGAGACTTTGTGAAATGTTGCTGCCATACATTGGATGCTATTCAAAAAATAGGAAAAAGAAATATAGTTGGTTTTTTTATATTTTTTAATTTTTTTAATTTTTATATAATGGTATGTGTTCCTTTTCCCACTTCTTCATTTCTTCCCATAACTTACTGGGAAGTTATGGCTTCCTACTGACTAGGCTTTTTTGTACCACTTCCTTTTTGTACAATTTAAAGCAACTTTATTATCTTTTCATCATCTGAATATCTTGTAATTATTATTACCAGAAATTCATCTGATGGACCAATACTAGACTACTTGTCTTCCAGCAATTTGAATATTGCAAATTTTGTTTATTTTTTAACTTATCAGAAACCTGTTCTAAAATGTTAAAAGCCATTTTTGGATCATTCCACCTTCTTCACTGAATTAGACATATTATAGATCCCAAAACTGGTAAAGCAATCACTTTCTAGTGTGCCTTGTTTTAAATGCTGAGTCAGAAAGGGATAAAAAGAGTGAACGGGTGTTCTTCTGAGTTGAAATAAGGACAGCAAGAGCTTAACTCCAGTTCTGCACAGGCACCCCAGCTCAGAGTTCAGGCTACCTAAAGTCAGTACTCCTCTGAAAGTGCCTCTCCACCTATTGCCAGCAAACCAAGTATCTGTTGGCCTCCTTCCTTAGCTGCCTCAGTTAAATACGTTTATTAACATATTTACTGGTATGTAAATATTCTGGTAGCAAACTTGAGACTGTAGAATGATTATGTATGTCTTACCAGGGGCCTGAGGACTTCATCCCCGATGAGTCAAACTGAAGAGCTTGCAGGTAGGTTTGTGAATGGCTTCCTTCCGGCTTATGCATAGTCTGTCATCTTACAGCAGCTGAGAGGTGGGAGAACAGTTCAGGGGCCCAAAGGCTCCCCTGTGTCAATCTCTCATCAAGTCAGAAGACAGCTGGAAGTTGAGCAACCTCCACAGTGAAAAAGTCACTATATTTTATATACATGATACCACTACAGAAGATCAACTTGGAGAAAAAAGGCAACAGACTTCCCAAAAGTATCTAAAGAGGGGAATTAATCCTTGAAAAAATACACTACCAGTTCTAATTGTATAATAATTTTATGTGTTTAATAGAGCAAAGAAAAGTTTGTGCATGGTCATCAACTAAACAGAGATCTCCTGTGCTCAGGGTCTTAGTCCTGGACATCCACACTGACTTGATAATGCTGTTTGATGGTTGTTTTGTTTTTTTGTTTTGTTTTCCCTGTACTTTTTAATATATACGAGTTGTTCACAGTGAAAGAAAGAAAGAAAGAAAGAAAGAAAGAAAGAAAGAAAGAAAGAAAGAAAGAAAGAAAGAAAGAAAGAAAGAAAGAGAGAGAGAAAGAAAGAAAAGAAAAGAAAAGAAATAGAAATCTACTGACTCTGCTGCATTTACCTATCTTTAACACCAGTTTCACTGATAACACAAAAGAAAACATTAGTTACCAAATCCAGTTTGCTTGGAATGGAAAAAGAACTGACATTATCTCATTTGTTTTGCTTTCTTTATTAATTCCTTCAGCCCAAATTTCACAATCCTCAACATTAGTAGCACTCACCTGAAACCTCTCTGAGAGAGAAAATGGAATGGTTGGCAGAAGAAATGGGATTTTTACTCATTAATTTCCTGAACTTTCCAATGTCAAAGGTGATCACTTCTTTCACACCAGAGCATTAAAGTTGTTAATTAAAAGAAAAAGGATCTGGGTGTCTCACGCTTAGCTTTTCAGAGAGTAATTTGCACAGATGAAAAACAGGTCCCATCTACTACCAAATCAAGACAATTGCATTTTGAATTTACTTTACCCAAAGGTGAAAGTGCATAGCACTGCAAAATGATGCACTACATTGTTATGCAGCTGAGACAGTTCTTCAGTTTGGAAAGTACTGTTGGTTTGCAAAGGTCATGTTTACAGTTAGGTTAAAGAGAAATTATAGACAATCGTGTCTATATCAGATATATTTTGGGGCGAGGGCTGCTCATTGTGTGCTCACAGTGACTTTAATAAACACCTCCCAATTCTGGGTGAGAGGATGTGGTTTCCATCAGAAACCTTTAGAAGATAATCAACAAGAGTAGAAAAACACACCTACGCAGTCACAGGTGCATTCAGATCCTTCAGCCAGGGGTGAATGGGTAGCCCAAATGTATTAGTGTTCTTCCTCTTCTATCACCACACAAACTAAGTTTAACCAGATATTCAAACTGGGGTTTCTTTGCTATTGTTTTGTTTTGTTTGCTTGTGTGTTTAAGCTGAGAGAATGAACAATAATGAAGGCATATGTGAGTGCAAGGGGACATTGTTTCATTTGCACCGCAGGATGTCTACAGCTTGTCTTCCAGTTATCATATGGTTTAAGTTAATACGCTTACATAAACACGCAATAGTCCTTAGCTTAGTTGCAAGCATGTATTTTTGGTAGCTTTATGTTGGTTTTGCTTCAAACTGAAGATATGTATATATGTATGCACATATACAAGTATATGTTTATTTATGTATAGAATCTCCAGAAGATCATATAAAAGCCTTCTAGACTTCTCAACATTAGCTAAGATATTCTAATATTAATAATAATGAAATAAAAACCACATCTTAAAGATTAGGACATAGAATCATATGATGTATTTCCTGAACTTTAGGACACCTAGTCTTTATTTCTAGCTGGTAACTTTAAGATTACTTAGCATCACTCAGTTTTTACATACTCTGTTCCTCAAAAATACTTCTGCATAAAATACTGTTCTCTTTAGGATGTTAAATGGATACATTAGTTCATGTAAGATATTTAATGATATTCTAAGAGCTCAAAGATTTAATAAAGTAGCTGCACCTAAATGGTTCAGTCAAAGGCACACTTGCTTGGCATCAGTCAGGTGGAGTGTTAAAAACCTGTCCAGGACCCAAAGAAGACAGTATACATGATCAAAGTGTTGCCTCCCGTGTGTTCACATGAGACTTGTATCTTAACATTCAGTAGTACGGGCAGGGTTTCTCCAGGGAGAAAAACTGGGGAGAAGAAAAAACGGAGTCTAGGTCATTAAAAAATACAAGTGGTCATAATGTGAACACAGTGCTGGAGAAGGTATAAGGGAACAGTACATGAGGGAAAGCACAAGTGCAGTGTGAGCTCACAGAGAAATCTCAGTGGGAGAATCTAAGGTTCAGTGCCCAAAGTGCAGTTCCAAGCTTCAAGCTTCAAGCCCTGGTTTGTTCCTCTGTAAATAGTTTCTGTTAGGAGAAGCAGAAAACTGAGAATAGAGAAAAGTAGGTAAAGCCCCGTTTTGTTCAAATTAAGGCATTTATGGCATGGATGTTAATGAAGTCAAGATTTCTCCCTGGATAACTTAGAAAGAATTTCTAGCTTGCAGAAACCGTGGAGGGTAGGATAGATGGACCAGAGGAAGTCCCTGAGTCACAAATTTTTGGAGACTGAGAGAGAGCTCAGAGAAAGAAGAAAAAAGGAAAAAAAAAAGACTATTCTCTTGTTCTTAGACTTAATCCTAAGAATCCACTTTTGAAGACTAGGCTGATAGCAGGATTCAGTGTGACCAAGTACAGATGTGCTTCTGCTATATTTTGTGATGCTCTAAATCAGGAGCTGCTCATCCTAACACTAAATAATGTCACCTTGAGAAAAGCCATAGTGTGCCAGCACACTGAATTCTGAATTCCTATTACTGGGTTTTGTCTGTCTTTTTTGCATTTTTTTGTTCGATTTTTTTTTTTTTCCCTTGCACATGTTGTGTTTTTTTCTTCCCATTCTACAAAAATCTTTGCTTTTCAGGGTATTGTTCCACAGTGTTATCTAACTACTTCCCATCTCAGCTGAGATTTTAATACTACATAACAAAAAAA
>JACDJE010000175.1:84566-123485 GCA_016647715.1 Pavo muticus
GGGGGGGGGGAGAAGATCAGCTGCTTAAGGGTTCTGTTACATTATAAAAATATAATTTGGATTAAATTTAATTCAAATTTATATGAAACTAATATAATTCATAGATTTTAACATACTGCCAGGTAAGAATACAGCTCTCATGGCTGAATTTCTTCTTGTAATGGTGAGTTTGCTTGCACTGAATCATGAAGTGGATGAAATATGCCAGCTTCTGAGAGGAGTGAACGTCTCAGTGAACTTTTAGGAATTCTACTTTCTGGAAGAAATACATTCATCTCCCAGTCTAAAGGTTTTTGTGGACTTGGGGTTTGAGGTTGGTTTTTTGTTTTGTTTTGTTTTTGAGATGCTGGATTATGGGATTTCTCTCCAGAAATGGCCAGATCTGTGGGCTGGAGTTAGCTTCATTTTTCTAGGTTTTGAATTTTCTGAGGATATTTAGATTTTAATTAAAAAAGTGCAAGTTTGGGCATGTTCAAAGCAAAGAACATACTATGTTGTTTAGTTATGTGAGCTAAATGTGAATAGTCCACAACTATCTAAATGAAGCATATTAAGCCAGGGTAAAAGAAATAATTTCTCTGCGAAAGTGCAGGAAGTCAACCTATGGCCAGAGCAGCCGTGTTTGAAGGAGGCAGGTCAAACAATACTAATACTTTCTGCTAGTTTCTCATAGATGATTGACTCTATTCTAAATGCATCAAAGAAAGGTGGAAAAATATCTGCTAGATTGTGTAGACGATTACTGTCTAAAATTAGAAATTTGATTGCCAGAGTTCAGCCACCAATTAGGGAAGATAAATAGAACCATCGACATAATAACAAGTGCTCAGGGACAAAGATGAAATAAAGGAGTGGAAGTTGGCTACATTTTGTAGTGCAGGCTATAAAAGGCTACAGTATGATCTGAAAAGGAGTTTGATCTGCCATCCTTGTTTTTCACTGAGCTTCATCTTTTTACTGTTCTCTTTCTCATTGAAACATTAGCTGCCGCACCAATACATCACACTCACACAGCTAAATCAATACTGAATTAGATGAGCCATGGAAAACCATAGAACCTGCCAACAGTGAAGAGATTTAGCCAAATATTTCTAAGTAAAGCTTGAGTACACTCAAACTGCCAAAAAGGAGCATTTGCAAAGACAGCAGGGAGGTAGACGGACCAATTCTGCACTGATCTGATCAACTGATCTTAAACCTTTGCTTGTCTGACGCTTCTTGCTCATAAGATCAAAGTCTTTAATGGTTAAAGGAATTAAAATGAAAGATAGAAGGCCTTTGAGACAGTCTTTGTGTTTCTGCTGATTACAGAATAGGCACCAGTATTATGTCAGGTCTAAACAAACCAGAAAAAGTAATTGTTTATTTTCGCATCCTGTCCTATGCAAGTGTATCAACCAGCTTTACTGCCAGCATAAGGTAAATGTGATATAACATGCAACTTTTTTTGATCAACCACAAAGAAGTTTTCTAGCATCTATGGAGCTCAGCTAGTAAGCACAATTTATAAAACAATGAATGACTAACCCCTGTAACCATTTTAATGACCCTAAAATAAAGTGCTTAGAGCAACATCTGTCTCAGCAGCTGGGTTCTCTGCATGAGTGGGCAGAGCGACACATTGGGACAAATTCTGTTCTCCCTTTTGACAGAAACAATTGCAGCAGATCATTTTTATCGTAATCAATTTAGGTACAGTTTCTTGGAAACCATCTGTGTAGTGTTCATAGATTGTGCTTAAGAATTTAAATGTGTGTATTTTTGGTTGCTTGATGTAGCATCTGCTAATGACCACATAAGTTCCACTTTTTATGCATAAAGCTGTTTCCTTGTAAAGGGATTAGTAGAATGACTACTTGATTTTATCCTTTTAACTACCCAATAAGCTGTCGCAGCTTGAATGACATCCGCCACAGAGTGTAAGTTACAGAATTAATTGCATTTTTGAGCTGGAGTTGAAGCCAT
The DNA here is from genome assembly GCA_016647715.1 of Pavo muticus. NCBI lineage: Eukaryota > Metazoa > Chordata > Aves > Galliformes > Phasianidae > Pavo > Pavo muticus. Next base: position 86,532 of record JACDJE010000175.1, read on the forward strand.
AAGGATAACAAAGCATTAGCAAAACATTTTATTACATTTCTCTCTCAAGTTAGTAATTTAAAATTAATACAGGTTTTGTGTGAGCATTTTAAAATAAAGAGGAATAAATGCCTTTTATATAACAGATACTTTTTGATCTTTTTGATTCTTTGCTGGTTTTCATGCTGTTCTTTGTACAGTTTTTAATTTAGTAGCATTCTGAACAAGTGGAAAAGTAAAAGAGCAAAAACATAATTTATTTCCCAGGGGTATTTGAGAACTGTATGAAAAGACAATGATTTGGAAAATGCTGGGAGTTTACAGCAGAGGACATTCTTCTTAATAGGAAAATGGCCACCTGCCCTACTTTTTGTAAGACAGCAAACATTTTTAAAGAGTAACAATGAAACTCAGGTCTGGTTCTTTTTCTAGTTTCACACAAAATGCAGTACTTCATTATAGCGTTATGATTTAATGTAAGTGTAGCGCATCAAATCCACACACCAAGAATTCACTGTGCGGATGGATGCACAGGTGGGCCCTGTAACTGCACAGTGAAGAATGGGCTTCAAAGAACTCTTGCTTCGAGGAAAATTACCTAATAAAAATTCAGATTAATTAAACAAAACACTTTAGAAGAAAAGTATTTCAAATTTTCTTGTTTAAAGGATGTTTGCTGATAGAGCTTTGGGATGCTCATTCCCAAACCAATCCTAAGAGGGCACCTGTCAAAATAATTAAAGGAGAATCATCTTGTCCCTAAGAACTGAGAAAAACAATTCCTAATGGTCCTATGAAGATTTCCAACAGACCAGAGATTTCCAGCTGAGTACAAGGCATAATAAGGGATATTTACATGTGTGTTTGTGAGACATATGTCAGTCATTGTATCCTCAAAGTCCAAAGTGTAAGGTATCAGTTATTTTATCCTGTTTTGTTAAGTGGACAAAATCTATCAGAAGAATCTAGAAGTTTCAAGGGAATATGTGTACAACTGCTTGTGAGAATGTACTGGATACAATTCAGTTATAAACAAGGAAAATGTTATAAAGTATTGTTCTACTTTCAAAACTAGCCAAGAGTCAAAAAGCAGGAGAGGTATGTTAATGAACCACTATCAGCAGAAGGTTCTAAGGCTGCATCAGAGATTCAGAAATGATTTAATGTATTTATTAATTTTCTAGAAAAGGAGTCAAGCAGTGAGATAGTAAAATTTACAGATAACATTAATTATTTAGGTTTTATTCAAATCCAGAAGGACAGTGAAGAATTTCAGAAAGGATGTGCCATCCTAAAATAATACAGTGGCAGATTAGTACACTTGATTAAATTTGAAGGCAGCCAATTGAAAATGCATAAAAGCAGGTAAAACAGACATTGTGCAATTAAACATAATACATCATTGTCAGTAGATGTCACTAAGGCCAAGAGTTTAGCAAAAATCCATGGGGAAATGGATATTTATATGAATGTTGAGAATACTCCAAGTTACAATAGTGAAAGTTAAAAATACAAGGCAGAAAGGAAAACCTCATGTTTAGGGCTTTAAGCCAACTTCCAACTATGAGGAATAATGAGAGAGTTTCACAAATGAAAAGGTGACTTCATGCTGACCACTGTGGGACCACCGTCCTCTGACTGCAGGGCTGGACACCTGAGGAGAAGGCACAGAGAGAACACTACCACAAGCCTGAACCAATCTGGAAAGCCGTACATTCTCCCGAATCATAGCTCCTTGTGCTGCACTATGTTCCAAAACAAAGCTTCTTCCCCAGGGTTTAGAGATGCTAAGTCTCCTCTATAAGTGTTCCTAAACACACCAGTTTCTCAATAAGTTTGCAGAAAACTTTTCACCTTTTGAAAGGAATCAGGTGGTGATTCACCAGATGAGCCATTTGCCTCACAAGATCTTTGTGTGATTAAGACCCAGATCAAACATTCATAGAAACACAGAATCATTTGAGTTGGAAGGCACCTTTAAAGACCACCTAGTCCACATCCCCTGCAATGAACAGGAACACCTACAACTCAATCAAGTTGCTCAGAGCCCTGTCCAGACTGATCTTGAGCATCTCCAGGGATGGGGCATCCAGCACCTCTCTGGGCAACCTGTGCCAGTGTCTTACCACCCTTACGGTTAAAAAAAACCTTTCTTAAATCTCCCCTCTGTTAGTTTGAAACTATTTCCCCTTGTTTTATCACAGTAGACCCTGCTGAACAGTCTGTCCCATTCTCTATTACAGCCCCACTTTAGGTACTGAAAGGCCACTACCAGGTCTCCCTGTAGCCTTCTCTTTTCCAGGTTGAACAGCTCCAGCTCTCTCAGCCTGTCCTCATAGGAGAGGTGTTCCATCCCTTGGATCATTTTTGTGGACCTTCTCTGGACGCACTCCAACAGGTCCATGTCTCTTCTGTACTGAGGACTCCACATCTGGATGCAGTACTCCAGGTGAGATCTCATCAGTGCAGAGCAGAGGGGCAGGATCACCTCCCTCAGACTGCTGGCCACATTACTTCTGATGCAGCCTGGGATACAGTTGACATAACCTAGACTGATCTGATGAAGACTATGGTTGAAACCCTTTCCACAGCTGAACAAGACATATCAGAGTGAGCATATTGCTAAGCACAGAAGTGGCTGTGGTAAGACTCTGCGTTGAAGCATTCACCAAAGGAACCCTTGAAGCTAATAGGCTTTAGAATCATACCACACCATAGTTTACCTTGCTGTAACTTTTCTCATGTGCCAGTGCCGTTACTCTGACAAGGAGCAAGTGAAAAGCTTTTTGTAACTGTGGTCTGTATCAAGGGAATAAATTCAATCTCCTATCAGATTTCTGAGGTAGCACAGGATATGAATTTGATATACTCCTTATCTGAGTTGCTTTATTCATCTCTGCAGCATAATTATTGTCCTTTGTGTGAGGAACACAAGCCTATCAAGCAAAATATTACTCTGTTAAAATATACAAAATAGTAACCATTTGCAGAGATATCTCAGAAGCATCTTCAGCTGGTAAATGGCTAGGCCAAATGCAGCTATCATTTTAAACATTGCCTACTACATGCTGAATGCATGCAAACACACTGAGGTACAGAATCTTTCACCCTAATTTTTTGGTTTTTTTTCCAATGCAATTTAGAAGGAATTTTTTTATCCTCTTAATTCAGACTTAAAGATCTGAAATATTTCAGAGCCTGCTATTTTGTATTTGCAGTGTATTCAAAATATCAAAGTGCAGATGCTAGTGCAGTGCAGCACATCTTTCTTCCGTTCCTTGAAAGCATATCAATATATTGCTCAACAGAAGGAATTGTGCCAAAACATGCACGTTAAAATATGGATGCACAACACTGGTAGGTACAGGACATCATCTGAAATCAAACAAAACAAGAGTGTACTCAAGAGGATAAATGTTTTATTTTAATAGTAACAGCTCTATGCACAGATAAGAAACCTAATTTGGCATGAATCAATAATAATTCTTAAACCATTCTTGTGACCTCTCATTTGCTTTTCCATATGGACAGTGCTTTGGAAACAGTGAATAATGATCTGTGTTTAATATTTTAATGCACATTTTACTAGAGAGTTTATTCAAACCGTGGTAAATTTAGTTGTATCATATGTATAAGCTTTTGATGAATCCTATAAAATCTGTTTTCTCCATGTTTTTAAGAGATAATTTTACAATCCTTAGTGTTTTGTTTAGCTTCTATGTTATGCGTATTATAAAATGCTAAGAGGAATCAGCAACTACAAGAAAGTTTCCTTGTCTTCCCCAGTAATGTGGATGACTTATAGGAAAAAAATTAATGAACATGGTATGACTTGAGTTCCTCCTTCCTTTCCCTTTCCCTTCAACCACAGTCCTTATGTTTTTCTGTCACAGATAGAGATTATTGTAGCCCATTCTCCTCAACATTTGCTACCCTGTGTCCTCATATTTCCATTCTGATGGCTCTGTCCTATTCCATCTTCCAAATCCCAGTGTGGCTACTTTCATACTTCACTGTTGTACCCTAGCTTCTTTCTCCCTTTATCTTTCAGTTATTTCCCTTAGCAATAAAAATATGCTTCTCTTTCTCCTTAATAAATTTTAATGCATATAAAAATAAATTTTAAAAACTGTCAAGTGAACTCCCATGCTTCTCCAACTGTTATTTTCTCTGCCTCCTTTCATTTTTAAAAATGCTGAATATATTCTTAACTTTAACTGTGAAGTTTTTCTCATTATATTTTCTCTCATCTTCAGCTCCTCTTTCCCTCTCCCCACTTTTTACACTTTTTTGGATCTTACATTTCTAATGCTTTGACTTTTTAGGCAATAATCCAGTGAAGTATTTTCTCCTCACCTAACACATCACTCCTTAGCTTTACCTTAACTGGTAATTATCTCTTTCAAAATCTTAACATTTTTTGACTTCCAGAAACTTTTTTTTCTTTAGATCCTTCCAGCACAGTCACCTACATCCTCCTTTAGAGTCCAATGAATCCCAGATTCACAAAATCACAAAAATTATAGGAGTTGGAAGAAACCTCTGGAGATCATCTAGACCAACCCTAACTTGCTAAAGCAAGTTCCTCATTAGAAATTTCCTCTCCTCTCCTCTCCTCTCCTCTCCTCTCCTCTCCTCTCCTCTCCTCTCCTCTCTACTCTCTTCTTCTCTCCTCTCAATTCCAATGCAAATACAACTGCTGTTTCTATGAGATGATCTCCCTTTCTGTTTCAGACCACTGTTCCTCTGTTAAGAGGAAGAATCCCATTTTGAGCAGCTTTTTGTATGTTCCCAATCATTTACTCTGTTCAATGTGAATAAAATAGATTTCTCTATCTTTCTGATTCTAACTCCTATGAGCTCTGTCCCCTTTTTTTTCTCAGTTGTGGTCCCCACCATCCCTCATCCAATATGTCCATCCAAAATAAACTTCCTTAAAAAACTCCCCCCAAAAATATGTTTAATGCAAACATATTAAATATATCTTATTAAGCAGGATACTGGTAGTGGAAAAACAATTTGTTAGGACAAGCACCAGTAATATTTGGGCTTGGTGCAGTGACCACAGGACATGAAGATGCAGTTCGATCTGTGACACACTACAGCTTTGTGACATAAAGAAAGACGCTATTGCTACTCTGAATAGAAAAGCTTGCTTGGTAATAGCAAGTCACAACAAATTTATCCCAGACTCTTGATTTAGTAAAAAAGCCAGCTCTGATAAAAGGACGAGATGTTCTTTACAGAAGCATTCTGAAAAGAAAGAAGCATTCTGAAAAGAAAAAAGAGAAGAGCCACCAATGCTCTCCACAGAAAATCTGGCCGTGAAATTTGTTAATATTATCAAAAAGAAAAAAAAAAAGAAAAAAAAAAAAAGTGGAGTTCCGTAGTTACATTGAGATAATCACTGTTAAATGGAAATTATACATTTTTTTCTTCAAGTTATATGCATGTTTTAGAGCTGGAAAATATGCATGAGCATCGTGCACAGGCCCTCAGTAGAAAACCAGGCAATTGTCTATGCCTGCATTCATTTGTAGATAGCATAGCCAAGGGTCATTAGTTTAATAGGATATTGGTTTTTTCTGTCTCTCTAAAACGTCTGTTGAAACATCCTCCCAGGAGCCAAATTGAGGAGGTGAGGAAATAAACAGCAACTGACAGCTTTGATCACTGACAGCCAGAGATCCATTCATTCCAGAAAGCACCATAGTATGGGAATTGGAAAAAACACTCAGAGCAAGGAAGTAACAACCATGAAAACAATGATGTCCAATGCCCGAAGTAAGCAGGCTCTGAATAGAGGGCACCTGGGAAGAAGTCTGTGCAAATGACCACTGACAAAAATAGAATCCATGGATCACACATTATGAGAAATGGTACCCACAAGAGTGAGAATCTGGGGTGAAAAGAGGTTAGGAAGATCAAGAGGGAGCTGCTGGTTTGTAGATACATATGGGGTAAAAGACAAAGAAAGTACTTCAACTTTAAGTACTTCCTTAAATGAGAGTGGTGGATAGGATATGACTGATTTTGCTTGGTATTTGATTTACCAATTTTTTTTTTTTTTTTTTTTTGCAGTCAGTAATGTAGTTTGAGCTCCAGTACAGTGTCTATGTGCCTGTGGAGAGATATAAAAGCGACTGATTGTTGCAGAACTTGTTGTCTTCCCTACAGTGAAGTGCTGAAGTGGAGATTGCAGGGACAGCTGGGAGCAATTTATGATTGCTATAATTTCACTGCCGAACTGATGGTAAAATTGGGGAGAGTCCTCTTCTTCTGATACAATTCTAGTTTTGTCTAGATACTACTAAATAATCCCTGCCAGCAATAAGTCACCTGAAAGGGACACAAAATTAGTATTTTCCCTGGACTTCAAAATGGATTGCTTTGCACTGAAGGTAGGTATTTCCCAAGTATTTTGGACAAGGATATATCTGAAAGTTTTCATCTAATCTTATTCTCATTCTCAGTTCAACCCTTAAGGCCAGATGGATTGAGCTATACCATAAATGTATATCAAAATATATCATTAATATATCAAAATTAGGCTTTTCTTCAGATATTGACTCAATGCCTAAACATCTCTGACAAGTCTGTTTACTCATTCCTCCCTACTGTGATCTTGCTGAACCAGATAAAGGAAAAAAATTCAGAATTTTTCCTTTTTTCTTTTCCCATAGGTGAAGCCTAAAGTAATATCAAAGCCTGAAAGAATGGTATTTTTCTGTTGAAATTCCCTATAATAGAATATCAGTAGCATATCACAGCTTTGTTGCGTTATACCTTCACTGATGAATTCTGATTCCTGAAGAATAGCGTATGTATTATTTAGGTGTCATGTTCTATGTTTTTCTGGTTTGGATTTTTCCATTTTTAGGAGAGCATATTCAGACTGATCATTCCAGATTCACACTTTCGGTATAGCTCTCGACACAATACACTCAGCTCACAGTCTTTTTTTAATACCAAGCTTTTAGGAAGGACTTCTGATCTTGCTACCTCAGTTAGATGGTGACCCAATGAACATTCTCATCCATGGCAGAGTATTTTCCCTGGAAAGGCAGAGGAATTCATGCAACAAAAGCAGTGCAAACAGCCAAAAGCCATCTCCTGCTCCAAACAGACAACCTACTGAGTAAAGCTGATGATATCACCTGTGGGAGGTGAGTATAGGCACCTTCCTTCACCTCTTCAAAAACGTTTAGACTGGATATGAGGAATTTTATTTATTTATTTATTTATTTATTTATTTTAAATAAGGGTAGTGAAGCACTGGAACAGGTTGCCCTGTGAGGTGATGAATGCCCCATCTCTGGAGACACTCAAGGTCAGGCTGGGTAAGTCTCTGAGTTTCCTGGTTGAGCTGTAGGTGTACCTGTTCAATGCAGGGGGGTTGGACTAGATGGTCTTCAAGGGTTTTTTTTAAGTCACAGTTCTTTGATCCTGTTATATGATTCCTTTCTCCTACAGCAGCAGCACCAGCCAAACATCTGAGCCAGATAGTATCAGAGGCTGCAGCATTAAGGGGACGGACCTAAAACATCATTCTGACCCAGGCTGTTGCTAGGATTAGACCACCCCTGACATACATACTTAAAATATAAATAAACAAATGAAGAAACAGCATAAATATAGTAATAAATGAGTGTCTCAATAGCATTCTAATCTGCTTCTAAATGTATTATTTTTACAAGATACACGTGTATTTTCTAAAGAGCCCTCACATATAGGACATTATAAATGATCCAACGGGGAGGATGTAATTTCATTTCTGTAAGATTAGGGAAAAAAATAGACTCCAAATACTAGCGTCAAGCTTAGAAGTCAAGCAAGAACCACATGAATATTATATGGCAAAGTCCTTATTATTGTTTCATCATATTTTATAATTACTAATTGCTTATGACTTTAAATACGCTTAGGTTTTCTACTTCTGTTTTCTTTTACTGTTTCACGTATCTTTCTTTATCTGAGTTTTAACATGATCTTACCTCTCTCTGTTGATCATTTCACTTTTCTCGTAGAGGGAATTCCACAATTATCTTACGATATAAGTATCAAAATAAGCACTAACCTGGAAAATGGTGAACCATCAATAGTTGCCTTACTTCTCATTATTTGGTTCATGTTTCTGCATATGGAAAAAAAACAATTCCTTCCTCAACCACATTTAAGTGCAATGTGCAATACTCTCACCAAAGTTTCCCTTCGTTGTAAGAGGCTTCATGGATGTGTTTTAGAGAACATAAATAATTACCCTTGAAAGAGCTGGAGAGGAACTGTCCATCAGAGGCGTCCATATACCGTTGTATTTACCACAACTTTGTCAGTAAGGAAAGTTTCAAAGTGCTGACAGTCAGCAGATCTGCACTGTGTGTGCAGTATGAAATGATCCTGAAAATGAAGAGCTGACTCTTGACATTGCACACACCTGCATATTCAGGGAACAGAAAGCCTTCCTGTCCTTGAGTGTGCCCACATCCTGTGCAGGTGCCTGGAGAGGGACGTGTACAAAACTGATCTTCTCCAGGGAGAGTGGAAAATTAGCTCTGACAGAGAAGTTTTCAGTTGATAGTGCTGATCTTCAGCTGATAGAGCCAGCTCTTATACACCCAGACTGATCTGGGAATATAGTAGAAATACTATTGCTTTCTTTTACCCTTCATCTAACACTGAAATGGTTCCAAGCTGGCCTTAGGTTAAGATAGCCTTTGCCCTAAGGAGGAGACAACCTTGTGGACATGGGCCACTCTAGACTTCCCTGTGTGTTACCCATATATTGCCATATTACTGGGACACGAGAGGATCAAAAGCAGCCCTGCAGAAAGGGATCTTGGCACTCTAGTTGATGGCACTTTGAATCTGAGTCAGCAGTGTGCCTTGGTAGCCAAAAGGGCCAACCATACCCTGTGATACATCAGGCCCAGCACTGCCAGCTGGGCAAGGGAAGGGTTTGTCCCATTCTGCTCTGTTTTGTGCAGCCTCACCTCCAGCATGGGTGCAGTTTGGGGTCCACAGTATAAGAAGAACACAGAAGTATTAGAGAGCTTTTAACGAAGCTCTGTGAATATGATGAAGTATCTAAAAGATGAGAGTTTTGAGAAGCAGCTGAGCTCACTTGGTTTGTTTAGCTTAGACCTCTGACTGGCTCCACTCTTCTTCAAATTAGAAAGCTGTCATATATAACAATATACAGAGATACAGAGAGATAATTGTGTACATTAAAAAAAGAAAAAATCAGAATAAGTGTACAAAAATCTATAAAAGTTTTCATTTCTTTATACAGACCAGTAAATATATGAGGACAGTAAGGAAAGGCCATAAGTTTTCCCAAAGAAGACAACATAACTCAGAAGAACTAGACAATACATTTATCAATCAGAAAATTATTTCAGAGCGTGGATGGTGAAGAGTTTGTCTATGGCTTTGAGGAATTTCCAGATGCTTATGAGTATAGTCTGGAGCATGTGTGCTTCCTTGTACTTAGTTCATTGATTTCACAGGTGGCTGAAGAAACTTCTGGCAGCGTGGCTGATGACAGTGTGGGCAGGAGGGGCCTGTGGCTTTCAAAGACAGGCGAATCTCAACAAACAACATGAGCAATCAACCTTCACCCCCACAGGCAACCCCTGACTCAGGCCAAGGCCGTCAGTCTTAAGTTTCTTGACAGCTAGGAGATGCCAGTTATGGGCTGGACATGTCACTAACCCCACAGTGACATGAGCCACTGTGAGACTGCTGACTACTGTGACATGTGCTCTGCATCACTGGGGTTTGAGCTAGGAGCTGATGTTCAGAAGTACCACCAATCTGCTGCTACTTTGATTACTTAGCTTTATATCGATGTCCCTGTAGAACGGGTAACATCTCTCCCACTTAGTGGCTGAGGACACAAGGGTTCTATGGTCTGGTCTGGGCCTCTGGCCCTCAAAAGCAAAGAAGGAGTAGCCAGTATCTATTGCATCATATGCCATTCCTGTCTCCCTGACCAGTGCCCAGCCCTTTCCTTCTGGCCCTGTTTCCTATCCTCTCTCCTCAGCCTTTTCTCATCCTCCTGATCTTCTATGGGTTGAGCTGGTTCACCAGCACTGCCCTTTTTATACTTTCCTTGGGGCCGGACATGTCACCAATGCCTCTGCGACCTGGGGTACTTTCTGCTCATTGTGACATGGCTATGTGTCACTAGAGAGGATGCCAGGAGATGATGGAAGGCCTAGTCTTCCAATGTTTTCATTTTCTTAAAAGGCTGTCACTCTTCTGCCTTGCTCAAATACAGTTCAGCAGAAAACCTCCATAACTGAATCTCATGGGGAAAATGGCCGACATGGAAAGACTTTTGTCGCTTCTCTCTGTTTGGGCACAGACTCTTGTGCTGTGATAACAGCCCTGGCCCCTCATCACCTCATTCTGTCCCATCTCAACTCCTCTTGGCCTGCTCCTTGCTGTCAGGCCCAGTGTAGAGGGAGGTGAAGCCAAGCATGAAGGTAAAGAATAAAAGAACTATCTAAACAATGGGAAGCAATTCAGATATTTAAGATACTTGCTTAGTGTCACTTTGACTAACTGAAAGCCCAATATCCTTTGAATATAAAACGACAATGACAATCCTATGAATATAAAGTGACAAACCATTGGAACGGGTAGAAATGTACCTATGAAGTCGACCAGGTGGAGTACACCAGGTCTTCTCAAATTACATTACATACTTGTATAACTGCTGACAACTGGCTCATCCCTTCCTGAAAATAGGCTGTGCAGTGTCACTTCAGGTTTTGTGAGAAGTCTCACCTGACCTGTAGCTGCCATGCCAGAGTAAGTTGGGCATGTTATAAACGCTGCCCTATATTGGTCTGCTCTGTCAAGAGGTCTCAAATACTTCATGAGCTCTCAAAGGAAAAAACAGAGGTGGTTTGCCAGTCTAGAGAAGAAATTAAGACATCCAAAGCCTAACTGAAGTTGAAGCTGAGCAGTGCTATGGTGGCCAACAAAAAAAACCCAACTTTTTTTAATGTATGTTAAATGGAAAAGGAAAACTAAAGAAATCATTGGTCCTTTACTTGATAAGATTGGTCACCCCATAAATAGGGATGAAGATAAAGCAGAGATATTTAATACCTTCTTTGCTTCTGTGTCTAACATAAATGATGGACATGGGATCCCCAAAGCCCTAAGTTGAAGGACTGCAACTGAGGGAATGATAAACTCCCAGATGGTGCTGAACTTGTGTGGGACTTGCTGCTGCAAGTCTATGGGATGCAATGGGATTCATCCCAGGGTACTGGAAAATTTGTCTGGTGTTAATGCAAGACCTCTCTCAGGTGTTTTTCAATGGTCTCAGGAATCTACAGAATTCTCATTTGGATGGAAGCTTGCTCGTGTTATTCCAGTTTTTCAGAAGGGCAAGAAAGAACACCCTGTCAGTCTTTGGTAGATTCACACATAATGTTCAGCAGTATATGAAAACACACAGATGATATCTCTCACTCACACTGCTAGTTATTGCACTGCTGTCATTAGAGTGACTCGTTTCCTCCTTGTAAGTGCTGGAGTGTTCAGGAAACACAGTTTTCCCTGGAGTGGCAATACAGCCCTAGGGTGCAAAACACAAGAGTTCATCCCTATAGGAAACAAGGATTCTCTCGAACAAAGGAATATTGCATTATATATCATTCTGTGTTGTGAAGGTAGTGCCATCTATCTCCATTCTGCTGGAACTCACCAAGTTCAGGTTCCAACAAAAGACTGAGACACAGTATGAGTAGAGAGACTAGATTTTTTCCAGGACCTGCCTGCTCCCTGCCACTCTTTCCCAATTACTACAGTTTGCACTTGCAGGTAATTCTCTGGAGCTGGGGATCTTGCTCATGCATCCCTTTAACGTGGCTAACTTTTGACAAATCCTGCTGATCTGAATGAGACTGAAGTGAACACTGATGCCATCTACTTGAGTAGAATCCTAGTTCATTGGGGACTTGGAGAAAAATGAGGACAAGGTAGTCCTTCACAACATATGATCCTGACGGGGGACTTGCCACTCTCTTTTTCTTATGTCTCTGCAGACCTGCTGCTCCATGTAATCCACAAACAGAAAATCTGTGGTCCTCTTAATTTTTATATCCAGTTACAGTAGGCCTAAAATATTTCTACATCTAAGCCACCGAATTACTAGCATTTAGAATAGAATCATAGAATCATAGAATCACTCAGGTTGGAAAAGACCTCAAAGATCATAGAGTCCAGCCACGAACTAACCATACTACCCTAACTCTAACAACCCTCTGCTAAATCATGTCCCTGAGCACCACATCCAAATTTGCAGAATTTCTGTGTTTAGAGATAGCTTCATTTTGAAATGTGCTTCATAAAAACAAATATGATTTTATCTTACTCAGAATCCATCTATTTTTGGCTTTTGACTCTAGATTATATGACTTCTATCTGACTCATAACGTGAAGGAAGCACTCTCCGACATACTTCTTAAATGCTCTTCACTTAATGTAGCATTTAGATTAACACACCATGGCACAATGTACATGTATAATTTTTTATTTATTTAATTATTTTTAGAAATTGTTGAGGGGATGGCATAGGGAAGAGAGTGAAGCTTATCATTAACAGAGCTAGCAAATGCCCCATATGAAACCCAAGTGGGTTTGGCAGATGGATATAAAGTAGTAAATGGAATATATCAGTACAGTGTGCAAGCTGGTAAGAGATAACTGCCTGAGTTATTTTTGTGCAGTTGAGCTGACTGCTATTTTCTATAATGATAAGTGAATTTTGTCTTCCAGATTTTAAATATATATATTTTTTCTGAATTTTTCTCATTCCTGAAAAAAAANAAAAAAAAAGGGAAAAGTATTAGGAAAAATATTAGGCAAAATAGCGGAAGCATTCTTATTCCATTCTTACGCACTGGACAAATGTCTTTTGTGTGCACTATCATGAAATGAGACAACAGAATCTTCTTTATTAGAATATTTGAAGATTTGGGTATATGTAAAAGATCTCATATTCTGGAACCAATGTCTTGGAAAACTCAACTGGGTAAAGCCACAGTTGAAATGCTCTGACATAAAAGCTTGTCGTTCTTTCATGGTGGTGTTAGAAATCCATGAGTAGATAGGTGATGTGAACTTCTTTAAATAATCACCAGATTTAACATTCCATAACATTTATGGGGTTAAATGACACTAGATTGTTCTGTTTTCTCAACAAAGACAATGAAAGCATCATTTGCCCCGCATATGACACTTGAGTAAATGCTTCAAAACTTTTCCTCTTTTCATAATGCAGACAAAAATTAGCTATGTGTGCTTCATTTAGGCTTATGGCAATAAGCATGAAAATATTTGTCTGTGTGGGAGTTTTGAAGACAAATATTTAATGTGCTATAATGTCACTCTAATCAATGTAGAATTGCGTATTTAAATCATGCATATTAAAAATGCATATTAAAATCTAAGTAATAAATATGACATTGTGAAGAAAATTTCCCAGCCATATCTTTTGAAGATATGATTGCCCTGCTCTAAAGTTTCCATCAACTTAATTTTTATTCACATTTCTGCACTTGCTATGACTACAATCTACCTAAGAATGACAAAGTACTGGAAATCAAAATCCTGCTCACAAAAGTTTTGATGATGCCAGAGATTTGAGAACTGAGGATGAGCTCCTAATAATGTCCAGAACATAGATGTGTTTAATGTAGAACTATGCATTTTTTAAAGGATTAATCTTAATCAAAAACATTTCAGTCCCTGGAAAACCTTGGATATAAACAACTGTTTTATTTTTGACTTGATCTTTTACTAAAAGTCAGCAAAAGATGCAACATGTCCTTATATAACAGAGAATATTGCCTCTGAATTTTTTTATTTGTGCTTCTGTTGGACAGTGCTGAGGTTGAATTGGACATACCTTGTGTTTGGTGGACTGGATCTCTTTGGTGGCTTGACAGAGTGAATAAGTCCTTGTGCTGGGTCAGAGGAGCAATTTGGCCACTGCATATGGAGTGGTACAGCGGGGTGAGCAGTTGGCAGTGTTTGCAAATACCCCTGAACCTGCAACAGCTGCTGCAACATAACAACATGTCAAATGCCAGCATCCGAGAGAAGGACTATGGATTTCAACGTCTGTGTTTTATGTGCATTTTCCTGAGAGTACACCCCTTTCTCAGCCTGCATGTTGATTTCCTAAGATTAAGCTGTATCTTCAGTGAAGACTAATAATATTTCAACAGTGAATTTTAAAAAGGTTCAACCAGCCTTCTTGAATTATCACAGACTCAGATATACAGCCTGGAGGAACTGTGACAAAAGCATTGTTTGCTCTTGTGCACCTCTGTCACCCTCTAAGCCACGTTCTGTAAAATAAATTTTAGCTAATAGAGTTCTTGACCTTGCCGTTAGAATTTCTAATTAAGTGAAGTTCATCAGTGAGCTCTTATTTTCCTGACATTGCATTCTCTGTGTGGTGGCTGCTCAACTCACCACTCAGCCATGTTGGTTATTTTAACTGAAAACTTGCTTTAATATACTCCGCAGCACCTAGAACAAGAAGCACACTCACTGTATATCCGTCATTTCCATCTCGATGAGGAGAAAACAAAGGGATAATTATAAACTGCATCTCGTATTGTTACGCTTACGCTCGACATGTGCATCTTTTTTTTTTTTTTTCCACAGTAAAGTGATTCTGCTGTGGAGATAGCACCAGGTGCATGGGGGTGACCTCACACACACACCAAATCGGGAGCTGACATCCATCACACTTTGAAATTTTGGATTTCATCATTTCCTGATCTTTCTAAAGGGATCACAGCACCTGGCCCTCACAGCTGTAGTTCATTTAGAAAGCAATTTAAAAACCGAGAAAAAAGCAAATGACATCTTGCTGCCTCAGCCTTGTCATTAAGTATAGCAGAATGGCCTTCATTTATGAGACACATGGCTAAGAATTAATATCTTTCAGTGCTTTCTCAAGTCGAGATTACAAAAGGTTTGAAAGACCACTAAATAANAGTATAAAAGGTTATATTTATTGTATATAAAAAAAGCGTATTTAAAGTTCCAACATATTATGTATTTCTCAACACATACTGAATATATATTTTATTACCAGATTTACGGATATATTAAGACTTTTCAGTCTTGCGCAAAACTGTAGTACAAAAAGCACAGTGCAAATATGCCTTTAGAAGCATCTCTGAAATGGCAAATCCTTGTGGTTTTTTTCCTTGTTTTTGGCTTCTTTTTTTTTTTTTTTTTTATTGAAACTTTCATCTTTTAGAACAACAGTTTGTTTATAAATTTATAGCAAGTGTCATGGACATACCTGAAGAAAATGTCATATATTAAAAAAAAATCAGCATGTAAATATGTAGTCATGATCTATCTTCCCATCTTATTTCCAGCTCCGATATCTTTTCGCACTTGAGTTTGATTATGTCATTTCCTGATGCAAAGGGCTATACCTCCAAAAAGTGGGCATTAGCTGATTTTCTAAAATAGTAGAGCCACTGTGGCATTTTAGAAGTGAAGATTTCACATATAGAGTATATATGCACATACATGCATAGCCTTCTCACGCTGAGGACTGGGACAGCATATAACAACTTCCTAGTATTACCTGCTTCTTAGAATCATTCATTTTCTGTTTAAAGCCTGTAGGTTTTTTGTTTGTTTGTTTGTTTGTTTTTTCCAAATCTTGTCTGCCTCTATGCTTCAAGGTTCAAGCAAGTGACAGCAAAATTTTTGGTTTTGGGAAGGGCTACTCAGTGACTTCTTCACTGTCAGCAGAATTGAGCAAAGGAGAACCTGAAGAGATTTGGACTGAGCCATCTGCTTACACATTGAACAAAATACTCTTCTGCACTTCAAATCAATCTTCTGACTGTTTAAGCATTGAGTGCCTAGTATGAACTCTTTTTAGTGATGAAACCCATGGAAACAGTCTTGCTATGTTTCAGTGCTATTAACACATGATGATTTGACTGTTCTTATTGATATATATTTCATTGTTTCTGAACTCTCCAGTTAGCCAGTAAACATACATGTGCTGCCAGTCTTGTATGGGTTAGGTCCTGCTCCTCTTTCTATACCCTGTGACAGTGGTTGGCTTTTAAGGCAATTAACAGATTCCAAGAGTTCCTTTTGAAAAGTCGAAGAGAACAATCTATTAAATTCCAAAGTCTGTCACTGCTGGTGATTGCCTTTGCCTTCTTTGTGCTCCCCTCTGAATTCATGCACAGCTTTTGTCTGTTCTAGGAGTCGCTGAAGCATAGACTTAGCAGGCTTCCAATCAGTGCATCTTGTGGCAAGTTATCTCCCACTACAGCCTGAACCAGGAGATTTCTAGCCCTGCTTGAGTGACTAAATTGGCCATAGATTATTTCTATCATATCTGATATCATTTTATTATATATAAGCTAATCACTTAAAATGAAGTTTTAGCAGTTTGCATACAACAACTACATCTTCAGTCATTTGGACTTTTTTAGTCCGAAAGTGATTTGCTTTCTATTTCAGTTTGTTTGCTTGCTTGCTTTTTCTATAGTGGCATAGTTGTTAATGAGGATGTTTGAATGATGAATTATGCACTGTCAGAACATGTCTATTTGCCCTACAAAACGATGTCTCCACTGTAGACTTTCATAATTTTTCTACACTGAATTCTGTTATTTGAAGTTGCATTTCATGAGTATACATACAAATCTGTGGGGGCATGAGGAAGAAATAATAATTGTTGGAGGTGGGTGATATGGAGCAAATGATTGGTGTAGTAAAGCAAAAGTGCCTATGGTGTTTGTAAAATTGCTTCAGCACACAAGAGACACAAGAGACTCTTGGAAGTTTCAGGAGATGGTGCTTCCAAATTTGCGATGGGAAACAATGGAGCCTCTGATGATAATAAAGGATTCAGGATTAATAAATTGACTTGTTCACATGAAATCAGAGCCAATAAATCTTTTAAAAAAATATAAAACAACCTATCAGACAGATTCTTTCTTACTTCCAAAAAGCGTAAGATACTTAAAATACCCAGACTCAGAAACAGAAGTCAGACCTTAATTATTACTACACCTATGGATCCTGCTACCTTTTTTCATAGAGCTAGATTATTACAGATTCCTACAGGAAAAAAATATTTTATGCCAATAAGATGCAATTCTTCTCGACAATGTTTTTACAATGACATTAAATGAAACCTGTAAATGTCTCTTATCAAACTTTCTTGAACAGCAGTTATGTTCTGTAAATCAGATGTGCACTATCTATCTTTGTTAATTTCTTCCTTCAGATTAACCATTCTCCCTTCCCTGTATTGCTTGAACATGAAAGAGATATTACAACATACCAGGCAAGAATATACTGAGTAATACTTTCAAATGTTGTGGATTTTCAGCAGTAAGTAATAGAACACGGTCTAGAAATTTCACTTTGACTACTGAAATTTGCTTCCCTTGCGAGCTACATTTACTACACTGAAGATCTGATGTGTTAGGTTTGCATCCACAGTCCACTGTGTAGATTCCTAAGAGGAACTTACTAGCTCTCTACTGAAGTCAAAAGTAGCCTCACCTGAGTGTCACAACTGGGAGTCCTTAATAGATATGGAACCTCATGATTCAACACCTTCCCAATTGCATTTCCACTGTTTAAGGCAAACAAATGGATCAAGAAAAGCTTCAAAAAGTTTAAAAGAAGCAAAATAGTCTGAAAGAACATATAGAGTTCTAAATAGTGAATTCTACATCAGGGCAGGACAAGAGAATCTGTGACCTGCTGTTTCTTTCCTTCCTATCCACCAATCCTTCTCATGCAAAAGTGAGGCAAAAGATCTCAAGGTGTACAGTACTGCCTCCAGCACAGTAGAACAGTCCTACAGTTATATAATCTCATTTGTTGCTGAAGATTTGAGCTGGATTGGTGAAGAGTTCTGGCTTTTAAAGAAACAACACTATAACACAGAATTTTTGAGGGAAGCTTTTTTAAAAGTTGGATCAACCCCCTGACCCTGTTCACAGATAGGTCTTGAAAGCAACTATGTCAAAATGGGGATGACCCAAGTTAGTGTAGCCACTGAAGACAGTTCAGTGGGGAAATAGCACCGAACATTAAAAATTAAAATATGAGCAATTACTTGAAATCTTGACATTTCCAGAAAATAAACAATTCTTAAATCCATCTAAAAAACATATGTACCTTGGTCTCTACACATGAGAAGGCATTTCCTTCTTTGTCAAGATTCCTGAGGAGTAACTAAAGGATGTATCCCTTTCAGTAATTTATCAGCAGTCCTGGCTATCCAGAGAGGTCCCAGTTAACTACAGGTTGGTGAATGTGACTCCAATCTATGAGAAGGGCAGGAAGGAGGATCAAGGGAATTACATCCTGTCAGTCTGACCTGTCAGTGCCAGAGAAGGTCACAGAACTGATTGTGTTGAATGTCATCACGTGGTACATATGGAACAACTAAGTGATCAGATACAGCCAGCATGGATATATGAAGGGCAGGTCCTAACTAACAAAATCGATCCCTTTTTATGACAAGATTCCCCAGTTAGTAGCTGAGGGAAACACTTTGGATATTGTTTATCCAGATTTTAGTAAAGTATTTGAGTCTGTTTCCTGCATTATTCCTCTGGAGAAACTGGCTGCTCATGGCTTGGATGAATGTACAGTTTACTGGGTGAAGAACTGACTGGATGGCTAGTATCAAGGAGTCCTAGTGAAGGGTATTAAGATCATCTAGAGGCCTGACACCAGTGATGTTCCCCAGCACTCAGTATTAGGGCCAGTTTTGTTTAATACTTTTATTAGTGATGTGGATAAGGGGATAGAGTATACTCTCAGTAAGTTTGAAGACGATACCAAGTTACATGGGAATGTTGCTCTGCTTGCATGTTAGTTCTGGATAGGCTGGATCACTTGGTTGAGTAATTGCTTGACATTCAACAAGGGTAAGTATCAGGTGCTGCACTTACATCTTACCAACTCCATGCAGTTATATGGGCTTGGGTGGCTAGAAAGCTGATCAACAGAAGAGTCTGGGAGAGCTGGTCGGCAGCTGGCTGAACATGAGCCAGTGTGCCGAGTTGTTCAAGAAGGCCAATGACATCCCGGCCTACATCAGAAATCGTGTCGTCAACAGGACTAGGGAAGTGACTGTTCCCTTTTATGTGGCAGTGACGAGACCACAACTCGAGTACTGCATTCAGTTTTGGGCCCCTCACTATGAGAACAACATTGAGTTGCTCAAGCATGTGCAGAGAGAACACAGGGTAAATGAGAAGTGACTGAAAGTCTTGGGTTTGTTACGTCTGGAGAAAAGGAGGCTGAGGGGACACTTGATTATTGTCTACAACTAGCTGAAGGAAGTTCTTAAGAGTGGTGGTGGGATCTTTTTCTCGGGTGACAAATGACAATATCCAAGGAAATAGCCTCAAGTTGCATCAGGGGAAGTTTAGATCGAATATTAGGAGGAACTCCCTCACAAACACAGTGATTAACCATTCAAATATGCTGTCCAGGGAAGTGCTGGAGTCTCCATCCCCAGAAGTATTAAAGAGATGTGTGGACATGACACTAAAGAGCAAGGTCTAGTGATAGGACTCAGTAGGTGAGGTTGTGAATCTATGATTCTATCATGCTCAGATATTTTGACTTTGAGTGGTGCACAAATGTTTAAGACAGGCAATGTTTGTAGCAATTCCTTTACAGGCAGTATCTAAGACTAAGCTATGCAGTACAGAAGAGCTCAGATGTATAAGCAGAACAGTTACAGTCAGCATAGGTGCTCCTCCATTAAATCTCTTTTTCTCTGAGAAAGATATTCAGTCTTGAATGTCTGATCCTTCTTTTGTACTAGTCAGATCCATTACTGAAGCACCACTGAGTCCAATTTATGCTTTGATTGACTTCATTTGAACTAATACAATTACTTCAGAGATTGCTTTGGTCCATGTAGTTGTATTTGTCAAGTTTTATGTGGAAAACCTATGCACTGTAAGAAATAGGCCACCAACAAAATCAATTTGCTAAGTATATTAAAAAGCTGTTTTCCTTTCCCTAGGGATAAGCAAAGAACTGCAGCCAAGAAGTCATTGAGTAATCAGTTACTTACCTGCTATCACATAATGATCACGAGTCCTTAATACTTCTTTTTCAGAACACGGAGCAAAGGTACACTATTCTCAGATATATGAAAACTGCTAGCAAATGCTATATTTTTAAGTGGTATATGTATGTTCCTTATTATAAATATTGTATCCAAATGTGAAAGACCACATAGAGTTGTTTGAACACATGGAATATATTTTAACGCTTTCAGCCATTCAGAGCTGGATGCCTTAGCCAGGTACACCTTTTTTTCATGGGGGAAAAAAAAAAGGAAAAAAAAAAAACAGAACAGAAGAGATCTTTATACTAGCAGTTATAGTACTGAATTGGTATGTGGACAGGTTCAGGTCTCAAGTTCACTATATCTTATCATTTTATGGAGCAGTTCAGTTCCTACAGGACACAGAGATCCATGTAAATAATTGCTTGGTCTGCTTGATAAAGATGTAGCTCAGATGCTGATTACTAACATTTGAATCTGTGTTTCAGAACATGTTCAAATAAGGTGTGAGGGGAAAAAAGATTGTGGCTTCTAGGTAAATACCTTAACTTGCTTGTAAAATGGGTAATGGGCGGACCCATCTTTTTCCTCATGCCTTCTCCTGTGGTCCCAGAAGATAAAGACACACTGTGAGGAAATTTCAGTGCTCATAACACCTCTTTTCTCTGGGATGTTGGGTCTGGCAAGTATTTTGACAGAGTTACAGTGTGAATTACTTAGCCTGTCCAATATTTTAATGATTATGTATACATAAATTAGCAAAGTCATATAGGCAATGCAGTGGAACGAATGTGCTACCCAACATAATCCTGAGTCTCATCCCATGAACATCCAATGTGGACAATCTACCAGCAAATCTAATTAATTTCTCTCTCCTGTCCCAGGACCTCTGTTTGTTTTTGTTTTTGTTTTTTTCCTGCAAGAAGCCAGATATGAGAGAGAAGTATGAAAGAAGACTCATGAACCCCTCTAATACAGTACAGATGGCCAGTCCGACAATCTGGTTTATAAATCTGGATACAGTCTTAGCCTTCAAGGGAAAGAGAAGATTGAGGGACTCACTAAACTCCTTAGTGGATTGAAGTCTAACTTCCTGTCCCATGTAGGGAGCCTACAGTAGTGGCTTTATACCATTTGTACCTGCTCATTTCAAATTACTGAAAGCCTCTCAGCTCACCACATTACAAATGCTCAGCTTGTCCAGTCAAACCAGAGAAATCTCAGTAGGAAATGAAATAGAAAGCATCATAACAGTGTAGAAATACCTTACTCCTAACATAATTTCTGTGGGTAGAACCATTCTGTTAGACCTTCCCAGCTCATTCCAGGTATTTTAGCTCAGCTCTAGTCTTTTTATCTAATAGATAGTTAAAAATCAACTCTAAATATAGTGTAGTGTAACTCTGTAATGATATGTTTATGTTCAGCTAGGGGAAAAAAAGTAAGTGAAAAGTGTAACAGTTAACAGTGTCACCTCCTGTTGTGCCCAAACTGTGAGATGCAGAAACTGGAGACAGCCTGCATAAAATTAACAAATAGCTGATCTGTGGAACCATGTATTTAAACCTGTCTACAAAAGACTCCTGCTTCCCTGCTATATCAAGCTGTATTACAATTGAATATGATAGAAATATTTTAGCAATGCAAAGTAAATATCTGGAACTATTTAAACAGGCAGTTTTAAAGAAATTTTTACCTTTAGCAATTCTGCTCATTTGACTACAATAACACCATTAAAGAATAACAACATGAGAATGGATAAAGCTGCTTTGTTGCAGCTGTGTTGAAAAAATTACCGACTCCCTAGGGGTTAATAATTGATTTTGTTCCAATCCAACTGAAGGGTGGTGTTGAGTTTCTTTTTCCTTTTTCTTTTTTTTTTTTTTTTATTGATTTGTCATTACACGAAGTATCTGTGAGTTTAATTTCTCACAATGCCTCCTGCAAACTGAACCAACAGAAAGCCAGAAATAGGTTAAAATCACAGACTTTGAATCTGGGTTTCAGACACATGAAATCTCAATCTGGTGTTTTGATACAGACTTTGATACAGATAAAAAGACATTTCCAAAACTGATCTGCAGAGCAGTTAGTTTTGTAACACTGACAGCCTCATAATCCAGGAGCAGCTCAATCCAGGGATTTTGTTTAGTGGTTATTTCTGCATTTCTGTGTCTTTTCTTTGTAAAGATGACATTCCAGTATTTTGCAGTCCAGAACCCATCAGCATTTTAAGAATGCTACCTGCATTAGCTAGAAGTTACAGTTATTTCCAAAGGGTGCTTTGCCAAAAAAAAAAAAAAAGGGAAAAGTATTAGGAAAAATATTAGGCAAAATAGCGGAAGCATTCTTATTCCATTCTTACGCACTGGACAAATGTCTTTTGTGTGCACTATCATGAAATGAGACAACAGAATCTTCTTTATTAGAATATTTGAAGATTTGGGTATATGTAAAAGATCTCATATTCTGGAACCAATGTCTTGGAAAACTCAACTGGGTAAAGCCACAGTTGAAATGCTCTGACATAAAAGCTTGTCGTTCTTTCATGGTGGTGTTAGAAATCCATGAGTAGATAGGTGATGTGAACTTCTTTAAATAATCACCAGATTTAACATTCCATAACATTTATGGGGTTAAATGACACTAGATTGTTCTGTTTTCTCAACAAAGACAATGAAAGCATCATTTGCCCCGCATATGACACTTGAGTAAATGCTTCAAAACTTTTCCTCTTTTCATAATGCAGACAAAAATTAGCTATGTGTGCTTCATTTAGGCTTATGGCAATAAGCATGAAAATATTTGTCTGTGTGGGAGTTTTGAAGACAAATATTTAATGTGCTATAATGTCACTCTAATCAATGTAGAATTGCGTATTTAAATCATGCATATTAAAAATGCATATTAAAATCTAAGTAATAAATATGACATTGTGAAGAAAATTTCCCAGCCATATCTTTTGAAGATATGATTGCCCTGCTCTAAAGTTTCCATCAACTTAATTTTTATTCACATTTCTGCACTTGCTATGACTACAATCTACCTAAGAATGACAAAGTACTGGAAATCAAAATCCTGCTCACAAAAGTTTTGATGATGCCAGAGATTTGAGAACTGAGGATGAGCTCCTAATAATGTCCAGAACATAGATGTGTTTAATGTAGAACTATGCATTTTTTAAAGGATTAATCTTAATCAAAAACATTTCAGTCCCTGGAAAACCTTGGATATAAACAACTGTTTTATTTTTGACTTGATCTTTTACTAAAAGTCAGCAAAAGATGCAACATGTCCTTATATAACAGAGAATATTGCCTCTGAATTTTTTTATTTGTGCTTCTGTTGGACAGTGCTGAGGTTGAATTGGACATACCTTGTGTTTGGTGGACTGGATCTCTTTGGTGGCTTGACAGAGTGAATAAGTCCTTGTGCTGGGTCAGAGGAGCAATTTGGCCACTGCATATGGAGTGGTACAGCGGGGTGAGCAGTTGGCAGTGTTTGCAAATACCCCTGAACCTGCAACAGCTGCTGCAACATAACAACATGTCAAATGCCAGCATCCGAGAGAAGGACTATGGATTTCAACGTCTGTGTTTTATGTGCATTTTCCTGAGAGTACACCCCTTTCTCAGCCTGCATGTTGATTTCCTAAGATTAAGCTGTATCTTCAGTGAAGACTAATAATATTTCAACAGTGAATTTTAAAAAGGTTCAACCAGCCTTCTTGAATTATCACAGACTCAGATATACAGCCTGGAGGAACTGTGACAAAAGCATTGTTTGCTCTTGTGCACCTCTGTCACCCTCTAAGCCACGTTCTGTAAAATAAATTTTAGCTAATAGAGTTCTTGACCTTGCCGTTAGAATTTCTAATTAAGTGAAGTTCATCAGTGAGCTCTTATTTTCCTGACATTGCATTCTCTGTGTGGTGGCTGCTCAACTCACCACTCAGCCATGTTGGTTATTTTAACTGAAAACTTGCTTTAATATACTCCGCAGCACCTAGAACAAGAAGCACACTCACTGTATATCCGTCATTTCCATCTCGATGAGGAGAAAACAAAGGGATAATTATAAACTGCATCTCGTATTGTTACGCTTACGCTCGACATGTGCATCTTTTTTTTTTTTTTTTCCACAGTAAAGTGATTCTGCTGTGGAGATAGCACCAGGTGCATGGGGGTGACCTCACACACACACCAAATCGGGAGCTGACATCCATCACACTTTGAAATTTTGGATTTCATCATTTCCTGATCTTTCTAAAGGGATCACAGCACCTGGCCCTCACAGCTGTAGTTCATTTAGAAAGCAATTTAAAAACCGAGAAAAAAGCAAATGACATCTTGCTGCCTCAGCCTTGTCATTAAGTATAGCAGAATGGCCTTCATTTATGAGACACATGGCTAAGAATTAATATCTTTCAGTGCTTTCTCAAGTCGAGATTACAAAAGGTTTGAAAGACCACTAAATAATTAGTAGTATGACTGAAGCAAGCAAAAAAAAAAAAAAAAAAAAAAAAAAAGGAAAAAAAAGAAGAAAGAGTAAAAGAAAAAAAAAGAGAGAGAGAGAAAATACAACCCCTCTTCTTCATTTAGAAGAATATTGAGCATCACACTGACTTCAATGCATTCCAAATCCCATGGTCTTTGACCATTGTGTCCTTACTACAGAGTAAACCTTCAGCTTTTATTTCCTTCCCCTTTTCATGCTCTACAGCACTGGAAGCTTTGTACGTGTATGGATACCTTCTCTGTATATTTAAATGCCTTGATGCACACAGACTGCTTCTCTGCATCCACAGGGGGTGGACTTAAAAACTGAAGTTGAAGTATTTTAAAGTTTTGCACGGTATCATTCCTTCCCTTCAATGTTCTATTTCATTGTGATTCGCTTCTTTATTGTATTATTTTATTTATAACATTGTGGCTGGCTTTAATGCTTACAAAATGAGTGGCTAATGACACTGGCTAGAGCCAGACACCATGCAGGCAGGTGCTGTGCAAGCTCTCCCCGTGCAGCCCTGCCAATGCATCACAGACGCACAGCATCCCTTGCTGCCTCCCTCCTCCCCGTGCCCCTGCTCACACCACCCTGCCAAGCTGCACAGGGGCTTTTGGAAGGAAAGCTTGGACGGTTTTATTACTCTAAGCAGAGTTCAGGCTGCTTAGCCGGTCTGAATGAAAGCCCCCGATCTTGGATGCATGCCCATGCTATTGTCTGTGCAATTCCAGCCAAGAAGAAATTCTTCCTCTCTAAGTCATTTTACTGGGAATCTTCATGTTGGGTTCAAATCTATACTGCTCAAAGATTCCTTCCATCTCATTCTCTGGGTTAAAGGCATCGTTTTCTGGAAATGTCCATAGGCACAGAGATGGGATGCTGGGTAAACAGAGCTGCTGGAGTCAATATCTTTTGAGTGGCCCATAGATTTAATAAGGCAGAAAAGCTCTTGTGTTCTAAATTTGCTTCTTGACTCGGCATCCTTGGATGGGTTTGAAAAGTTGTTATACATGCAAATGCCATTCAAATAAAGACTAAAATATTTCCTTTTCTTCTTTTGTAGAAACCCATTGCACTACTAGCTGCTCTGATTAAGTGGCTCCTCATTTCAGCTGAGTGAAGTACAGATTGGTACTCCAGTAGTTACCTCTGGATCTTTCTCATTGGGAATGCTTGGGAGCTGAGCACTAAAGGTAATGAGAAGAGCCACAGGTTTTAGGTTCATCTCGAAGTGGACAGAGTAAGACACCATGTTTGCTGATAGGAACTGCTGAGAGTGAGAGTGTGTGCAAGTGTGTGTGTGGGCTTAATAGATCAGGGCTGAATCTCAGACACACAGCAATGATACCTAAATGAATTCTTACTTAGCGTATTGCTAAAATCTTCTGGGACTGAATCCACTTACTCTCAATTAATATCAAACTAAACAATTACAGCTGTATATTTAAAACCATTTTCACTGCAAGGTAAACATTTCAGGCCCAGAAGAAAGCCCATTGCAATCAATTAACCCTTCTGTGCATTTTGAAAGGATTCACATCATCCCCTTTCTACTACCACCATGCTCTCAGCTGCCCTATCTCCAAGAAAACCCTTCTCCCAGAAGGATGTGATGCCTTTCAGTTAAACTACCCATTGTCTTAGGGTTCTGCTGATCAGAAATGCCTTTCCTCCTAAGGCTGCCCTGCCTAGCATGTGGCATCAGAAAACAGAACACATGCCGAGCAGTATTTCTCCGCATTTCCCAAAATGCCACAACCACACCCAGCTCTTTACTCAGGGATCTGTGTCAGAACAACTCTGTGCATGTGGAGCTTTCACTAGTAAATAATCTCAGGGAGCCAAATGATGTGTTCAGGAGGGGGTAGTGCTCTTGGAGGCTATTGGCAGTCATTCAGATGACAACCAGCTGCAGAGAGCTTTAAGAACAGTGTTGCACACATACACATACACACAAAGAAAAGAAAGAAAGGGAAAATTGTTGACTGAAGACATATTGCCCTTGATTGAATAGTGAGGAACCTGCTGTCAAGAAAATAGATATTTGGGAAATCTATTAAAAAAAAAAAAAAGGCTGTCCATTTTACCGGCTGTGGATCAGCCTTCAATTGTCAGCCTTCAATTGCTGAAGATAGACAATGGTGATTTCTGCTTGATTAGCCCAAGTTGATAAAAATTGCTTTTCCAGTTGCTTGTTGACTGGGCAGACATCACTGTCTCCAGTTCTGGGAGTGGAGAGCTCTGCAGAAGGAGAGGAAATTTTGAGGGCTCCAGATTTCATGGCTCCCTGCAAAATAAACCAACAGAAAGGGCATCAGAAAGCAGCATGTCCTGACCACTCACTGCATTCCAGTAGCCTTCCAGGTCTTTCTCACCACCCACTTGTACAAAGATAGATATGGTGCTAACATCTTTGATCAAAGTTCCACTACACAGAACTGGTTTCTGAGTCTCTAGGAGAGTAGAACCCACAGGGTTTCTGCTTCCACTTGAAAGGGATGGAGACAAAATATAAATACATCTGTACTACCTACTCTCAGGAACCTGCTTTAGCAGAGTATTGAACTAGATGATCTCTAGAAGTCCCTTCCAACCCCAATGATTCTGTGATTCTGTGACAAACTGTGAGAGACTAGTTGGTCCCTATAATTATTGGGAAAAGCCAATTTTTCCTCAGTGTTTCAAGAAAAACAAAATAAAAATTATTTTGCAAAGAGGATAGCTTAAAAACTAAACAGAAAAGTGAAAACACCAAAAATGTACTGTGCAGGAAAGTAAAACTATTTTTTCTTGTCATAGGAACCTCTATTCAATGATTAGAACACTGCTGCTCTTTTCAGGGATATGCCATCTTCCTTTTTTGTTGTTTAAGCTTCCATCCATCTCGTTCATGTAATGATAAGAAATACTGGCCCTTACGCTGTTACCCAACTTAGTTGTCCAGGCTCTGTGAACTCATTTTCCCAGCTGTTATTTGTGCACGTCACCACTTCTATGAGCTTTTTTGAAAAGGAATGACAACTGGGATGGGGAATTAAGAGATGGCTGTCAAGTCTAGGCTCAACATGTAGTCACATTAGCCCCTTGAAATGCTGGAGTTGTCTATTGGAAGTGCTATCTCTGTTCATTGACTGCAGACAAGAAGTCACCCTTATGTCAGATGTGCAATGAAGTTCCCAGAGTCTAAGCAAACAGTAGCCCAGATGTAGTACTCATACACTCTCTCAAAACCTGCAAATGCAGCATGCTTGGAGTTTATCCCACAGTCAGAGTGGCACTAAATCATGTCATGTCATGCACACAATGTGGACACACTTGCTGTCAGCATTGTGGTCTAAAGAGGAAAAGGATTCAAAAATTGTTCATCTCCTGAGGACATTTCAGTATATCAGCATTGAGAAATAGAAATTTACCCAAATTTTGCTGAATCTGTGCATCAGCAGAGACCTGAGGAATGTCAGACTGTCATTTACAAGAACACTAGTATTGCCTTTTAAAGACATTAATAATACACGTGTCTGAATGATTTAAATTATATACTAGCACGAAGAACAACAAATCTATTATAACACCCTGAAGTACAAAACTCATCCCTTCAACTCTTTCTGGAAACCTCAAGCTACTTAAATTCCTATCAGACAAAAAGAGTTGAAGACTGATTATGCATACATGTACGTATTTATCTATATACATATATAAATATGCACACATATGCATGGAGAACATATACCGATGTCCTTTTCAACTGCTGTGCTTCACATACGCCTGCATTTAAAAAATGGTAAGGTTTTATGTATTCATCTCTGCATGTTTTCCATTTGAGTATCCTAGATCTACTGTGCTGTGAGAGTAAAACTATACAATAGTTAAAAGTTAATTTTCGTTCCTGCTTCCAAAAAGAAACTACAGAAGAAGGAATTTAACCTCATATCCTCACTCTGAAATTAGCTCTATTGTCAAAAGATGACAGCTGTATCCTGATTTCAAGAATTTCATGTCGGAATTAAGCAGCATTTTTGAAACCATTGTGTTACTTCAAACAAATCCATAATGGTCCCTCAGCAAACCATTTTCAGAAGACTTGTGTAAGTAAGATAAAAAGACACCGTTTCTGAAGAGATGCTTTTATGGGCTAGGTCAGAGTGCTCTTTCCATGTTGTTCATTCCCAGTCGAATTTCCTAATAGCCTATCTCCTCAGCTAACAGATGCCCAGCCTCATGTCGGAACCAGATCGAGCCACCACTGAGATGATATCCAGCTCCTTTCTTATTGAGCCGTTTCCCTAGCAGATGGTGCAATGCTGCAGGCACACTCCTTCCTGTTAATTACCAGCCTTCGCTACAGATGGAAATGTCAGTCAGCCTCACAGGTCCTGGTTCCTGCCATTGCCTCAGTCCATAGCCCTCTACCTAGGCAAGATGCTGCCAACACACACCATGTGTTTTGTGACTGCTGACTAGGCAGGCAACAAAAAACAACTTAGTTCATGAATATTCATGGAGGAATGTTTAGAGTTCTGTTCATCTGCAGTGCTTATAGATCTGCTTAAAGGAGATTGCACTTTGCAAAGAGCCCTGTGCCCCTTGTTTTACTATGGTGTGGGTAGATGAGTTATCAAAGTGTGTTGCTATAGTAACATATAAAGGACTATTAAATGTCTGTCGTTTAGAGACTTCTATAGGCACATCAATTTCCGATTGCCATTTTTTCCATACCTTAAGTGCCCTTTAATTATTCTTGTCCTACAATAACAGACCAATAGTCACCAGGCTGAACTGATTATCTACTAACTGTTGATTTTCATTAAAGCCTGACTGCCTCATTATAAGTAACCCATATAAATTCCTTGATCTTTCCCAGTATCTGAGTACAGTGAATACAGATAAATGAAATCCTTTGTTATCTTTTTAAATTCATCAGACACACTTATTTTAGCAGGTATAAGATGCCTGCTAGTAATCAAAACTATATTTTCAGAAAGATTTTATGTAAAGTTTGAGTTAGAAAATTGAGTTAGATCTACCATGCTTTTGTTGCATTTCTTCTTTCTTTTTTATTTCCATTATTTTATTTTTATATTTTTTTTCCTTTTTTTCCTTTTTTTTATTTTTTATTTTTATCTGGAGGTAATTCGTTTTCATGTGAGATTCTGTGCAACTGTAATGTGTAGATATTAAAACAGCAATATGACTCAGAATGTGCCAATAATCTGTGTGATTCTGTGTAATAATATTCAGTTTTTGACTCATGACTGTTCACGAAGTGAGAGTTTACATGTTCCAAATCAAAAAAGCAGACATCTAGTTTATGTAAAGAACACACTTTTCAAGAAAAGGAGATTTGTATTCCATTTCCAGCACGCAGAATGAGCAATATGTACAGAAGTAGGGGATGTTTAAACAACAGTATTTAAAATCCACTCTGAGCTGATTGTTGTCAGTTTGCTATGCTTCAGCAACAGCACTGAGCACCCAGAAATACCTGAGAAAGACACACGCCATTTCCTTAAGAAAACTGAAAGCATGATCAAAAAAAGTTTCTACAAATCAATCATATATATTTCTACTGCTTCTTTTCTGCAGTTTTATCTCCGTATGTGAGTTGACAGTGACTGCTGACTCCTTTCTTGCTTTCTGTGCATTGTTTTAATGGTTTGGATTGTACCAGCTTTTAAACTGTTAACTGCTAATGAACAGTGGTTTTCAAGACGCTGAGGTCCTTTTCTATAACCCTAGAGAAGGCAAAAGCTAAGTGATATTTGTTGATCTGTTATGTTTTGTGCTGTGGGTTTTGGGTTTGTTTTTTTTTTCCAGCTAAATATATTCTGGTTTTATTTTTACCTTCATTCCAGTGCACAATACTGTGCTTTTTCAATAATAAATAATAAATTCTATTGCTCTAACCTACTTGTTTCTAAAATATATTTAGCTTTATCCTTCCAAGTTAAAACTACAAAACATATGCTGCCACCAAATTTCTGTTAGCTACACTGGGAAACTGAAATTGCAAAATACCAAAGGGTTCAAAAAGGGTATAAAAGATTGAAGATTACATTATGTGCTCACAGAACTGAATCTTGACTTTGTAAAACACTTTCTGAATCAATATGTAAGCTAAACATGCATAATTTGACTCAACATGTTGTAAACTAATTACTGGATTATTAAAAAAAACCTACAAAGTGAGAGGGTATGACATTCCAACAGGCAAAGCTCAGGTTTTATGTGGGACAACCACACAATTATTAAAGCCTAAAAGGTTATAAATAAATAGTCTTATATTCTATGCAAAATTGATAATATTCTGCAGCAAGATATAAAGGGCAATGCTCACTTCAGTGTCTGCTTCTGCACTGCCAAATATCTTTATGCAATGGAAAAGGATTTCATCCCAAATAAATGTTATCATCTGCCCTTATCAACTTCCACTCTAGAGAATACTTACGTATTTCCAATTACATTAAACTCTTTTTGATTTTTTTTAAAGAGTCCATGTATGACTTGCTGAGACTTAAGCAGTGGAAACCCTGGAGCACATCTGCTCCACTGCTCTACACTGCAGGGCAGCTGCACTCAGTAGTGACAGAGAGCCTTGCAGCTCCCTTCTAATGCATGTGCTCTTCTCACACCTACCAGTGCATGGGGAGTGTTGTGGATATCTTATTACAGCCTGTTGCATGGTTAATTTATTTGTAATAAGTTGCAAAGCCAATCTGTAAGGTAATTTATGCTATTCTGTCAGAGTAGTGGCAGTGGCAACTCCATCACGGCTTTTCTGGTGGGACCTCAGCAGGTTGGCTAAGTGACACGGTGATGTGGTGGTTCTTCATCTCGGTGCTGGCACACACAAGCTTCCCAGCAGGGAAAATCTTTGCCAAGGGTTATAAAGCTCTGGTGGGGGCAGACCCCATGGTCCCCAAGAAAAGCACTGTCCCTGCTGTGGGCACTGCAAGTACTATGATGGATTGACACTGTCAGCAAGTTCCACAGCAAACCAAGGAAATCATTGCTGATTATGTAGTTAGATGAATACAGAAGAGGTCCAGAGACAAATTACAACATCCATTCTAAAAAATACATTCCTTTTATCTTTATTCTTCCCACCACTTGAATAATTCTATTGCTATAAGTGGGCTATTCAGATAAATGAGTGTTCAGACATTATTTCACAATGCACCTTGTTATTTCATTATTGCAGCAGAGCCTGGGTTATATTCTTCACAGTTCTCGGGACCTAAATATCCTAATAATTCTTTCATCATTAACTGAAGATGACAGGCTGAGGAGGAAGATAACGCTTTTTCTAGGGTACAAGAAGATAAATAGAACAGATAGACAAAGTTAGGCATGTGGGGTGGAGAGAGTATGACATCACAACAATCACATTTTTGAAATTCACCATGACAAGTTTCAAGCATCATCTCATTTATTAAGCCCTAAATAATTTAAGTTGTAACTACTGTTCAGTCATCTGCACATTTTTTGCATTTTAGCTAATGAGCCTCACACCGAAGTACTCAGGACCATACTCATCGACTTATCAAAATATGAGCAAAATAAAAGTAATTAGTGATCAGTTCATTCCTGGTTATATGAAAGAACACACAACTGATGTGCTGTAATGTGCATGCCCATTTCTGTCCCGTGATTTCCACACATCCTTCATATATGTCCAGACAATAACTCATAATACAGCAAAAAAAAAAAATTCCTGATTTAACCCATCCTTCCAGCCACATATCAGATCCTATATTGGTCATACATCAAATAGCTGGGTTAGGTCAAACCGCCACAAATATTTTCTTAAATTCTTCAAGCTTTTTATAGCCCTCAGTGATTGCAGCTTCATGCTGTCTTTCTGATACATCTCAAGTCACACAATATGTTTGGCTGCAATTAGTGATGTAGGTATGTAAGTCTGACTTTTAAGACTTTATTCCTTTTTTTTTTAAGGGTGCAGTATCTCCATAAGCATTTTATTGCAAATGCATACAATAGAAGGCTGAAGAATTAAAACCAGAAGTAATGAATAATCTGTCTCCCAACAGGACTTGACTCTCCTGTGCATCAGTACAAACCTGGAACAATTTCTGGGGGTTGAACTCACAGGGAAACCAAAGAGAAAATTGTTGAATATCTGAACTGTTGTTACTAAGCAATTCTCACTTCTTACTCAACGATGTCTTCTCTGAGCTTACATTGCTCAAGGAAGAACACAGAGAAGTCACAGCTTGCATTATGCAGTACTGAATGATAAATGGATAGTAGAGAAGGGGTCCGAGCAACAAAGGAGGATGCTTTGTAAACTAGAGAAATGAGATCAAGTTAAATGCCTGTGATCCCATATGTCTATTACCACAAATCCCATACTGACACAGGGTTTTAAACTCTTTGCTAACCAGAGCTGTGTGGCATCAGGGTGAGGATTTAGCCCTATTCACCTAACTGCAGATATACAGAATCCCATTTCTTTACAACTTGTTATTTTTGGCTGCCTTTTGCCACCTTTTCTACTTATCCCCTTCTCAGTCTAACTGCTACCATGGCAACATGCAACCTTGTTCGTTTCCAGCTGGATTGGCGAAAGAGTAAGTTTTCCTCAAGTCAGAGGGGACTTACTCACTGGGTCAGCTAGTGGGCGGCTGTGGTCCAAGAAGAAAAGTGAATAGACTTTTAGGATGTATTCTAGAGTGCTTATGTCAAGACTGTTTACTTTTATTGTTGTGCATTGTGATTAAGTACTCTTAAGTACTGTAATTACAGGTGTAGTATACAGTCTGTAAGCTCTTTAGCCTTTTTATTTTACCTTTTTCAAGAATCATCACTGACAAACAAGTTAATCAAGACATTCCTTCACACTAAAAGGAAAATAAATCTACATTTTTCTCACTATTATAAATTTACATGAGCACATAGTTGTGTGTGTACTTATCTGAAATGAAAAAACAACAGCAAAATGAAGTTCATTGGGTTGTAAAGTTAAATTAAATTTTAGGAAATGTCAAATATATGGGGCATCCATTCCTAACTCTTTCTCTAATGTTCCTTCAAAGTCCTGGCAAAAGTCAGATTTTCATTCAAACTCTCAAAACATAGACAAATAGGGCCAAAATAACAATTCCTTGAGAATATCTCAAAGGGTAATCTGGAGAGTGATATCGCCTGGCAGCTGCTTCCTTAATGATTAGTGAAAACTTCTCCTATAAGCTAGCCCAGGCATTCTTCAAAGGTGTGTAGACAGACAGAAGAATATAGCACATGTCCAGAGATCAGCTGAGATTAAAGACTGAAGGTCTCTAGCACTGGGGCTAATAGGCTTAAAGACAGGCATGTCCAACCTGCAGGCTGCAGGGCCCTGAACAGCTAGTAATGCAGTCTGACAAGATCATAAACTTTTAATGGTTGTATATGAATTTTAGCAATATTTTTCATGAATCAGTTGCATGTAGCTTGAGCACAGGCAGCATAGGTGACTATGGAACACTGTGGAGTGGAGGGCACAGTGCATTGCTAACACAGCCTTTCATGCCACCATTGCATACCCCATCGAATCAAAATCCACGTGTGTTACACGTGTCATGTACTCGTGCTGCTTGGTGAGTAACAGCTTTGTTACTTATATACATTAAATATATTATATGTTTTCTATGCAGTCCAAGACTATTCCCCCTCATCCAATGTGGCCTAGGCAAGCCAAAAGATTGGACACCCATGTGTTAAGTCACAATTTGCTCTAAAAGTAATGCCCTCTATTTATTTCCATGGAAAGCACAACATGTACAAAGAGCACAATAATATTATTTGATAGAACAAATTCTCAGCTACAAAACACTATTTTTCAACATAGTCACCACCAGTAGCTCTGCATTTTCACAACCATGAACAAGAGCCTGCATGCTGTATTTGTAAAAATCTGCACCAGTGGAAGGACCCACTGTTGCCACTGCTGAAACACACTACCCACTGTTTCACTGTATTCACATCCACTGCTCTCCATAAATATTCAGTAAGTGTCGGTGAATGTCAGTGGCGGTCCTTTTTTCTGCATAGACAAATTCAGTTCCACACCTTTGCTTCATAGACACTTCCATGCCAGACGCCATTTTATCAGAATGTATCTCTGCTGCCATCTGTCACACAGCAACAAAATGTAATTCAATATTGGTTGGAAGGTTCCAACTCTACTACCATACCACCAGCATCCACCTTTGACATTGCGGATCAACATAATAAAATAGGAGGCATTACTTTCAGAGCACCCCTTGTAAATGATGTAGTTAACATATACAGGGAACAAAACATTTTGATCTTTTATATTTTTTATTAAAAAAAAAAAGGGTAAAAAAACCTTAAAACAAGCGGGACATTTGACCTTGTTTTTGTGAAACTAATGAATCAGTCTGGCTTTATGACAGTGGCTGCAATTCTTAGTGAGTTCTCAAGGCGTTCATCAGAGATTTTTGATGAAATTTTACTGTTCTTGTACTTCATCTTTGAAAACACTTTTTCACAAATGTGCTTACTGCCAAAAAGTGATGACACAAATAAGGCATAGTTGTGAAGCAAAGGATATTTTTCTCCAGTAAGAGAGGGTTTATAAAAGTCTGATAAAGAGACATAATCAGATGTTTGAACTGAATATCTGATTGAAACATTCTATTTGAAAATCTGCATACAATGTATTTACATCAACTGAAAATGGTATCTCAAAATAAATTAATTATTTTTTTGGTCAATCCTGAAGCCTGCTCTCATATTCCTTTATCAAACCAGAAAGCATGGCTGCATATTCTTTGCTGTTCAGAGCCCTGTGTTTAGCTAGTGTATCAAAATGCATATGATTATTTGCCATCTCTTGAGTCAGCAGTGCACAGCACTGCCCTCCCCATGCCCTGGTTTCAGTCAAAACAGTGTTAGTAGCGCAGTGATGGTCTGATTGCTGCTGAGAGATGGGTGAATGTCCAGAGCCACTCTGCAGTGAAGAGCCACCTCTATTATAGCACGGGGCAGGGGAGGCTGCATTGCCAGCTGTGCTGGGCCACATGCGACCTACAGGCCACGGGTTGGACATGTCTGCTTTAAGTCATGCAATGGATGAAAGACTCCGCAGTCCTGCATTCTGTTAACCTTCTGCTTATGACAATGTCTACCTGGTTTTCATTTATATAGTACGAATATCAAATATGCTCACTTCTCTTGACAAATGCAAGACTGTGACATCTTCTTTGTCCTTGGAGTCTCCTTTTGTTTTGTGAATACCATTCACAATCTCAGTTTTTTAAATGAATTTCTGTAATTTCTTTTCTATGATACACCACTTTTCTCCAGGGCTCATTTTCCTCTCCATACTACTGGAGTACTGAGACTGTATTATCTGTGTTTTGTGTTTTTACATCCAGCCTGCCAACTACTAATTACTCTGAAGCCATTTTCTTTTAGCATCAAGACTTTTCCTCTTAGTATGTCCCAGGAAGCATCTCTTTCCAAACCAGCAAAGGTATTGAGTCAGTAAGAAAACAGCTAGAAGGCAGTGACGTTTCTAGCAAGGACTGCTGATATTGTTCTAAATTTTCCACTGGATTCTGGAGATTATCAGCAGTCTTGGTTAACGCAGTAGATCATCAGGACATGTGAAATACTTTGTAAATCACTGTAAATGTATGGAGAAATTAGGACCTCTTAAAATACAATTGAAACAACATTTCTGCAGGGTCACAGAGTGTGAAAGCCAAGGGGGAAAAATATAACTAGATTCCCAAACCAGGACTCTGAAAGTCTGAAAGCTCCTAATTTCATCACAGGCTTCCAGTGAACTTTTGTATAAAATATTTATTTTCCATGCTCCATCTTCTCACTGTAAAATAGGGGTAATATTTCCTTTTGCCTGCATTTTATTTCTTTTCTGTGTATTGAATGTAAATTACCCGGGGAAATAATTTTTCAGGTTGTGATTCAGAACACTTAACGTCAGACATCTGCAATGCTGATGTATATATAACAAAAGCTAAGTTTATCAGTGGAAATAGGGGGATCTTAGGGAAGATACAGACTCATAATTAAAGAATCCTCCCTTAGGAATAAGATTAATCACATATTGACATCTTTAGAAATCTACCTTTAGTTGGAGCTAAGTCACTTCACTGCCCCAAGCACATGTTTGGGGAAAGTACAGTGGGGTATATATGTGCCTTTATTTAATTCCTATTTTGAAGGGTTGCGTGACTCATTACAGTTGAGTCTACTTCAAGCAATAAGGTTTCCTCAAGAGGACGATTCATGAAAACATCTTGACTCAGAAGTTTTGATCTTCTTCTTCTTTTCTTTTTTTTTTTTTTTTT
>JACDJE010000175.1:134929-239989 GCA_016647715.1 Pavo muticus
ATCACACAGATTTTAGCTGAGTGTTATGTCTTATAAAAAAGGAAAATCCTGCTGCAATGGTTTTCACAGGCTGAAAATCACCACCCTGACCAGCTGTAGAGGGGACAGAAAATAACCTATGTGTGATCTTCAGGGAAAAAAAATCAGGGACAAATTTTCAGCCTCAGTCATTGTTTTACATCTGGCTATGTTTCTAAATATATCTTTCTGTTTTAAAACAAATGCTTTACCAATATTTCTAGATTCTTCTCTTTTTATTTTTCTATAAAAGAACACTTTGTTTCCAAACTCATATGAGTGTGGATGTTAAAATACCATATTAGCATGCTAGCTTTATGCTAAAATTCATGAGATTGCACTCTATTATCTCCTGTGGCTTGTTTGGACAGTGCATTTGGACAATAGTCTCTTGCAAAATATTAAGAAAAATATTAGAATATATGTCCAGACCTCAGCACAAGCAGTTGGGCTTCAGCATAGCAGCACTTCCACAACAAGAAACACACATTTTCACATATTTATAGACCAGGATATATACACAGGGAACCTTCTTGTTAAAACTCACTCATGTCTTTTTGCCTTCCTTACTTTTCGTGGTGTGATTATTATAAAAAGAGACCATTTAAGGTGGGGCAAAAAAACTTCCTTCAAAGCCATACTGAAAAATGCTATCATAAGTTTCTGGAGATATAATGACTAGGTTCCACTACGCCACATTATGACCACTTTCTTACAATGGTCTACCAGTATACAAAGAAAAAGTGTACAGCTGGGGAAAAACAAAACAAAACTGATGACATCTGGCACATGGATTTGCATGGAAAGTCAAGGCAAAGAGCACTGCCAAGATTCTTAACAATACTCACTACGTCCGAACAAGAAAGCAGAAACATGCATCCATAAAAGGATTAGCTTCCTTGCAGTCTAGTTCTCAGCTAGGAGTAAGGTTGTTCTTGGGCATTTAACCAGGAACACAATGCAAAATGACTCCACCAGCATGGAGTCAGCTTGGAAGTTTCACAGAGCAAAAATATACTCTGTTTCACACTGAAAACACACTGTGAGGAAAAATCATTTACTTCTGCAGTGTACAGCACTGAAATCTGAGGCCCAACAGGAACTGTGACCTGGTTCCAAGAAAATGGAGGGTGGGAAGAAGAAGGATTTACTGAACTGCATGTTTGCCTAAACAATACAGTAAGGATAGCATTCCCTTGCTATCTGCTGTGCTATTAAAATCAATTTCTCCCTCTTTTTTTCTGTTCAACTCAATCAGTTTATATTGCAGATTCTGTTTAATATGTTGATTGCTGCACTGGCAAGACACAACGAGAAGACTGGAGACTGAGTGGATGGGGAAAAAAAAAAAAAAGAAAAGACTGGATGGCTCACATGAAGATAGGACAAAAAATGACAAGAAGTTTAACTGGGTCATTTTTTCTTTAAAACAGTATCTGCGTGGCAATGACCAGAAAATCTGCATCATGGAGAATCTAATGTCACCAGTAATCAAGTATTTTTTCTTACTGTGATTTTATGTGTGTGTGTTATCAGGCTGCCTCTGAAGAAAATCCGAGATTCAGGTTTTGTGTTTATGTGGAAGAAACCTGAATGCAAGAAGCCATAGATTTGCACTCAGCAAAACTGTACTCTAGATTCAGATTTCTGCTCTACCACGTTAAAAGCAGAAAATTCAGCCTATGCTTTATATATATATAGTGTCCTGTAAAAAATTTACAGTGTTCATCTTTCTACCTTGTTTCCAATTTACTTTCCTAGTTTATCACTTATGAAAAACACTATATCTCCTAAAAGGCAGAAAGTATCATAATGTTTAGCACACTTTCCTTTGAGACATGGCCTACAGGGTGAAGCTGAGTCACAGTGGTATTCTTCAGAGTTTCCACATAAGGTAACAGTCATGTCAGAAAAGGAAGATAACTATATAAATACATATACCTCATAAACAAAGCAATTCACCTTGGGCATATGTGGTCAGTATGTAGACATATTGCTAGCAGATTGTTTTTGCACACTGGAAGGATTTTTAAAAATCTGACTAATTTTGTCCAGATAGTTTTATACTTACTTGACACGCATTTATTTATATAATCATAAAACAAAGAAGATTGAAGTTGCAAATTTAACTTGTCAGCATGCATGGACAGAACTCAATCAACATACAGCTGTTTGATATCTTTTACCCTTCTTGCTGCTCTACTTCCTTATCCTTCTTCTTTTAACCTGCTTAAGTAACACTTATCCTCCCTTAAGTAATACTTCCACCTTTTTGTTCACCCTTTTCTGAAGGAACAATCTATGACAATTCTATATTTTTGCACATAAGGCCTTAAGATGTGATGGAAGCAGGATAGTGTTAGCCTGCTGAGTCTCATGTCCCTATTACTATCAATAATAATAGCTGGTGCTAGTGCCGAGCTCCCAGTCCAATCTCCAGTCTTTGCTCAGCCATTCTTCTTCTCAGCTGTAGCTCCAGCACCTGGTCCAGAGGCTGTAAATGCTTCCTTATTACTTTCACCAGACTGCCAGCAGCACTTACAAAAAAAAAAAAAGTCCTATATTCTTTATTGATGGGTACTAAGCTCTTATATATGGGTTTATCAGGATGTGTGAAAGACTGGAGCACAGTTAATGTCTGTCGGAGTCCTTAGAGGGTTTAGCTCTGAGCTAAGATTTCCCTGGCGGGACTGTATAAATTTACTGTGACAGCTAGTATCCTTTTTATTTTTTTTTTGTTTGAAGTTTAGTGTGTGTTTTATGTTCTGTTTCTTTAGCAGGCTGCGACCATTTACCTTGATTTCATTCCTGTGCTCAAATTCAGGTGGAATCCTCAATAACGGGATGGAGGATCCCACTCTGTCTGAGACTAGCCATGAGCAACCTCCATTTCTGGAACTGACAGTGGATTAGGGACAGTCACGCAGCAAACAAGGAGTGGGTGATGGTTGGGAACAGCAAGTACTGAGCACGGCAAGGCCGCAGAAGTGACTGTCAGGGATACATCTTTAATGAGGCAACTGGGTAGAATTTATGGTAACCAAGAAAAAATCACTGTAGGAAGCTGGAAGGTGACTGCAAGAGCAGTGTGGGCAGACTGGGATTTGCACCTCACTCATCTTATTTATTTTTGTCTTGTCTGAATTTCTGAAAGATAGCCAGATATTCTGATCAGAACTTTTCAAAATTCTCTGTCTTAAAAAAGTATTCTATATGAGAAATTTCACACCAAATAATTTGATTTTTGTAAATATATAAAAAACCTAAGCCAGGGTCAGATAATGACAAATAGCAGGCTTTCCTAGAAGGCAACATTACCAGCTACCACTATAATTATATGAGATAGTATCTGAAACTGAGATTTTCCCCATAAACATTGCAATGAATAATCAGGTCCGAATGGAGGAAAGGGAAATGACAATTGTTTCCTTGCTGGAACTGATCCACTCATGATAATTTATGCTTTATTCTTCATTTCACCCAGTGATATCAACCTTCCATCAGTCCTATCCACCGCAGCTTGAAAAATCCTATTTCAAGTGAATCCCATTCAAACCCAAATAGCAAGGCCAGGTGTTCAACTTAAGAGCAGTGGCTTTAGAATTCCCGACTTTTTCTTTACAAAGCTCCACAGAAACAGCCCAATTATTATTGATGTTGTTATTATTATTCAAAAACAAGTTCTGAGAAATACTTTAAATAACAGAGGAAAGGAAAAATGCTAATCCTCTTACATAACACAAATCCCAGATGGCCTTGTGCAGAGGGGAGAAAGATGCATAATAGCAGTCACCATTATCAATTGTGCTTCATGACAGATGTTAAAGCAATGCAAGTGCTTGTGAACTCACTCACAGAACTTCACTAGGTCCTTTTCTGTCATATTTCCCACAGAATAAAACCATAAAAATCCAGAAGCAGTCAAGCTCTAATCTTCACTGAAAATGCACAATTCATTCCAAATAATTCTTAAAGTAGAGCCATTACAGTCTCTTCATTTGTAGTTCTGGTCCTTAGAGAAAAGCACCACAGCAGCAGTACTGTTCTGTGCATCATAATTCCTTTGCTCTCCATCACTTTGTTATATAAATCAAAATGTAGCACTGATTACAAGAGGTGCCTATACTAGTCCCATCACCCATTACATCACAGACTACTTCCACATTTACATGGAAACTTCTTTCTTTCACCACCTCACGTAAAGTGTAACCCTAAATATCTTTAGATTAATGACAGGTTTATGTGACGTAAAGAATGCACAGCTATCCATTTCCTAGAGGGTGTATTCAAAGTGATTGCTTAAAGAGATTGTGGATGCTCTGTCCCTGGAAGTGTTCAAGACCACACTGGATGAGGCCCTGGGCAATCTGGTTTAGTACCAGATCTGGAGGTTGGTGGTGCTGCCTGTGGCAGGGGGGTTGGAACTTGTTGATCCTTGTGGCCCCTTCCAACCATTCTATGATTCTATTATTCTGATTCTAAGGATTCTAAGGACCAGGTTGCAGGGGAAGGTAGAAGAGGTATCCATATATCATGGGGCACTGCTTGCTTTCATAAAGCATCCCGAAACCTTGTGTAGCAACACTACAGTTCAGACTTTTATACAAAACAACTTCATTTTCCTATTTCTCTTGTCTTAGTTCCAATTGTGCAAGGTGCCAAGTTGGCTGAGGGTTTGCCAGATATTAAAGTGATGTCGCCAAGAGTCACAGGGAGTCACAGGGAACCAAGGAAGTCACAGGGAACCAAGCACCAAACAAAACAAGCCAGAGCTGTACTGTATGATGTTGCCCATTAAAAAATCTTGGGACAATCTGAAGTCAACCCAAGAAGTCTCTTTGTCTGTCTCTCTTGAACTCTCTCCTATCCACAACTCTGACACTGCTGTGTTTCCTGTCCTTTTCCCAGGGTTTCACGAGAAGGACAGAAATTTCCCATTGTACCCAGGCGCAGGTGCAGCTGTAAAACAGTGCTGGTTGCAGGAATCAATCTCTCTCAGAGAGACAGGGAGGAGCATTTGCCCTAAAAGCCAGTGCTATGTGTTTGCTCAGCAGGACTCCCAAGCATGTGATTTGGGTTGCAGAAAGGAGCCACTCATGGATTTAAATTACAGACACTCCCCTTCCCATGTCCTCAGATATAAGGTTTAAATTTTCAGTTGTTCTGTGTGGAGGCAGGAGTTGGATTTGATTATCCTTGTGGGTCACTTCCAACTCAGAATATTCTGTGATTCTCTGATTCCTTTGCCTCTCTGTAGCAATAATTGTGAAAGAAATGCCCACAGGCACCAAGGCAGAAGCAGAATTTAAGCAGAGAATGGCAAAACAATCCCATCAGAGTGTGCAGATTACAGCCCATTTGCTGCTCTTCTCTAGTTACCCACTCTTCCATGTTTCCTGAAATAGGTGCAGGCAGTCTAGCACTCCTACATCAGCTGGTCAGGCAGGCATTCACTCAAAACACAGTGGGATGATGACAGCAGATTTCTTCCCCTGGACCCTCTGCAGCCCACCAAGGAGCCAGATGCTCCCAGCTAGGACAGTGATGCTGAGAAGCAAGGCTATACAGAAAGGAAGTATGAGCTCACACCCATTATTTCTCTAGGCAGACCCAAGAAGGCTTTCTGCTTCTCTTCATCTGCCCTTGCAGAGCAATCACTTATTCAAACTCCAGTTCTAAATGTCTCCTCAAAGAGTTAACTTATTATAAATGATCATGAAAAAAAAAATGCCCGTTTACACTCAAATTATTGAAAAGTCTCTCGTCCTTATCAAGTCTCAAGTGTATTTGCACTTAAAAGCTTCCCCCCACACACATGCTAAAAACAATAGTGCAGGTGCATTGCCCTTCAGTGTACAATGTATTTATCCTGGGAGGCAGGAAGTTGGTTTCACACCTGTTTCGTCTTTTTATTTGTTCTTGGCCTGGCTAATTTGCCGAATGTCATGATTGGTACAGCTGAGGCTGTCAGAAAGAATTACCACTTTGTAACATGACGGCCTAATTCTGGCAGCTCAGATTTTACAATGATTTGCCTTTTGTTCTTTCTTTCAGTTGCGGTCTGTTTTCTGTGTCGTACACAAACTGAATCTGATCAGCAGCAACAGAAAATGTAAGAAAAAGATACTGCTTCATCAGACAACTGGACCTTTATAATTTTATTATTCTTAATATTATTCTTAAGACTATTATATTAATTCTCTGAGATAGTGAAAGAGGGTCACATCACAATGTGAAAAAAAAAAACATTATTTTGCACAAATTTATGACCTAGGCTTCACGTTTGTTTTATCAGAATTGAATCATTACTGACAATTGAGAAATACTCTGTTTTCATATTAATTTTGAAGAAGTAACAAGATGTTTCAACTTTATTACTAATTAAATTGTTAATTGAAGTGGGCACTTTCAGGAATTGTTTGATCATGTAGACAGCCACTTAGATTCTGCAGATGA
Organism: Pavo muticus; assembly: GCA_016647715.1. NCBI lineage: Eukaryota > Metazoa > Chordata > Aves > Galliformes > Phasianidae > Pavo > Pavo muticus. The sequence goes on from JACDJE010000175.1 coordinate 141,404, forward strand.
CAGCTAGGAAGTTTTCTCCAAAAGTCAAGTCAACCTGAGAAAGATTTATTAATTTTGATTTAAAATATTTAAAGAGAGGCTATATTAAACAATGCTTTTAATATCCTCTTCCCCTGCCTCCAACTTCTTTTTTGCCAGATGTAAAGAAACATCGGACTATTTGATAACTCTTACAACCTACACAGTTTTACTTTGAGGACTGTGTCAATGAGGACACCCTTTCCTAAGCTGCTTTGCCTATTTCTGCTCCATGGACCTTCAGAGAACCTCTTCTGTGTACCAGTACATCCACACTTCCCAGAACAAGGGAAGCCTTTTGGCACAGCACCCACCACCCAACAGCCCTTTCAGAAGTCACCACTCTTGGGCTCACCCATACCACATGTACCACCTGTGCCAAGAAGCAGTCTGCGATCTAAGCATTAGCACTAATCCTGTTGTGGTAGCAAAAAGTGGTGAATTACAGCTTGAGAGAATGTCAAGGGAGAGCAGGATTGAATAATGGTCGGGTTACCAAGATGCAGCCTTTTCTTACAGGCCACAGTGCCATGACCAGAATGATTGAGGGATATCCCTCAGCTTCTCTGTAGAACAGAATCATGTGCTAAACACTGAATGTCATTAATACTAAGATCAAGCCATCTTTCTTTGTACATCCAGGACATGTATCATTAGCACTCACGTGTGAAAACACACCTCCCTGTAGGCAGAAGGATGCTGATTTCAGGCTGCAACTGGCCACTGAGCTGGTTCTGTGTCATGAGGTGGTGATAAATCTAGAGCAGCAGCACACTGTGTTCCAGTGCTCTGTAACCCTCAAAGTAAAGTTTTGCTCACATTTGTATGGAACTTCTTGTGTTCCAGTTTGTGCCCATTGCCTTTTGTCCTGCCACTAGGCTCCACTGAAAAGAGCCTGACCCCACCCATGTGACTCCCTCTATATATTTATAAGCATTGATAAGATTCCCCCTCAGTCTTCTCCAGGCTGAACAGTCCCAGCTCTCTCAGCCTTTCCTCAAATGGGAAATGCTCCAGGCTCCTCATCATCTTTGTGGCCCTCCACTGGACTCTCAATAGAGTTCCACTCGATGCTACCAAATGAAAAAAAAACTGCTTGTTGCTGTCCAAGAAAATTCTTTTAAAGTTGTGAAGCAAATAAATCATTTGCTGTTTGCATAGCTGTATTGGCACTATAGAGAGACTACTGAGAAGGGAGATCTCAGAGCAGCAGCCTGCACTACCTTCACACACCTCTTACTGAAGGACAAGCTTACAGACTGGTCCTTTCTGCTGAAACAAATTCAGAAGAGAAGTTTAGCCAGAGTTCACCTACAGGGAAGATAACCTGCTTTACTGGGCTCCTATCAGAACAGTCATGGCTTATTTGGGTCAGTTAGAACAGATTAAGTGCACACAGAAGCTCTTTTAAGGCCACAGATGGGGACAGATTATTCAGACACATTTTACAATCTAGTATTAATGCATACCCATAAAAGGACAAGTGAGTGAGTCTCCAAACTATGGACTGTCTTCCCACGAACTTGATAAAAGTCAGAATAAAAAGAAAATCAAAGAAAACACCTAGGAATCTCAGTTTATCCAGGTAAAAGGAAATACTCCATCCTTCTAACCTTTCCCAGAAAAGTAATTCAAAGAGAAGAGAATTCTAGTAGGTGGGAAATATCCAGTCACACCTACTAGAATAATTTCCAGAAACTCTTACTTAGAGACAGGCCAGCTGCAAGTAGATTCTTTTTGGTGATGCTGAGGGCACCTGTTTTCAGTCCAGTCGAACACTTTGTCTTAGGCACACAATAAAGGCAGTGGCCAGTTTCCTCCCTAAATGTCTGTTGCTGTAGAAATGCCTGTCACCAAAGTAGGAGTCTGTGACAGAATTACACTGGCCATGAAAATGTGGCAGTTTTGCACAATGAGTCATTTACTGTCAAAGAGCATTTGTATCAATAGTCTTGTACCTCTCTCTATTCCTAGCTGGAGTCCTACTTCTAGACTGGGTATTCCTTGTGGAACTGATGTTAGTTACTTCTCTCAGCATTGTCTTCCATGATTTGGATTATGTTATCACAGGACCTCCAGGTGGCAGATAGACCTTAAAGTCATAAAAATGGTATGCTGCTACCTGACTCACTGCTTGGGCACAATGATAAGATGCTCTTGCACTATCAGAACTGGAGACCTTGGCTGCTAAAGTGCTTACTTTATTTCAGAAATAAGATTTTGGAAAATTGTAGAGATACAGCATTGCATGATGGTGGAATTTCAGAACAAAGCTCAGTCCATGAGAAAAAAAGTCTTAAATATAAAGTGAACCTGAAATCCCATGAATATTAGGAGTACATACATACTACATGGAAAGAGTGGATATAAATGAAAGGAGATCATCCCAGAGATTCACAAGATGTAGAAATTAAAAGTGATATAAAAGACTGCATTTAATGCATATCTCAAAGTCTTGTCCATAAATAACCTTTAACTGCTAACTGAACACTCCAGATGAAGGCTATCTAGCAAAATAACTGCTTTATATAAAAAGCAGAACTTGCTGAGGTCATTTTTGCATATGTTCTGCAGCAAAGAGAACTATAGGAACAGAAGTCATTTGGATGAATATTATTTTGGAAATAGACTTTAGCAGCATAAACTAGGGTAGCTGGTTGAGACTATTTTGTAAAGGCAATAGTGTCATTGTGTGGATACAAGGAAGGATTTTAGTTCTTTTTAAAGAGTGAGTAATACTAATAATTGCAGTCACCTTTCCTGAAATAATCTGAACTAGTAGAATTAAATCCTGTGATTCATTTCTAAGGAGACAATTAACTGATTGCAAATTATTAAAGTCCATGGATTAGTTTAAGATAATTCTTGTATTTTGTATGTATTAGTGCCATAAAAAGCACAAGCGGTAAACACTTTTCTTATTTAATCGAAAATGGCATTTATGAATGGCACAGATTCAGTGAATTTAGGGCCAGAGTATACTGTTTTGGTCCTGAAGCTTAACTTAGGTAAAGCAAGCCAAAGAATTTAAAATTTATGTTGTGAGGGAACTGTTGTTTGACTATACAAATTTTATTTTAAAGACACGAATAGTCTTTTTTATTGTTAAAAATGATTTTTCATGGAAGTAATTATTTTTAATAACATCCAATTTTCTCTGAAATAAATAAAAAAAGGAAATTCCCTGAGGACCTAGTGACTCTGAACTTTTACATAGTAAGGAATAACATGCCTTCTAAGGATGGAGGTTAAAACCAAAAAAAGGTTTAGATAAAATGTTCATGGACTTAAGCTTCATCGAAATTCATGCAAACTGAAAGTTTTCATGTAATTCAGTGCTCAGCGGTCCTTAGTAACTTTTAACCTACAGTTATGGGGCAGTGAGCAGCACCATGCAGGTTCAAATTCTAAGTATAGAATTTGGTCTTGAATGTTCTCTGTCCTCAAATTATATTTTGCCACTTCCTACAAAGTACAAGAAACCCTTCTGTTGTCTTCTGACCCTGTTTTATGAACACTAATTATAGAGCTTTACCATTCTATTTTCACAGCATCATTTGCAGCTTGTTACCTCTGTTCCCTGAAATCACTCAGCCATATTAAATAGCACCCGTGACAGGGCCTATGCTCAGGTTTCCCTTCAGCTGTGTATTTGCTCCTTTTTCGATACAATAAGCCTCCTGTTGGATGAGCAACTTATCACCCCTTTCTGACCAGAATGGGTGGAAAAGTCCATTAACTATGCCATTTTACATCATTTCTGTACACATTACTTCCTTCCTTTGTCCTCTGAAGCATCTAAAAGTGTATCATAGGAATCCGTTGGCCAGATACTCTTCAGAAATAATGTATCTGGAAAAGGGAGAGTTTAGAGAGTTTTCTTACTTGTGGGGTGAAAGAGGAACTGTTTATCCAGTGCATTATCACACTCCAGAGGAACTGAAAGCAGACTACCTTCCCCCCAAGACCTCTGTGCACAATTTCTACCTCAGGTAAGTTAGTCTAACTACTAAAGACCACTTCTACAATTCTTGCCTTTAGTGTCTGCACATCATCTTTATTAAAGATTTTAAGTCCAGATATGCTGTTGGCAGGCTGAAGAGGCTCAGCTGTGTGGCACATCCATATACATCAAGGCCAGGTAGAGAATTTTCGAAGAGGAGAGGTGCAAACAGTGATATTTACATAAAGAAGAATGGTGAATTGGATAAACACATTCGATTGCTCACAGATTCTGTCACAGTGAGGCTGTGAATGACACATATTATTTGTCTTAACTAGTTTGTGTCAGGAGCTCTCTTTCTGACTAAGCCCTACCTAAGCTTCCTGTTCCTCACACCAGTTTCCTTTGTGAAATCTGGTTGCAATGCTTGAGGTGACTAAAGCTTCAGGGCTGAAAAGATGGCTCTGTTTTAAAATAGCAGAATAAGGTTTCTCAGTTGTCTGTCGATAATTGTTGCCATTTAAATACATTTAGCTTACACATAAAGAAACATTACTTCTGAATATTATGTCTACAAACTCCAGCTGGACATGGAAGATCATTGCCATTTGTACCCTATCAACATTAATGAGAGTTTCAGAGCTCCAATGAGCCCCCTGAATACAATCAAGTTGATTTTGATTAAGCTATGAGATTTTCCACTGCTTTTCACAGATTTCTGCAGATATGATTGAATGGAACTTATAAAATAATTTGGCTGAGCATCTGCACAAGAATCCATCTTATTCTTTCTTAGGCACATTCTCTACCCAAGGCTAGTGGAATGATGCAGTGTTTGAAATGTATTTGCAACCCATAAGCTTTAGAAAAAATAAATTAAAACTAAAACCAACAGAAATGCATTGCTCCTCATCACCTGAAAAGCTGGCTCACAATTTTCACTAAGTCCAAACCACAAGTAAAAAATTCCATGTGTTTTATAATTGACACACACACAAAAAAAAAATTACATAAAGATGAAAGGAAAACTGGCATCATCTTTGTGTTGTGATCTTTTTGCATGCTAATTGTTTTCCTTATATTCACCATTCTTCCAATTTTCTGGAAAACACATCTGGCTTCTTATAAAAAATCAATTATTGTGATTAAGACATGTACACTCTTTCTTAAAAAAAAAAAAAAAAAAAGAGAGATAAGGGAGTAACACAGTGGTTCAACAGACACTTTTTACAGAATTCAGTTCCTTAGCATATGAAGCCAGAGAGGTAACTCAATCTATCATGCTGAGATAACCATCTAAATAATCCCGCGCGGTACAGCAAGTGGTAAACAGTTCTTGAGAGCAAACAGGTGGTACAAAACCATAGCAACAGAAGGTCTGGACAGTGTGGTACAAATGCAAACAGAACTCTCCATATGTATTGTTTTGTCCTCTGCCTTATGTAAAATTGTACTTTAGCTATAGAGCATTTCAAATTTAAATTCATTTCCTCATACTTGGCATATCATCTCTTCCTTCTTTGCACCTGTCTACTTCTCATCATTTGGTTTTGGTCAGCTTCTGGTGATCAGGTACTAGCCAGTCTCCTCCCAGCATCCGAGCTCAAATTGTGTATGTTTCTCTGCCATGTTATTCTCACAAAGAAAGCCTTACTCCATCAGACCTGCCACACAGAGTTGTGTACTGCCAAAGTGAGTGCCAGGCTGCAAGATTTTCCTCACATGTCCCATATAATCAACAGAAAATGAGAACTGTCTGTGAAGACTTCCAGAGGAAAATCTTGTCCTCTTTAGTTCATCTATCGACTTGATGATCTGGCAGCTCTCAGAGATATATACTTCTCACCACTTCCATCAGGATTTTAGGCAGTTATGTCAAGAGGACTGTTTCATTACAATTTTAAATTTTATATAAAAAATGCCTGTCTTAGGCTTCATTTACATTAGCATATTTGTTCAGAGCAGTTGTGCAGTCTTGAAATAACTCTTTCAGTTATCCCTGCTTACTGCACATTGACTGAGTTCACAGAGCATTTTCAGTGTTTACAAACCAGATCCCTTCTGGAGGCTGTGTGATAGGTGCACACCAAATGTGCCTGAGCCCTCCATGGGGATACAGGACGCTTGGTCCTTCAGTTAGCTCAGAAACATACTTGTTGGGATGTTCAATCAAGAGCACAGCTCTAAATCTAGGCTGAATAAAGGTCCAAAAAGTGCATACAGTACAGAAATAAGATTTCATACTATTTTTTTTTTTAATTTTTATGTTCTATTAAGTCAAATTATTTTCTAGTAGAGTCATATTCTTATGCCAACTGAACTCACTCAGACTTTCCTTCCCCCTTCTACTGTTTTGGTACTTCTGTTTTTCTTCTATTGCTCCAAACTACTGTGTGCACTTCCCTTGACTTTACTTTTCCTGTAATAGCTCTCTTTTATATTTTTCCTACCCAGAACCTTTCCACCTTAGTAATTCAATCCCTTAGCAGCTACACAGCACATCTTTGACCAACAAGAAAAGTAAATGTAGCTGTCTACAACTGAGCCTTTGTCAAGACTCTCCTTATAATCTGTAGAAAGAAGTAGGCACTTTTAGGATACGATTCATCTTAGCCCACAGTAGACACTGTATATAGGTCAGCTGAATCACATCTTTAAAGTCCCTGCTTCTCCTTATTGACTACAAAGGGAGTCTAGCGTGACTAGATGAGATTTAGATCACTACACTGCTGCTGTCTAATATCAGCTGGTTTCCAGTTTGTCTTCTATCATTCGCAGTTTTTTTCTCCTTTAACATAACTGACAGCAAAAGTACTCCAATCTGGATGAAACTAGATGAAACAAGTGCCCTTGGGCCCACTCCTGGGAAGAAGGAGAATTGAGCAAATGGTACCCAAATATGGTTTCTGTAGTGGGAGCATCAGTAGATTACATTCCAAGTAACGTATGTATATACTACATGTTTTTTGTGTTAACCTCTTCTGCCTGCTTCTCATCAAAGGAAGAGCAGCTCACACTTACTTTCTACTGATCTCAGTGGAGAGCCAGAATCCAGCAGCATTTTTATCCCACCCAGACTCAGTGCTGACACCTTCCTAGATGAGATGACTGTCTGGTCAACTGTCTCACCTCTCTTCTAGTGAAAAGATAGATACAATCAAATAAAATCATCCGTTTACATTGCAGTAATTAATCACTAAGAATCAGATTATTCACTTCTTCAGGAAAAGAAATGACATCATATTTACCCAAAGGTGAACTAGGGCACTATTTGGAGGCAACCATGTCTGTATGAAATGAGACATGAGTAGAGCGTGGGGGTTTGTTTTCACATTCAGATTTCATTTACAGGGCATGTTGATTACTTCAGTATTTAATAACAAAACAATTAGTTATTTACACAGAGGACAATTAGATTCCTTTGGAAATATCCATCTCATTGCCGTTAAAAGCAAATAAAGTGATTATGAACAGTGTAACTGCACAATTATCTGATTAAATCCACAGTCCTCTGTATACCAGAGTTGCTTCTCAATATGACTTTTCTGATTAAAAAAGTAGGCTTGTACATGGTGATGCATAGCTAAGCCTTCTGAACATAAGTGAAAATTTTAATTAAATATGTATTTTTTAAGATAAAACTTTTCTCTCTAATATAGGATAATGAAAGAATAAGGCTCCAAGTATTTGAAAATGTCAAAAATCTCTTGTTATAAGGATCTATTCTACAGATACGATTACAATTATACTGAAAAATAAAAGGCAGTCAACAAACTTCACTGTAATGGGAAAGAAAGAAGGAAGAAATCAATCATGTTTCTTGTTTCCTGGATATTTGAAAATATTGTATTTTTCTTGCCTACTTGTATTTTCCATGATGCCATATTAGAAACATTCCAAACCTAAGATTCTTCACAGTGAAATAAATAAGACCACCTACAATCATGTGATGAGCACTCTGGACTTTAGGGAATTTTGACTAAAATGAAGACCACAGAAAGAAATACGATGACTGGACAAAGGGATAGCCTGTCCTCAAGGCATCAATTATAGCTTTAGTTGAACAGCAGGGTATTTCATTTTTCAAGCTCCTTAACATAAGTTTCCATGTCATGTGTTAAAAGGTTTTTTTTTTCAAATGTGCTTTGGTGTGAGTAACTGAAATTTGTTTTCCTGCTAAAGACACCTAAGGAAAAATATATTTTATGGATATTACATAAAGGCAAATAATTTGATTTTCAACATTTAAAGATCAAAATATTTTCCTGTCAAGCATTCTAAAATATTATATTTTCCAACTAAATAGATGTTGACACTGAAAATCTGAAACTAGTTATACAGAACACTGGCTGGTTACAGAAGTTGTCTCATTCATGCAATGACTTATATTTATTTTCTCACATCTTACTGTGTATATTAGTACAGTGACCAATCCAAATAATGAATGAGAAACACCAGGGTTTGGAGCTTGCTAAAACCTTGCACGGCACTGGGCTTATCTAGAGAGTAAATGAGAAACACATTCTAAGTCAACTGCAGAAAAACGAAAGTTTTAGAAGTAATGCTGTTTTCTTACTGTACTCACAAAAGGAGAGCTTTGTAATTGTTTTGCACAGAAGCTTCAGGAATAATTACATTCATTTCTTTGAAAGTGGTCATCAAATCTAGCAATGAAAGATGCAAGATGTGGAGGAAAAATCTCTCTGACAATGCAGAATGTTTTTGTCTAGAAGTATTTTTTTCATGCCCCAGTTAGTCTGTTTTAAATGTTACAAGTAGTGGCACTAAAATTTTTTCTGAAACTTATATGTTTAGGAAAAAAGGGCTAATAGCAAATTATTTAGATTACCTGATAAAATAATAAGATAGCTTAGTCTTTCTTTGTATGGAAAGCAGGCCTGAATTCCCAAACACAGTGAAATATGCAAGTGGAATCTCAAAATGTGTGTCATAGGAATATATACTGGTTGAGGAATGAGAGAGCTTTAACAAATATTCAGCTGAAAAGCAGTTAGTCTTGTTTTCTGATAAGCTGTCAGAAAACAGCTTTATATTTTGAGCTTGGATGGGCCTAATAGTTTAGTCACCATGTCAAGCATCAGTAAAACTTCATTCTGTCAGCAGCAGACTTGCAGTGTGCCACTACATTTTAAAATGAAGAGTTGGCGTGAACTCTGTTAACCATAACCTCAGGCTCTTCCTGGAACTGTGATACACCCACGCCATGCAGCCTTCACTGAATATCATGTTAACACTCCTCCCCCATGCACGGCTGTTGTACTGTATGTGAACAGCAACAGTCAAATATAAGACTAAGAACCAGCTGCACCCTATTATTCAGTTCACTTTTGGATTTGCATACTTACCAAATATTCCCTCAGTGGGATATTCATTATTTTGAGTATTTTACTCAGCACCAGTACAGAATTTCACACTAAAATATGTTTTTATCAGAAAGGACCTTGAAAAGGCATTGGATCACACATATATATATGCACTGGGGACTGGAACTTGATGATCCTTGGGGTTCCTTCCAACCCAAGCCATTCTATGCATATATATCTTCCAATGAATTCCCACTGAAGCACAAGGGAATACAGTCTAGAATTTCAAAGACTGCAGTTTCGAGGCAGCTCCATCATGATCAAATACTTTCAGTTCTGGCACTTCAGGGCTTCTAGGACACCTTCATTGCAGAATCAAGAGCCTAAATCTAGAAGCCTCCTCTCTCTCTCTTCTTTACTTAAAGAACATGTTAAACTCAGACAGCAAAAGCTGATGCTAGATTTATAAGAAAATTTGTCTGCTGAAAATCTGTGAAAATCTACATTAAAAAAATATTTAAAAGCAAGCTTGGGACCTCTTTCTTTGCTTCAGCTCCAGGAATTAAAATTCTTCATTTGCATGACCTTTACTTCTAGACCAGAACAAGGTAGATTCTCTGACTGGAAGGGCTCAAAATGAAACTGAATTTTTTGCTGAAATCCCTCAGAGATGGTTCCTGGGAAGCTACAAAGTTTTCTAGATTAAATAGCTCAGTGCAATTCCATTAAAGCAGTACTATAAGCTAAACTATATACTCAAGGCGCTTTCTGTAGCAAAACAAGAGTTTTATTTTTTCATAAATCAGAACAAATCAATTTTCAGATTCCTGGAATTTGTCACTTTTTTTGTCAGTGACATATCTTTCAGCACTCAGAGCAGTAGTAACTGTGATTACTTATATGTTTGTTTCCTTTGGGGGGCTGCTAAAGATGCCCATAAGGTGACAGGCTTGGAGATTTCCTAAGCCATCAGCCCAGAGATGACATCAGTTCTTGCAGCTCGGATGGCAGCTGGCAGGGTTCACAGCAGAAGTAATCACCTTTAGTTTGCATCTGCTCAAACCCTACTGGACTTAATTTGACCACAGATACACTTTATGATTATTTTTAGAAAGGCATTAGAAAATAAAAGGGTTAGAGACAAGTGAAATTCAGAGGAAAGCAAGAAAAAGGTGAAGGAACAAAGCAACAGAAGAAGAAAAACTGAGAGAAAAAGGGTAGGAGGAAGATAAAGTGGATCCCAATGAAACAATAGAAAGCATGAATATAATTCAGATCATCTACCTGTGACTCCCTAATCAACAGGATAGTCACATCTACTCCTATAGCTTCTGCCTTAGTTTTAAAAACTCAAGTTGGACTTGACTAAGTTCTAGGGGCTGAAATGAATGAAGGATATGAGTGGCTTGAGAGAAGTAAAACAAGGATTCAGTATATTGCAGCATATGTATAGAGTGGGAAAGGGCAATAGGAGACTGCAGAACATCACTAAGGGCTGCCAATGGGATGCTTTGACTTCCTTTGATTTCCTGCTAAATCCAAACCTTGTAGAAAAAAGGTAAAGGCAGTGAGATGTGTTGCATAGGCAAGAGAAAAGAAGCAGAGTTCCTCATCACTGAGGTCGAGATAGCAGAGGAGAAATTAAACAATCTGGATAAAGTCCAGCTATCAGAGGAGTATTTTGCCCAGGTTTCCAATGAAATCAACAATGAATGGAAGAGGTGAAGGGAAGAAGGAAAAGAAAAACAAAAGCACTGAAACAAAAGTGAAATCTGAAGTCGACAAATAAGTCAGACGGTTTAACCTGAAGAAGGTATGGGAGAAAAAACAATTCAGAATATTGAAGGAACTAACAGAAGAAATAGCACGTCTCTCATCAAGGATATTCATAGAATTGATCAAAAGTGGTAACAAATGAGGAAAGACTAACAAATAAACTACTAACACTTAAGAAGGAAAAATATAGGATTGCATTTGTATTGCCTCAGGAATGTGCATTGTTTAGAACATAATCTGAAAGAAATGACTTTCCATAGAGTTGTACTGCAAATGGGATAATGCAGTAACAGATTACCAAGAAATGTCTTTAAGATGAACAGTGCATTTATTCCCTGATTTTTATTATACAAAGAAAATTCTTCTAAAAATTTTAGCTTATCTACCTGGGCGTTGCTAAGTTATTCAAGCTTCTGTTACACTGTCAGTTAACAGAGAAGATAATCATTAACAGAATTGTACAGCAAATAAAACATGGAGCCAGCTAGGAGATGGCAACAGTTCATACTGAAAGTGACACTTGTATTTGAAGGACTTTAATCTTAAAGATTCTTAAAAAGTTGTGAGGGAGAAAATGATTGAAAGCATTCACAAATAACAGCACAAAATGTAGGAGCCTACAGATTCAATCTGGGTGCTGACATAAAGCTGAGAGACATACTGGTACAGAGGAGAATTGGAATATCACACAGGAGAAGTGTTATATTGACCCCGAGGATCAGGCTAATAGAAATTCATGAATTACCTAATTAATACAACATATGGAAGCTCCTGCAATTACAGGCTTATAATAAGAATTATTCCTGTAAGTTAGGAGCTCTTAGGTGTTAGTGACAGCAAAGAAGGAAGGTCAAGGCGATCATTTCAGTTTTTATCAATTAGGGACTCATCTGAACTAAATTCAGGTGTCTATAGCATAGATGTATTTAACTTAGCTGCTCAGTCCAGCCTGCTTTTGCAGTCAAGGGAGACAAATAGTCACTTCCAGATATTAATGATCTGACCTTTTCCAAACCTTTATTTCAAAAAGAGGTGAATCACTTATTTCTCTGTATAGATGATGAAAGAAGTCTAGACAAGTCCATGAGTTGTATTTCTATACTGCAGATAGGGTGGCAACGAACTGGGTATATAATGCAAATACAAAAAAGACAAGTGCAGTATTCTGATATGTTAGTCAAGAACTTTCTCTAAGCAATACAATTATCAATGTTGCTTTGTTAAGTACTGTGTAAAACTTTATCTGCAATACTCTGTAAAAGCCCAGTAATTCACATTTTGGTAAGTTAGATTAAAGCTGTTCATAAAGGAGGGATAATGGGATGGTCTGGGCAAGGAGAGATTATTATGTGAAAGGACACAACAGGAGCCTGTATTGTTTGGTTAGCAGAACATAGTCTTAAGAGGAAATATAATGGATTTCTATAGAATTTTGGTTATTGTGAAAACTAATAAGGTATATAATATTGCTGTAGCTATGGGTATAAATACAGATGAAAAGTTCATTTCCTCAATTCCCTCCATTGTGCCCAGTGCCTGCTTATCTGCTCATATACACTTTCTCTTTGAGAAGAAATCAAGAAGTTCCCACCAAAACAGAACATAGGAAACTCAGGAAACTTCCACACATCTATGCCACAACCAAGAGCAGGCAGCAACTTCTCTTCTAGTTCATGCCATGGAAACACCATTCTGTGGCTTGTAACGCAATCCTCTCATTCTTAGACACAACAAACGGAACAACCTCCACAGGCAAAAGCAGTCATGTTCTAAGGTATGTGAACACCATATGAACAATATAATGTGGAACAGATCCATCTCCTCTTTACAAGATTAGCACTGAATGTCATCACTCTAGGCTGCTTGGGCTAGGGGATGAGAGATCGCTCTGTGGGGTGGATATGCTTCACAATGTGGCTGTTAAAAATAGATGGGTATGGAATAGCCACAGGAAGGTTCTTGATCGGTAGTATCTAAACAACAATGGAATGAAGCTAAGAAACAACTTTCTCTCTGCTGTTGTGAGGACAAGAAACTAATCAGCTTCCAAAGAAAGCTGGTGTGTTTTGTGATGCTTGTCACAACAGGGGACGATTCTCATGTCCTTGTCCACAATTTACTTCCAGAAAATATTTCTTTTATCTTTTGTCTTGTATATGCCAAATGACATCTCAGTAGAATTGCTGAAGTCCAAAATGGAGTCAACTGCACTTTTGCATCATGCCTTTGCAATTAAGTACATGTTCTTTCAGTCCTGTTTTCCTGTATACTATGATGTTCCCACTTCTTAGGAAGTTTTACAAAGAACAGTCATTTTTTTTTAATGTGAAGAGTAGTCTGAGAGGTTCAAAGAGTCTCAGATGCCAAGAAATCAGCTCTCACCTAATTAAGAACTCATTTACTCCAAACAGAATTGCCACAGTAAGCTACAGACTGTTTCTGATCTGCTTGGAAAACACCTTTTCTGATGATGCCAGATGAAATGGAATACAGGAGACTTTTTTTTTCAAGCCATACACTTGGTTCCTTTTCACATGTAATGAAGATAAAAGCTTTATCTGCACAAAGGATTTTTGAATACCTAGCCATATGCACTTGTCTACATCTATATACACAGAGGTATATATACTGGCTCTATTAGCAGTCCATGTAAGAATGTGAGCAAAAATTAACATATGATTCTTCCTTTTACATTTGCTTACCTACTTTATTTCCTTTTCACCACCTCTTTCTTTTTTATTTCTTTAGCCATGTTTCTCAAAACTATAGTGTAACAAGGTAGGTAAGAACATACTTAACACTGTAAACCTATCTAGTTGTCCAGAGCATATATTCACGCCTGAGTGTACACACCTAAACATACACAGAGGTGCACATATTCCAGGGCAAGGAAAGGAGAGGTAGCCCCACTCCTTCCTTCCTCTTTCCCCATCACCTACACCAAGCATGTCCAACCCACGTCCTGCAGGCTGCATGTGGCCTAGCACAAAGCGTAGTGGCCACCCCTTGCCCCACACCATCTGCCCCACCCCATGGCCTGGCTTGGCCCCAGTTGCACACCTATCACTCAGCAACAACCAAACCATCAGTGTACTATTAACACTATCTGAGCTGTAACCAGGCCAAAGGAGGAGATGTTGAAGTGCTAACTCCACCTCCTGCCAGTCCCACACACTCAGTCAAATCAAAACCTGAGTCTATCACATGTGACAAGCACTTGTATCACTTGTAGAGTAAAGCACAGTGATTACCAATAATTTCAACCTACCTAATGTCATCTCGAAAGAAAAAAGAGCTAAAAAACCTCATTGATAAAGGAAGAGTGTTCAGTGAAAAATGAACAGATGAGTAGATTTTTGTCGAGACAGATAACATGATACTATGCTTAATTTGTAAGGAAGTTTTGTCCATTTTCAAAGATTACAATTTGAAAAGACAATATATACAAAAACATGCTGCCAAATTCAATTCATGTCAAGGGATGTTTTGTAAAGACAAAATAGTAGAACTGAAAAAACACCTGTCATCTCAACAGAGAGTCCATTTGAGTTGTAAAAAGGACTCTAATGTAAAAGCTACGGGATAGCAAACCTGATTACAAAAAAATCGAAACCATTTACTGATGGTGAGTTTGTTAAGCAATGTTCGGAAAGCGTGGCAGATATAATTTGTCCTGATAAGAAAATGTATTTTTCTAAATCAGTTTGACTCTTTTATGCTTTGGCAATAGAAGAAAGTACTGATACTACAAATATGGCTCCAATCATTCTTGTTAGAGGTACTGATAACTAATATAATGTCACTAAGGAAATTGCTACTTTGGTGCCATCAAAAGACACAACTAAATCTTGTGATTTGTATGAAGCAGGAAAATTACGTAAAAATGATTTTCTTTAACTCTTGTCAACATAACTGGTACAGCTACTGACAGCACCTTGGTGGTGGCTGGTAAAAAAAGAGTGTCCTATAAAATTAATAGAAGATGATGCAGTTGCCACCAGCAACTCACATTTGATGAAATATCACTGCATCATACATCAAGAAGATTTATGCACACAAGCTTTAAAAATGGATAATGTCATGCAAATCAGCATCAAAGCTGTGAATTTCATAAAGTCCAAGGGAGTTCCCTAGAAGTGTGGATGCTGATTATGGAGACAACGTTTATTTTTCTGAAGGAAGTTGGCTAAGTCAGGGTAAAATGCTAAAAAGATTTTATGATTTGCAAAATGAAATCAAGTTATTTATGGAATCAAAAGTAAAATTTGTGCCAGAATATGAAGATTAAATACAGCTCACAGATCTACCATTTTTTGTGGGTTTGACCACTCATTTAAATGAGTTAAACATGCATCTTCAAGGTGAAAATCAACTTACCTATGCTGTGTTTCAGACTATAACAGAGTTCAATATGACACTTAAATGATGGCAAGCTCAAGTTATGGCTAATAATTTTATGCATTTTGATACATTTGCTAAACACAGTAGTGTGGACAGTGAGAAATATGCAGCCATGTTTTCCATTTTGGTAAAGGAATTTAAGAATGCATTTCAAAATTACTGAAAAAGTCATCATCTTTTCTATGTATTTGTGACTCGATTTTCAGTCAACAGAAACGCATTACCTGCATATTTTCCAATGGAATGTATAGACTTGCAGTCAGACATTCAACTCAAAGGAAAATTTGATCATGTCTCTTTACTAGACTTTTTTACCAGAGAAAGACGTCCCTTGCTTCACAAACATGCCTTATTCATGTCATCACTTTTTGGTATAGAATATAAGTATATATATATCTAAATTCTGTTTCTTATATGCATTAACTATATTATATGTTTTATGTGCAGCACAAGGCAATTCCTCATCACTCAGTGTGGCCCAGGCAAGCCAAAATGTTGGACACTCATGGTTTATACTATCCCTCACAGCACATTTCCATCAAAGCCATAAAAGCATGATCCTCCCTGCTCATGTTGTAGCTGGCTGAACAGTCAGCTTGATAGTTACCATGCCATCTTCATCTTTGGGCTTAAACTGGTGTTGGTGCCTTACATTTATTGTTTGTAATGAATAGTATCTGGGATTTACCTGCAACTGTCATGGACAAACTTCTACTTGAAGTGTGAGCTAATGTCCAAAAGAAATGGACTGACTTAGTTTGTTTATCACCTCATCAGCTAAATTAATTAGTAAAACACTTCACCATGACAATCGCAAATGAATCCCCAGGATATCTACCTGTAGACTTCGGGATTAAACCTTTTACAGAAGGACAATTTTCTCAAGAATCTGAAGGTAATCCAAACATTAGCCCCTTTCATGTTTTCATTTGCTATGTGCTTGCAAGGATGTAAGGAAGTTCTGAAAATAATTGAAGGCGTTTGATGTTTTTGTATTTCAATGTATTTATTGTACTGTCTGCAATAGTTTGCAAAGGTTCTTCAGAGCATTTCAAACAGAAGGATAACACTCAGTAGTATAAATTCTACTGAAATAATTAACCTCTACTTTCTGTAATCAGAAAAATATGTACAACCTTTATACATATTTGCATAAAATATTCCATGATAATAAAATAACAGAAAATAGTAGAAATATGTAGATTATGGGTTCATTGGTCACATTTAAAGGCAAGGCATAATTACATTAAGAAAAGGAAAAGGAAACCTGAAAGTAAAGTCAGGATTCACACAGCAAAACAAAACAAAAAATGTGTTAATTAAATGCCAAATCAAACTGGTACTTTTTAGCAAGATTTTAGGTCTTGCAATGATTTGCTTATTCTGCTAAACAAAAGGGAAGGAGTTTCACAGCATGGGAGCAGCGAAGAGAAACACTCTAAAACCGACATCATCTAGTTAACGAACAGAGCTGGAAAAAGAATTGTTATTCAGCTAACAAATAGGTATTGTTTTCTTTAACAACTGGTAACTGTGCACCAAAAGAAATTGAAAATATTTTAGTTTTACTGTCTTATTCTCAGCCCCTTGCCATTCTGTTCTGTTCCAAACATTTTGGCAGCTGCTAAACAGCCAGCAAACGCGAGTGAGTGACGTTCCAGAGAATGGGATGACCTTGCCACCAGTAAATCCATGTGGACAGGTTGGAAGAAAGCTTGTGTCTACAGGGCAAGACAGACAGATGACAGTTTTTTCCCAGGGTAAGACAACTCACTTGGTGGACACAACAGACAATCTGGCTACTGCATCTGTAATCCAGATGGTCATTAGTATCTGAGAATGGCTTACTATTACTGAGCCCAGTCTAGTTCATTTAATGTAGATGACCTTCTTTGCATCACCTCCAAACCAGACAGTCGCTTCTCGCCTAGAGGACCCCCTTAAACAAGATGTGCATTAAAGAACACTCCCGCATGCAGACAGACACTCAGTTTGTACTGGTATTTGTGCAGATAATAAAAAGCACATCAGGAATAATTCACTATATTTTGAGCCGCATCACCACACTCCATGACATGTTTCCAGTATGCAGCATTCCAGTAATTTGGGAGCAGGGAGGTTTGGGGGTTTGCTTATTTTTCTGGCAACATTTGAGCTTCAAATCGTAAAGTGATAAAAGTGAGCAGAGTTTCTCCAAGGTTATCAGCTGAAGAGCTCTGTTTTAAAAAGCACGCAGAGAGAGCTCTCAGAGGGCTCAGTGAACAGGATACAAAATAGACCAGTCTTTCCTTGAATTTTAGATCATTACTGCTTGATATTAAAAATAAGTATTATGTTTTGGGTCCATAATATATTATTAAAAGATTAGTGAAAAGATAAGTTACTTCAACCTATTCCCTTAGCAGTTTCCTTTATTTCTTGATAATGTTATTTTACTAGACAGAAACACACTTTGGAGAGTAAAACTCTATAATCCTTTTTCTTTGTTTTTCATGGATCTTATGTCTTTTCTCAGTAGTTTAAGTATTTCAGCAGATTTGAAAGGGTATCCTTGAAGCTCCCTTTTTATTCCTGAAAACATTCATGCATGTCTTTCTTCATCCTTGAAATGGGATCTCAGATTTTTGAGAAAGTCTAATCATTGTAACTGGGTCAGTGTATACAGTCCACAGATCACAGTGTAAACATCCCAAAGGGATGTTCCAGCTATCCAGAAGGGGACATTTATCCACCTGTCACAGTTAGGTGACTAATAAGGAGCCCTAGAATGGATGTACAAAACTGAGATGCTTGCGCCTGCCATTTATTTTAAAAAGTGCTGCTCATTGAATTTACATGAAGCGTCATTTTGCAGTTGAGACTCTTCGGAAGATTACGGGTAATTTCTTTCCAGTTCTTACAGATTTTTGAGATGACTTGAGATAGGCAATACAAGTTAAGACACTGAAAGATATTTTAACACTTCAGATTTACTGTGGATTTACATAGGATTCAAAAGACCTAAACAACTAAGCAGTATCTCCAACGGTATTTAGGCTGATCAGAAAGATTTTAGCATGAGTACAACTGTAAAAACTCAACCATTAGGATAATATGAGAAGTGAGTGAATGCCACATTGTTCACATGAGAAGGGCATAAACTCTCAGTTACATCACTAGCTGTCATGTTTGCTCCACTGTGGTTCAGGGAAAGCAACAGCTATATGCAGTCTGCTGGAGTGCCAAAGCAGCTCTTTTAGCTGACACATACACGCTCTTGAAAATGACACAAAGCATCAAATCCTGCTTAAAAACAAGCAAGTGACAGTCATCTCTATTTTAAAGAATTGTTTACAAACTTTTATCCAGAAACTGGGTCACATTCTCTCCAACCTAAAGACTTAACAAACCACTTACTTGCTTATCAACCAGAAGAAAATTCACCTCAATATACATACAGTAGTCTCACTTCCTGCCCTTCCTGTTGAAAGTGAGCCACTGCGTCCAACAGCACGCATGATTCATGCAGAGAGAGGAAGGATAAATGAAAAGAGCCTGCTTATAGCCTGCTGCCAGGAAAACCCTAGAAAAGGAGAAGTCCAGAGTTCTGTTCCTTGCTTTGGGGATGCCAAATGTATTTGCAATAAAAGATTATTTGGATAAAATGCTTGAACAATGTAGTATGAAGTCTGAGTGTCACTCCATATCTCAGCTACCCCTCTGTGGAAAGCAAGATTTCCCTTCTCCTGCCTGTCATCCACCCTGACATTACAGTGACATTTTCAGAAAGAACATTTTCAGGGCAAGGACAGCTCTTTGTAAAACCTATGCAGACAGGGCTCCACTTAATGACGCGTGCTGTGCACTGAGGACACCTTGTTTTCAGCAGCATACATCTCCCCACGTGGCACTCAAGAACAAAATCTCCTCCTACACCTTATATCTGTTCTAGAAAAAAAATAAAAGCAGAAACTCCAGATAGTGGTTACCTACCACTTTTACAGCCCCGCTCCCAGTAAAGCCATGCAGCGCGGAGGCACAGCTGCCACCTCCCTGTGTCAGCTGGGCGCACTGTCAGGCGAGGATGCCCCAGGAGGCACAGCTGATATGTGCACAGATGGGCACTTCCCTCCTGCCCTGGCGCTTGCTGGAGCCCTGAGCAGGAACTTCTGCTGGGTGGAGCTGAGCCACCATGTCCCCCAGCCGCCCTTGTCCTCCGCCATGCCCTTCTGCCAGGAGTTCTGCTGTCTGTGCTCCCAACACCAGCACAGGGTGAACTCTACAGTCCCCAGCCCTTTTGCAACAGGCATCAAAATGCCTGCTGCCTTCTTAAAAGGTCAGCTCAGAAACCAACAGCAACAGTGGGAAAAGGGTCATTCCCAGGCTGTCAGGGTGGGAGAAGGAGAGAGAGGAAAGGGAAGGGAAGGGAAGGGAAGGGAAGGGAAGGGAAGGGAAGGGAAGGGAAGGGAAGGAAAAAGGAAAAAGGATAAAGGAAAAAGGAAAAAGGAAAAAGGAAAAAGGAAAAAGGAAAAAGGAAAAATCTACAACTGATATAAAAACAGAGTACTGCTGGATTTCATTTCTCCTTGCAGCCCTGACTAGTTTCCGTCAGTGTTTGCAGCGCTTCAAGAGGGGGAGCTAGTTAGCTGAAAGAGACCAGGTTGTTGCAAAAACTTCCCTGACAGCAGCCCACAGCTTTAGGATTTTAGGTGAAACAGAATGATAAGCGAGTTCACAGCTTCAGACTCATCCCTGAGAAGTACTTTGTATGGCATTGCTGCTCCTGCTTTCTTCATAAACCTGACTGATTATTGAAGGTATCACATAGACACAGCGTGAAAGCTGATTATGTCTTGACAAGCAAAAAAAAACATAAACAGATTTTTTAATCATGAGACACACGAATGGGCTTGTAAAAAGCTTGAGAATGTATAATATACAGCTCTAAATAACCAAGGGAATATAAACTTACATACAGAATGACCTGTGACTGCGATTCTTGCATCTAAAGGTTTTAACATAGAGCAGAATTTCACAGAAGGAGTGTCAGGAAAGGAAAGCGGCTCCAATATGCAGAGGACTATTCCTCTTAGTAAGACAAAATGCATTCAGTGATCCTAAAGAAGCACGGAAGAGCCTTGGGCCTTTGCAAAATATTGCACCAATTTTCTCATCGGATGGAACAACGAGTAGTTTTTACAGCTCTCGCTGTCTCTGGGTTTTAGAACAAAGATCAAACGCAGTCCTTCTGTGCGGTTTATCTCGTCATTCGGTGTTCTTCCTTAGCTACGAACTCTACACCCACGCACACACCTGTGTGCTGCCTGCCCTCGAGGTGCTGCGAGCGGCAGAGCCCCGACTTCTGCTCCCTGGGCAAACATTGACCCCATGTAGGGCATGTGGGGGAAATGCTGTAACCCCCATAGGGGAGTACGCTGGGAAACAGTACACAAAGCTTTGTGCAGTATTCTTGTTATTCTCCCCGAACACAATATTCTACTTTTTTTTTTTTAATTTTCCCTCAGATATACTCTTTTAATTGAAAACAGTTTGGCAAAATCATTGGTTTTACAACAGTTGCTGGAAGAGTTCAGCAGGCTGCAAGTGTTATATCGCGGCTGTCCCATCCTGCTCCGCTGAGCCAGGCAGTTCAAATGGCGAATGGCTTCTATAAGCCCTTCTTCCCAGCAAGCTCGCACTCTAAACATCAAGACCTGGCAGCAGCGGAGCTGTAAAAGGCCCTTGTTGTGCTTTGTAAGTCACACGGTGCCTCTTGTTCTAAAATCACATTTATTTCTCGTTCTTGCTACAAAGTGATACGATGACAGGTCAGGTCCCATTGCATGTAACCATTGCCAAACACTGACTCCATTCCCCTTTGTTCTGTTTCTGACTCTAGCTCTCCTAAGCAGTGTTTCTTGGCCAAAATCATTTGCTGAGCTGAAGCAAGTAGCATATCACTCTGCTGTTGTCAGTGTTCCCCCACATCTCAGTGAGGAAAATCTCCTGCAGCTCATACATTAGCTATTGTTTTCCACAGCACCACATTCCATGAGGGGACAAATCTACTGATGCTATTTATACACGGCTCTTGCTAGGCATGAAGTGTTGAAGTCAGTGGAATTGTCACGGGTTCAAGAAATATGGGGGAAATCCCAGAAAACTGCAGGATTTCATATTCTGGAAACATGAATTCATTTTTCTTGTGTTTGCATCATTTTATGTTCTCATTTCCATTCCATTTTTCTAATCTTCTTGTGTATACTTACTTTATGTTTTACATGTCAGATACTCTACTGACCAATGTTACTCACTTAAGACACATGTAAGAAGAAGAAAAGATGTTTCTTCCTCACAGAAATGGCCACATTTTTTGCATGCTTGCCACTGAATTCCAATCCTAATACACACATCATCAGTGAAGTAGATCAGGTCAGAACAATCTGGCCAAGGCTAGCCACTGCAGTCACTGTATCACAAATATCTCTGTGGCCCTTCCCAGATGAAAACATGAAAGGTGCAGAAAGTTCACTTACACTTTAGTTGCTTCATAAATGTTAACCACTAATGAGCAATCTAATAACAACACGAGAAATACAGAGGTATGTAATGTGACCTCAACAAGAACAACTGTAAAGCAAATAGTAATAGTAATAAATAGCATAGAATCATAGAATCATTTGGATTGGAAGGGACCTTTAAGATTATCTAGTTCCAAACCCCTGCTATAGGCAGGGACACCTCCCTCTAGACCAGGTTGCTCACAGCCCCATTCAGCCTGGCCTTGAATGTTTCCAGTGAGGGGGCATCCACAACC
Source organism: Pavo muticus (assembly GCA_016647715.1). Taxonomy (NCBI): domain Eukaryota; kingdom Metazoa; phylum Chordata; class Aves; order Galliformes; family Phasianidae; genus Pavo; species Pavo muticus. The sequence goes on from JACDJE010000175.1 coordinate 163,662, forward strand.
TAGCTGGGCAACCTGTTCCAGAGTCTTACCACCCTCACATCAGTAAATTAGTAAACCAAAATAAATCAGTAGATCAAAATATATTCCTTTTTAAAGTATTTTACCACTTGTACTTTATTCCTGGTGACAAAGAAGCAATTGTGTGCTCACTGAGAGTACTCGGTGATCAGTGCTTGTTAAGATAATCATGCTATGTTGCAGACCTGGAAGATGCAAAACCACTGATCAATTTTATTCAAGCATGAGGCTTGAATTTGAGAGTGTTTAGGTCTCCTAATGGACTAAACTGTTCTTCTGTCTGTTGATAAAATTCCCAGTTTTTGTGGTTCATGGACACTTGCATAAATGCTAGGAAGAGGCAGGAGTCTACCACAGACTGACAGACACCCATGAGATAGGCAGGTAGATGATACAACAATCTTTATAAAGGCATTACAGATGCAGAAGCAGAGGGTAACAAGGACAAGCTTGGAGCCCAAAGGTAAGCATCTATCAGTGGAATCTTTGCAGATTACCATTTGAGTAGATATTTTAATCCCTTTTGCATGCTAAATTGCAACTCTGTGGTTGCACACCATGTCTCATAGTTAGGAGGCAAACCCTCCCTGAGCTCTTTATGAGTTTGAAGTAGAGAACTGATCTGAATCACTATTGCCTAAAACTTTCTGAACTAGAATTTAATATTGCTCCTATGAACATCAAGTTATTGGACTGAAACCAGTGTGTTATTTCCCTTGTTGTTAAGAGTTTCTTACTTCAGGAGAATAATGTTCTCAATTTCAGCTGAATAGTTTCTTTCAAGATATACTCACCAAATCACCATGGTTTACAATTATTTGGATAGTGTTTCCTGCCTTGATGAAGGTACTGTAAGTATGAAGTTAGCTGTAGTAGAAGCAGAGATAGAGTTCATCATTCTACACTCATTCTTTCTCTCCATGGAAAAGCTGAGAAGTCTCTAGGTTCTGAGAAAGGGCACAGTCCCTATTCAGAACACCTCAGGTGAATTTGTTTGCTACTCAGGAGATCAAAATCTTTTTATCCTTTGGGATGAGAAAGGCATGTAGATGTCTGCTCCTGAGCTCCTCCTTCTCAGTCTCTAAAGCTTGTTCTAGCCAAATACAGTAGTCAGGGGACTAGAAATGAATAGCATCCTTTTTTCACATTGTGATGTTTCAAGGTGATGTCAGCACTGGCTTCAGAAAATAAAACCAATTAACAAAGCAGAGTAAGGGAAAACATGACATGGAGAAAGGAATTAACTCCATCTTACTATACAAAATGTTTCCTGAATGAATTCTTAGTCTGCATGGCAGTGGAAGGAGAAGCAGGAGCTGATGACAAAATAAGGCAGGGGAGCACCTTCTAAGGCCAGATTCCTCCTTTCTAAGCTTGGGTCCCCCAGAAATACTTGTGTAGCATCACAAAGAGAAGGTTACAGTCCCCTCTCCACTGGTTTCTCAGACAGGCTGCTTGAGAATTGCTCACTTCTGCAGTGCTCACCACAACAGATGTCATAGCATATAGTCTACTGGTCTGATCAGCCATTCCTAACTATTCAGTGTACCTAGTTATATAGTGAATTATCTTTTTGCCTTTTACCACTGCATTATCATTTTCTCTGGTGAAAACACGTAACTTAGAAGAAGCATCTAAGACTCCATAACATATCTTTGCTTCTGAATTGAGATTTTTGTAGCATTTCTTACCATTTTCTTGCTTTATATTTATCTGGCTTTAATTATATCAGAATGAGGCCATCAGCTGAACAGCAGTGAACCTGCTAGCTGAAGCCTGCAAGCTTTGTGGGACTTGTTTACCAGGCTTGTGAATTCTGGCAGGGGCAGCTGTAGATTTTCAATTAAATTAACAGATTTGCACGTAGCCCTAATACTGACCTGAACTGTTAGCTAGTAGGAAAATTACAACATTCTTCTTTTAATTTCTTATCTTTCTCAGCTCTTGATATAAGCAGGTAAGAATAATGGCCTTGAAGCCCATGGGTTAAATTCCTCAACCTCTCTCCTGTTGTAAAATTTCTTTTGGGACATTCAAAAGTCCTTCTCCAGAGCAGTTTGCTTGACCAAAGAGGGGCCATCATGAAAATCCAGTCTAGAAAATCAAATTGATTAATGGTGAACAAGTCAACCATCAGGGAAATACATCATGTGTTTAGAGATCCATCCTCCTTTGTTTGAGCTTCTGGCAACCTTATTCTGGCCTCTGGGTCTGTCAGAATGTCATGCCTCTCAGCTGTACATTAAGTGTCTCCATGCAGCTAAGGGGCACTTCCTTTTCCTTTGGGATTTCTGATGGTCTGGAGGAATCATGATCCACCAGATCTCTAATTATGTCACTGACATGCTCATTTCTCCTTTTCTTCCCTAGAGATGACCAGATTCCCCAAATAAGTCAAAAGCTCACTGGCATTTTGCTAGGTTCTTCAAATTGCATGGATACATGATAACAGAAGTGATTTGAGGGCCCAGGTCTTCTGTTGCAGATCAAGATAAACAGTCCCAAAGAGGATGGGAGGACTATTCAGCCCTTCAGATGACACTGGCATGGTTATGACAAAACAAATGGACAGTCTGTTAGCACTTTTTGTATTTGGAGTTTAGAAGGCAGCTGCCTCTTACTGAAAAACCTCCTGGCTTGTGTTTGTAGGTACAGTACCATATTTCCAGCTGCCTGGGTGGCATTGCTCTAATTACCAACTGGCATACACAAAAGGTGTCTTGTGACTGCCTGCCAGTGATGTCACAGCTACGTCAATAATCTTCAGTAAATACACAAAGTCTGACTTTTATCCTTCCCCTTACGTTTTCCATTACATAATATGTAAAAAGACACTCCAGGCATTGCATTTCTAAGGTGATTAGTGCGTTTTTGAGAAGCTAATGTCACTTGGCCTCTGGCTCCATGCCTCAGAGCTCCACAACCATTGCAAATATTAACCATCCAAATAGCACTGCTTGTTGTGCCTGCTGCCTAATCAAAGTGCTACATAAGAGCCTTAAATGTATATTGCTCTAGAGCTACTCTAAGTACAGGAAAATATTGCAAAATGATTAGAAAAAAAAGGATTTCCTCCCTCTGATCTCCTGGAAAAGAACATGGGAAGTCTCCAAGCTAAAGTTAGTTTTCCTGAGAATTCACAATTAAAATCTTAAGTCTTCTCTGTGTGATAAAAAAAATACTTATTTTCTTTCTCACAGAGTGGGATTAAATAGACCATGTTTACTACTACATGTTTGCCTCCTTATAGACAGTACAAGCAGACCAGAATCTGGTGATAGTAAAACCTCAGAATGAAATAATATGTTCACTAACTGAAGAGCTGGATGACTCTCTGTGGTAGCAGAAAACGACATATTCCATTTCATTTACTGCCAAAAATATGTACATAAAAGCAATGGGACTAGCATGCTGTTTCAGCTCAGTTATGGGGAAAAGATCTGCATTTTCCTCATCCTCACAGCCACCTTTCTGCCCTCAGTCTCACTGCTTCAGCTAGCACTGGGTTTGCTGTGAGCTGTCTTGTCACGGGTGGCAGGTTCGCTGAGGCAAGAGGTGCAAGATGAAATTCACGCTGGCTGACTTTCTGGGATGCAGAGGTCTCCTTGTCACTGGCAGCAGTTCTGAGGTAGAGGAAAACACAACGCATCATAACACATCGGGTCTTTGAAAAGTGGATTTGAATGTATTACAGTACAAGAAGGCAGCTGGGGAATTTATTAACCATGATTTTAGAAAATTGAAACTGTTTTATAAGGTGTTTTTTTGGATTTTAAAGAGTAAGTCAGATCCAAGTGCAGTGCTCATTGACTGAATCTTCATGAAATAGCAGCATAATCTCACACTAAAAAGGAAACATTTTTTTCATTGTCTTTCCAAACCTCTGCTTGCTCCTGAATATGAACTATGAGCCTGAAGAATACAGGGGGGGTTAGATGTGGAGGAAAATAAATGAACATTGACCTTCCATAGCATGTGCTTTGAAACACAGATGTTCTTTTTCCATTGTGGTAATTTTCCTGGTTCTGTCTTAGGGATGTTAGTTTATACTTGCATAGCATGCATTTCACACTTGAGGATGTATCTATAGGTATTTCAAAGCTTTCAATCCTTACGAGCAACAAACATTAAAAACAAATTTTGTGCCATTTTGTGAGGGAAAGCTGACTGCCTCATTTTAACAAAGAGAAAGAAATGGAATCTGTTTGTTTCTCGGTCAATGGTATTAAAAGAATTGTTCATTTGGATTTTATTTCCTTATTGCACTATTAAAAAATTACATTATCTTTCAAGATAGTTTTATGATAATCCAGTTTAAGGTAATGAACCTAATTCATCCTTTTGTTTAGCTCTGCTTAATGCTCCTCTGCCAGAGATAATGCCATTCTGTAGGTGGCAGCTATTAAATATAGAGGCATGAGGATATGAAACAAAAAGAACCTTCCAATTGTGAGCTGCTGATATTATTCCTCTTCTGTCCTTTAGTCAGAAAGTTTTGGCATGAAGATTTCCTATGAAGCACACCACTGCATTGGCAATTCTATCATTCTCGGTTCATAACATAAAAGTATTGGATTTTTCTGTTTATGTATAAGTGAGTATCCCCGCAGTTATAGATGCAACGGCCATTCTAACACCCTGGCAGCAGGCATGCGGTATTGCCATGAAACAGACAGTTGTGTTATTTGGAGGATAACTGGGACACACTTGCCACAAGGCAGTGAGTTCCCACTTAGCTGAAAGGCAACTTACAATCTATTAATAAGGTTCAGCTGACCACAAAAATCCTGATCAAATGTATTTTCTTTCTTTGAGTCCTTCAACATTTCATGGAAACAGTGAACTTCACTAAAAGACTGTTTGCATTCTCTGCGCAGACTTCTTCTATTAACAGAGGAGCCCAAAGCTCTGCTGATGCAGCACATAAGGGCAAGCACCCATGCAAGCTACCTTACCACACATTGTTCAGGGCTTCCCAGGGATTCTCAGGCCCGCTTCTCCTCTGAGCTCCAGCATCTTGAAAGTCAGACAGTAAAACTGTCAGGAGGAGGAGACAGAAAGAACCTGATGAGGTTTAGCAAGAGCAAGTGTAGAGTCTTGCAGCTGGGGAAGAATAACTGCATGCATCAATACTGGTTTAGAGGATGAGCTTCTGGAGAGCTCTGCAGAGAAGGACCTGAGGGTCTGGTAGACAACAGGTTGGTCATGGACCAGAAGTGTGCCCTGGTGGCCAAGAAGGCCAGTGGTACTCTGGGGTGCATTAAAAAGAGCATGGCCAGCAGGTCAAGGGATGTGAACCTACCCCTCTATTCTGTACTCAGAGTACATAGTGTACACAGTTCTGGGCTCCCCTGTTCAAAAAAGACTGAGATCTCCTAGAAGGAGTCCAGTGGAAGGCAACAAAGATGATAAAGAACCTGGAGCATCTCCTGTATTAGGAAAGGCTGAGTAATCTGGGTCTGTTCAACCTTGGAAAAGAAGACTGAGGGGAGATCTGATTAATGTTTATAAATGTCTAAAGGGAGGTGGGAGTCAAATGGATGAGACCAGACTCTTCTTGGTGGTGTGTAGCAGAAGGACAAGGAGTAATGGCCTAAAACTTGAACATAGGAAGTTCCACACTAACATGTGGAAGAACTTCTTTATGGTAAGGGTGCTGGAGTTCTGGAACAGGCTGCCCAGGGAGGCTGTGGACTCTCCTTCAAGACCCATCTGGACACTTATCTGTGCAACGTATTGTAGGAAACCTACTTTAGCAGGGGAGTTGGACTCAATGATCTTTTGAGGTCCCTTCCAGACACTGCAATTCTGTGATTCTCTGTGATTCAGTGAAAACTGTTTTGGAATCAGTTATACCAGTTTCCTACCAGCTCACTACACAGACTCATTCTTCAAGTGTTTCTAAGTCTGTGTCAATCAGCCAGGAAAATGCATATCTTTCATTGCTGTCCCTTCTCTTTTTTTCCTTTGTCAGTTTTACCATGGACAGAAAGCAAGCAAGAGTCATTTCTGCTGGAAATCTAATGATCACAACATGCTCTATTATGATTAAAAATTTGCCTTGCTGGCCTAGTTTAGCTCATTCACTTTACACTCTCCTCCACTTTGTTAGTTTTCTGTAAAATAATACGTACATGAATGTACAAACATCTTTAAATCTCTGTAACATTCTATGCGGATAAACTGAGACATAACTCAAGAAAGCCTTTTCTGAATAGCAGCTAATGTAAGGCAACTTTGAGCAAACACACATTGGTAAAGGTAGTATCAGATCTGGCACAATTTATTTGCAGAAACTGCCAAAACAATTTGCATTATCTGTCCTTTGTAATTCCAGTAATATATACCTGGAGGCCTTTGTCCCATACGCACCACACACTTTTCCATTTACAGAGGCCAGATTCCTTATTAAAAACAACAAACAAACAAACAAACAAACAAACAACAGTTTGGTCAATATGTGAAATAAAGGAGTCTGCCGAGTCTGTTTTGTATTCCTCATGGTTTTGCTAAGGGGTTTATCCTGTTTTGATAACCTGAGCTATGACTTCCTAAGCTGACGTAAGGACTGTATTGGATGCAAAGAGAAAAGGCCAAATCTTCATCTGACGTTTAACAGTAAAGAACAAAGAGTAGACAAGGGAGGGAGGGAGGGGTGCATAATGTGACAAGTTTCTGCTTTGTCCCTGAGAGCAGCTTGCAGCTGCATATCACCAGAGTATTCTACTTGGTTCATTTCAAGATTTTACAGCAGTTTCTGAATTGCACTAAACGTATCCCACATTTTTTACAGTTTAGCTTTCAGAATTCATTTTCAAAATCAGACACATGCGTGGAAATATATTGCCCAGAAAGCACTTTACGTAACTGTTTCAGTAATGACTGTAGGTAACTAAAGTGATATTCACAGTGACTCAAAGCAGCTAACAAGGAATCCATTTAGCATACCATCTTTCCAGTTTCATAGGCATCCATGGAGCTATAAAAAATCTGTACTGTAATATGCTTGTCAGGTGACTAATGACCAGAATTAATTTGTTTTCACATCCCAAGATTCCTTTTCTGTTTTATCAACATTTAATTAAAACTATTCAAAACCCTTTGTAGAGTACAAGTTGCTCCACAAATTCAACTACTATAAAGACTGTGAAAACCTGTAATAATGAACCTTGGTACGCAGTGATATTCACCACAGCAATGAGATCTGGTCTTGGTCTGAGCTTCCAGCTTTAGGCTTATCTTTGAGAAAGGATGCAAAGCACAAGTAAATTATCTTATTCAGGGATATCATCAAACCAAAAATGATTGCTTGAATCTCCAGTCAATTTCAGTATATATATTTAATTCATTTGGAAGCAATGGTTTCAGTTCAAAGAGAAAAGTGAGGTGAAAGAATAAAATGGTTAGGCAGTGGAGATCTCATAGTTCCATCAGACTCCATGCCACGCTGTGTGGTTCCATGTGGTTAATGGCATAATTTGAATGTTTGCTGTGCAAACTTCCTCCAGTGGCTGAATTTGCTCTCCAGAAAGCAGGAATTTCATACAACATCTATTACAATGCTAGATGTACTTGCCATTGTATTGCTAATCATACTGTAGCAGCATGTATCTGCTCCAGTCAATACTGATCCTACTGTCTCAATAATGTAGAGATGGCTTTCGTCCCATTGAACTTGGGCTGCAAGGATGTAAGCAGAAATGTTTTTCAAGAACTGCTGAATCAGAGACACGAAGACCTTTTTTAAGTATGCCATATCTAACGACTACATTTAAGAGACAACCTATCACTTAGAGAAGATAACCTGTTCAAAATTTGCTGGCATGCCATTAACATACAATACCATCTGTGTAAAATAGCATTAAAATTATCAACTTGGCAAGCATTCAGACAGTCAGACAACCACTTTAAAAACTCCTTTCTGTTTTTTTTAGCGTAATGGGAAATGACAGAGACAAGCTCTAAGTAAGTTATGCATTTCTTAGGGTGTTCCCCAAGGAAGACAAATTGAGTATCATCACCTTATATTCACAGAAAGGGATTTAACGCAAATCCAGTTGAAATCAGCTCTCAAAGTTCATGAAGAATATCTGCAGCAGAGAAGGGATTTCACTCAAATTTCATAAGTTCTCAACCAAAATCTCAACTTTCTATTTTATTTTAATGATTTAATATCTGGATGAAAAGTTCCTTAAAACAAAAGTTTTTGTCTTGTCAATCACATGAAAACATTTTGGAACTTTCTGCTAACAATATTAGGAAAAAAAAACTTATGAAGTGGATGCTTTTAGTTGTTTTGGGTTTTTTTAATATGCAATATGGGATGTTATATGATTTAATTCAGACAGCTATAGCCAATATTTATCTCATGAGATATTTACATCGGGTTTGTCTTGCACACATTGTTATAGTTCTGTATGAATGTGCTTCCCACCAGCAATGATGTAAAGGCTCAAAATATGCCAAATTATTGCTTAAAATGTTGCACTGATTCCCAACATTTGTTCCCTAGAGATAGGGAAAAGTCTGGCATTATATATCACTGTCTTCTAAATATGAACATCTTGAACAAAACAGTATTTCACTGTGATTGTTGTGATGTCTATACAACTCGTATTTCAGCATGAAGCAATAGGAGTTCCCAGTCCACAGATTAAAACTAGATTTATCATACAAAGACAAATGCAAAGAAATATTCTTATGACAGGACAAAACAGGGATTTGGTTTTTTAAGTTGGAACATTCACATCTCTGTAAGGCACTGAAAGCTGTCAAGTAAAATCAGAATATTTCAAAATTGACTCAGAACAGGTGAACAATTTACAGTTTCTTGTCAAATTAATAAATTGATATCTCCTCCAAGGAAGAACAATAGAGTAATTTCTTCTGAATTCTAGATAAAACAAGAAAATTACCACTTAAGGAGACAATGCATTTTACATTCCTCGAGTCAATTAATATCATGAATGCTGAAGAGTGTTGGCAATCTGATTAGCAATGTTGTAGCTATTCGTTAGCTTCTGTGTTGCTGTAAAAAACAACCACGCAGTTTAAGTGGCATTTTAATGCCTTAGTGCCTTCTGAAGCACAGCCCCCATCCACGTGAGGCAATTGTGAGAGTTGCCCTCTCTCAGACGACCAAAATACCACCTTGAAGTAACACAAAGCAACAGTGGAAAAAATCTGTACATCTGAAGAAAATGAGAGGCTTTAAGGAGACCTCAGTTGACCTGACTTTTATCCCAGTGCTTCTTTTCTGCTTTCACATAAGAAAGAAAAACAAAAATAGAAAGTACAGAGAAGAAGAATTATTTCTACTCAAAGCCAATTTGGCCTCAAAAATCGTAACTATTAGCTTAAAGTGTATTGCTTTCAAGTAGAGATTTCAAATGAGTTTTCCAAAAAGCTTACTCTATACAAAACATTGTAAATTGCTAATACCAATCATATTTTAAATAGGAAAATATTTATTTAAAAGTTCAAATGCTGTACTGGTGTTAATGGAAAAGCTCTTTTAGATTTTATTCGCCTTTTCACATGGAACTTTTAGTGATCTCTAACTCAACAACAATTTGATGAATTGCTTTAAATACTAAAGCATTCCTTCAGAGCAAATTTGGCAATTCGCAGACAAAATAAATTTTCCCAGCCTACACTGTATAATAAGGAGGGCTAAAATAAGATTTTACAATCATCATTTTGTTTGAGACCTTAGCATTGACTGTTACTCCTGTATGACTACAGAAAAACCCATGCTAGCCTTCAAAGCGAATGTATCACTGTGCTTGACATGGCTGCGTAGCAGTGGTAGTGTTTCTCTGAAATGGAGCTCTGAAGTTCATTGTCCACTGGACTGCAGTTGCTATATCACATTCATTTTCAGCAAAACCTCACACAGGTGCCGGATTCTTTCCTGGTGCCTTTCACTTTTCTCTAGCTTTGTCCTTTTCTGTTCCTATATTATGTTAATAAGATAGAGTATATAGAGCTCATCTTCACGTCTAGAACATATCAAGCTAATGCTATTGATTCCTAACAAATCACAATCCACCAAAATAATTTAAGGCAAAACTGTATCTGTCAGTAAGCTGTGCATTTCTGACAGTTGCAGACAGCATTGAAACAAAAATATTTTCTCCCTCAAATATCTAATATTCCCAGTTTCCTCCCAAACTCATGCATTATCTCACTCCTAGAATATAAAACAGCATTTGCAAACGCAGAGGGAACTTAAGACAGATTAAGAAGTGTCTTGAAATGTTCCCTGCAGTGTTCTGTAGAGCTGTCTTCACATGTAGGTTCTGTCATTTTCTATCTCCTTTTCTGTCTACAAGGCTTCTGGCTCCTCACAGGCAGGGCTGCTGTGACGGAGGTGGCTTCTTGGTGCCATATTACAGCAGGCTTCTGCTCCCTCAAAGCCCTCCTATTATCCCTGTAATTAGTTCACACAGATTGATAAAGAGCAACATCTTTAAGCTAGAGTTCATCTTTTCTCTACCAGATACTGATTTCAGCCAGTTAAAGCTTCTCAGTGTTTCTAGAAATCAGCCCTGATCCATGTCCTGTATAAATATAGGAGATTAATCACTGACTTAGACATGCAAATGTTGCTTTAAGACAACAATAACAGCATTATCAAAAAGAAAGAAAAAGAGAAATGAGCGATAAACTGAGGAGATGTCATGATTTTCCCACAGTAAATGTTGTGACGTCTTATATGGGGTTATACAGAGGAGTGAAAACTGAAATCATCACATTTTAACATTTTGTGTTCTTGTTGTTCCCATACTAAGTACAGATACAGCAGAAACATCACTGTCGCTGGCACAGTTCACAGTTCAGTTTGTGCTTTAGGCAAACTTGAAGGTACTTTCAGAAATACTGCAGCATGGATCAAAATGTTTCATAAGCACCTTTTGATTATCAACATATCAAGCTGGAACTTTATTTAGTGATAAATAGTACTTTTTCAAAAATGAAGTTTTAACAGAAATTGTTTGCATCAAGTTTTAATTCATTTTGTTCAGTATTCTTGTGCCATTTTCTTCTGGAAGACAACTGACACTTAATAATTCATTACTACTGGGTCTTATTGAGCAGTGACTCCTTTATAAATTCATGTGATTGGAAATGAATTGCTACTATATAGTAGAAAAAAAAATAAAGGCAAACAAACAAAGAAACAAACAAAAGACATGGGAAATATCTTGAAAAAATGGTAACAGCTGTGACACATCTTTCCAGACAGAAGTTTTTTTCTGCATGAGAAAGACAGTCAGTAAGAGTGTTAGTGGGCTTTAATATTCAGATTAATCAGCTTCCTGACGGTCAGAGTCAACCTGGTGCAGGACGCAGTTACCAAGGAGAAGCTGTGATGCTATTTGTTTGTCTGCATGCCGCTCCAGGGCCTCTGCGGCAGAAATAGTGGTGCGGTGCATGTGGCTATCAGAGGCCCTGAAGGAGAGAGGCCCGGAGCAGCTTCTCAGCAAGCAGGGCTGGGGGAGAAGCTGGATGTGAGGACAAGATATTCTGCTCTCAGCACAGCAGTAGATGACAACTGCGGCAGACAAACACTGCTGAATTACTGAGATCTAAGCATTTTGCTTGTTCTGGCAAAAAGTCAATGGGTGAAAGTAAAATTGCACACACACACACCCTTCCATTGTTCTGTTTGGAAACCTTCCACTGCTTAACAACCCCTTTTCTAGGAAAGGGGAGAGCTGATGAAAACAATATCCCTATCTGAGGATTTGATAACACTCATTATTCAAACCTCCCCTCTGAAATATCAATCTGCTGCAGGTGAAAATTTCTTTTGTGAGATCTTTGGTGCCGCAATTATTGTTGCAATGGCTTTCAGCCCACCCACCTGGAAATCCTGAAAGAGCTACCCGTATTTAATGCCAACAGTCCCTTTTACAGAGATCATTACGACTTACATATTAATGAACTAATTTGATAGAATTATTCTGTGTGGTAAGTCATACCACAGCTAACAGTCGTATCAAAAGTGCTAACTTTTGTGTCTTTGATTATTTTGCAAAATCCTTAATCTTTGCCTGACAGGTTCCCTGTAATTTTGCTTCTCCAGGGAAACCTTTATCTCCCGTACAAGTTCAGACTCCCCATTTTCATTATCTGTACAATGTGTTGACATATGATATAACCAGCAACCGCACAGAATAGTAACACTGAATGGCGGGAGAACGTCTCCCTGTTTATATTACGCGAAGGCTGATTTGATGGGCTGCAGCAATTGCCTCTGAGAGCAGACATAAGAGCAGCCTGACTCTTTCAAGTTGACACTTTGCAAATACCATGCAGGGCTTGCCACGGCTGCATGCTTTGTATCAATTGCACCAGGAGATACAGTAAATGTCACTCCCCAAAGCTGCACATTACCAAATTAGTCCTAGTGTCAATTGTTATCTGGCAGCGGTCAGTTGCCAAGCCAGAACTGTATTTTCAAGGGCTCGCTGTTTTACAATGAAAAAGCACAGGCCTGAGAGGGCTGAAGAACTACAGACACCAGCGGCTGAACACGTGAGCATTGCCAAGCGGCACTATTTCCTTTTGTGCTGCCTAATAAGGCAACCTGTGTCATTCCCCGGCTGCTTGCTTACAAACAGAACACCAAATTTGTCCCTCTGTTGTACTCTTCTATAAGCACCACTGAGAGTAACCAGTGGCAGAGCCTGGTCCAAAGGGTATAACTGCAAAAGCAAATACAGCGTGACACAGCCCAGAGAGAAGGCATATTTATACCCAATGAGGAGAACACTGAGCTAAAGCTCCTTCTCTATTACTTAAAGAAAAAGTGTGATACAACTTAGGTTTTTTTCTTCTTTTGGACTACTGCAACAAACAAACTTGTTAGAGAGCCATGCACAAAAGCCCACCTTATTTCACATTTCACGTATAGAACATTATTTCAAACAGACAAAAAAAAGTCACTAGGCATATTTGAATGTGGTTTTCATAAAGTTGCTTTTCTGAACACACAAAACATTCAGTCCATAGTAAAGAAAGGAAAAATTACTACTTTAAATGACTTGCCTTACTAGCAAATTTGTCTTCGTTTATTTTAAAATGAATTCCAATTTATATCGTGTTTTTTCTCTGCATGCTGAGTCTTAAATTTCTTACATACACCACATCTTAATTCTCCTGCATTTTACCTTCAACTTAACAGCTAAACTTAGACAGGGGGCTTACAGAACACCATCAGAAGATTTACTCTAATGCCTTGCTTTTACTGAACACTTTTACAAGAATGTAGAAATAGCCATTGCCTCAGACACAGGCCTGTCTACTTCAGCATGGCGTAAAATTCCCCCTGTAGGTATCCCTAGGATAATCTCTTACCTACTAGGTCCCAACCCCGTTTTATACTTACAATTAGGTTTGAGTCCTCTAATAGGAAGCTTCACAATTTGTAAAGATATACCCAAAATGTATTTTTACTCTGGGAGCAAAGTCTTGCTTTCGCTGTAAAAGGACTAGGCTTGCAAAGAATCTTTGAGATGACTTAGCAGCCTACTAGGAAATCACAGAGGTACAATTTCACCCTCTGATTTAGACAGAAGATAAGAGGTGTTTGAAATTCAAAGCCAGGCAGCTGGGGTTAGAGCCCTAAGTGCTGGTCCTTCAGAGGGGTCTCCTTTGTTTGCTTGGTGTATCAATAGTCCTTAAAGAGGGTAAAGAAATATGAATCCCATTTCTCTCTTACCTGATTTAAATCTGAGATGAGGTACTCCAAAAACACACCAGTGCCACTGAGTCAAATTTGGCCTTAGTTTTTTAAACACAATGGCAGGAAGAAGTCCTCCAGATAGATCACATTTTTTTCCAAAACTCTTATAAAATATCGCACCCAAGATATTCTGCTCTCAGCACAGCAGTAGATGACAACTGCGGCCGACAAACACTGCTGAATTACTGAGATCTAAGCATTTTGCTTGTTCTGGCAAAAAGTCAATGGGTGAAAGTAAAATTGCACACACACACACCNAAAAAAACACCAACAATATTTTCAAGATGTTTATGTGAAATAGAGAACCTTTTGCAGAATAAAACATCGGAGTGTTACAAATCAGGGACACCCACAGCCTTCTTTCTGGAACTGCTCCTGCTGCCTTATCTCACTGCTTGGTGACTGATACTTGCCAGGGTGCCAAATATAGCATGGGGATACCCTTGTCAGGGAAAAGAGATTAAATCAGTAGTATAATGAGAACTTGTGCCAAGATACAAATGTCCTAAACAACAGGACTTAACAACAGGATACTTAAAGAGGTGGTATAGACAGGCAGATGGCTTGGTTAGACTACATCACTACTTCCTTTCATACCAGGTGCTTTCTTTCTGTATAATTTCAACAAACAACACTTTAAAACAATACAAATTCTCATTTTCTTTTGAAACATAGCTTCACTGTAAATAAGTTGAAGGAACTTTCTCTCTGCCGCAGCATATAACAACTTAATTCTCTGAAGTAAAGTTAAGCTCTTATTGTATATAAATATAGAAAGGAGCAACCAGTTTTATCTATTTCATGGTGTAGATAAGGGAAGTCTTAATAAACATGAGTATAATTATGTCTACCCTATAATTCCTTCTCAATGAGCAGTCTTAAAAGAGTGCACCATAGTCCCTTTTTTATTAAAACTAAGATGGAGAGACTGTTCTCACATCAAACTTCTGTACATTACTCAGCAAGTAGTATAGCATGCCCTTTCTCTTGTATTCCCCCAAGCAGTACAGAGAATAAATGTTTAGAACAGAAAGAAAAAGATTTCTGTTGCTTAATTCAAACTATACCCCAGGCCTCTCAAATCTCATTTGATTTCTCACAGATATAGGCTTTGAGAAAGTTTCATTTCAGAAAGTGTGCACTGAGATACAGACTGAACCCCCAGAATAGTATTTTTTGAGGCTGTACCTCAGTACAAGGGGACAAGAGAGCAGAAATCTGGCTTCTGGAAGGAAGGAAGGAATTTCTTATACCTTTAATTTCACCTCAGAAGTGTAGTTCTATATCATAAGAAGCTTTTGGATCTCTCAGATCTATAAAGAAGATTACAAACTGCATTTCATCAAGGTTTTCCTGCACTCAACCTAAACCTTCAGAAAACTCGCTTTGTGTTTGTTTATTAGGATCTTTTATTAAAGGATTTCAAGAAAAAATTGCAAATATTAAAACATTAGTTTTCATATCATCCCTGTGAGAGGACACTAGCCTGGATGAAGAAAAAGCAGTGAACACAGGGGTTAAATACTCATGCCAAGTTTAAAGCTAGGACTCTGTGGTAGAGCTTGGAGTATAAAACAAATCTCCCAACTGCCAGAACTTCATTTTACTGTATGTTCATTCTTATATAGACTGAGTGGGCAAAACAGCACGCAGTATTTCCCATTGCTTAATTTGGCAGTGATGAGCTGTGGTAAGGAGCAAAGCAGAACTGTGATTAGCGGAGCAGTTTAAATCTCTGGCCTGTTTAAATGAATTTACCTCCATGAAGTTATTCCTAATTTATTCTGATGCAACCAACAGAAGAATCACAATCAGTTAGGACAAGGATGTTTCATCTAATATTTTAAAATTGCTTTAGACCATCTTTATATGATAAAGTGTCTTTAAGAGATGAGCAGTAGTTTCCATTTGTTTGGTTTTAAGTTTTTAGCAAAATTTCTAATTTCAAAATTTAGCAAAAAAAAAGGCTTTTTGTTTTGCTTCTTTGTCTAAACAACTCAAATTACACCTACCTTGGCTTAGCTCAATCAATACTGATACAAAGCTTTTTACACTTCTTCAGCTTCACTGCTGACTTGTAGTATTATCATATCATATAATATTATCATATTATTAAACTAGCAAAGTAACATCCCACTTCTCCTTTAATTATTCTTGTCCTGCCTAGTCCTATGAAAAAACACAACATGCAGACCTAGACTCAGCATTAAAGATCCACATACTACATCTCCATAAACATTCAGCAAGATTTAATGAATGTCAGTGGGGGCCCCTTATTCCACATGGATGAATTCAATTCCACACCTTTGCTCCAGGTGCACTTCCACGTCAGACACCATTCTGTTAGAGTGCCCCTCTGCTGCCATCTGTCACACAGCAACAACATGTAATGCGAATATTGGTGGGAAGGTTCAGCCTCTACTGTCATACCACCAATATCTGCCTCTGATGTCACGGGCCAACATCATAAAAGAACAGGCATTACTTTTGGAGCAGCCCTCATGTTCACAAATATGCACTAAACCGATACATCAAAATACTTATACGGTAGGAACAAGAAGCAAAATAGCCCTTGAATTGCCAAAATACTCATAGAAGTATGCACTTTATAAGTCATTCATCATTACCAATTCATACATACAAGCATGTATGAAATTAGGCTTGCTCATCAGCAGTGATGCTCTGCTACCAGCTTCTTGCACAGCAACAGTGAACTGGAACGCATATTTTTCTACCAAAAGAAGCCTACACAAACATTTTGCTTATGACATTTCATCCATGAATATATTTATTTGGGATACTCTTAATAACATTTTAGGGCTCAGACACTGATTCAGTGGTGAGTAACACAGTGTCCCAAATGACAGAAAATACAAAATTCTTCAATTTGCTCACCTCCATAATGCTAAGAAAAAATAAGATTCACAGGTTGCAAAGTGTAGCAGAAATGCTAAGTCACAGCCTGAAACAGAGATGGAGCTCCTGGTAGGAAGGCAGGGCCAACCTAGGGGAGCTCAGGTGCATGCAATGCGCTAAGTGACAGAAAGGGGTGGAGCCAGGAGCTACCCTTTCCTAGACTTCATTTAAGGGTTGGCAGTGGAGGCAAAGCTATTTCATTAAAGATTCCTGAATACCTGAGGCCTTCCAAAGGTAAGCAGATTTTTCTTCATTTCTGTGGCTGCTGCATTTGGCTTTCTCCTCATTTGCTGTAGCTTACGACTGTGCTACCCTGCTATCATTGCTGTGCTTTCTATCACATTGTAGCATGACACAGTGTTTCTTCTAATTTAATTTAGGGGGATGAATGGTATTCACTATCTTCATCATGTAGTAAAATCTTGATATCTTTTTTCAGTTCTTCAAATTTTATTTATTTTTCCTCATAAAGGAATCTAAGCTAACCTAGCTGACTCTGCACCAGACAGATTAAGGGACAGTTAATATTATCTCTCCTGTTGACAGGGCTGTAAAAGAATAATTTCCAACTGAAAGCTGATTCTGGCTTCAAAACACATTACTAGACATTGATAGTCTCTTATGTTTACTGCTGTAATGACCAAGTAAGATCCAGAACCAGGATTTCTTCTGCCTCATGACTGTAGCGGAGATAAGTTCTTTGGCAGTGAATGCTGTCAGATAAATCCCAGTCTGCAAGCAAAGCGCATGAGAGCCCTCCAGCAGGTCACTCATTTGGAGGCCAATGAAAGGGAAGAGCCTTGTAGACATACATGACAAGGAGGATCTTCTAGTCCTGTGGTCCATCTTCAGCTGTATTGTTATGGATGTATTTTGTGGCTAATCTGCACAGAGCCAAGAGCTTGCTCTTTAGTGATCATCACTCCAGAAACTCATGGAAAACCGGAGGTATCTCCAGATCGATTAATCTGCAGACTGAGAACTAGTAACTAACTTTAGGCTTCAAGAGTACTTGTATATGCATCAGAGAAATCATAGTATTTCTAATGCACATTCACTTACACACTGTATAAATACAGACTATCTTGAATTTTGTGTAAACCAAAATGTGCTATTACAAGTAATAAATGTATGTGAATCTTTTAAAAGAAAAGGTATCTCAACCTTAAATTTGCAGCCCAGAAACTTCAAATGAAATGCTGAAAGCATTAACAAAAAATTGACTTTTTCATAGTGCTATGTTCTAATGCACACACTCAAGGCCACAGTTCCAGAACCATGAACATAAAACAATTGAAGGGTTTAACTGATAAAATTCCTGAACGTAGACATAGTAAAATGATTACAGGCAGTTCTGGGATTCAGTCTACAAACAAGACAGAGTTCAAAAAAACAGGGACAAGGGGTGCATTGATGAGATGAGGCTCAGAAAACGCTCTGCTCTCTGTGACACAGTAAAGATTAAGTGATTTGATCAGTGATGTTTGTGAAGAGAAAAGGTGTCTGAGAAAAAAGCAAAAGAATTTTGCTCTCAAAGAAAAACCTACAACAAATGCCTGAGTGCTGTATTTAGAGGAACAAGGTATTTTCCTACAGGTTAAAGTATTTAATGGAATTTTTACAGAAAAGTGTCACCATTTGGAATGATTAATATCAAATAATGTATTTTTAAAGAGAAAAGACTTTGATTCAACTATTTATTTAACAAGGAAGGGCATTCAGGAATGTGAAGCTCTTCCCAATAAACATCAGCTCCTTCAGAATGTACATTTACATCCTATCAGGCCAAACTACCACAGTTTCTCCATTCATTACAGAAATTTTACTTATCCTTGGTAATTTTGTAATTAAAATACCATATGATCACCACAGGTCCTTCCCACCATTCAGATATCTTAAAGTTTTATAAGAAACTCTACCTTCATAAACAGAAGTCCCAATCCAGATGATTGTAGTTGTGGATGCCCCATCCCTGGATGCATTCAAGGTCAGGCTGGATGTGGCTCAGGGCAGCCTGGTCTAGTGGTTGGTGACCCTGCCTATGGCACAGGGGTTGAAATTAGGTGATCTTTGAGTTCCTTTTTAATCCAGGCCATTCTATGATCTTTTCTAGCCAGAGAGGTTAAGGGTCTATAGAGATAATGTGAATCCTTGTTTTTCATTAACTAGTCCATACTCACTGATGAAGAAATTCACTGCTGCCTGTCTGTGGTGGAACAGATCTTTCAACTGTACTTGGTGATCCCATGCTCAGTTCTAGTAGACAACCCAATCAGAATATTTTGGTCAGTAGCTTGTTCCATTTTAGGACAATCTTCAAAGTTTTTACCTCCACAGGTGGGAATATCTGTGAGGTAACTCCCTCTCTTCAGAGATGAATAAAAAGTAAGGGTTAGAAATCTGAGGGGAAAAAAACACAAGAACTGAATAATACAATGTTATGCAAGAAACTAATCTAATGTACTGGAAGAAATTTAGCAGTAACATAAA
The DNA here is from genome assembly GCA_016647715.1 of Pavo muticus. Classification (NCBI taxonomy): domain Eukaryota; kingdom Metazoa; phylum Chordata; class Aves; order Galliformes; family Phasianidae; genus Pavo; species Pavo muticus. The sequence continues at coordinate 182,839 of JACDJE010000175.1, forward strand.
AATAACATTCATGAGAGTATTCCTCTACTCGGGGCTTCTTTTAACATGATTTTGGAAGATGTTACTTTTAGAAAGTTCAAAACATATGAAAAATGTATGAAATTGACTTAAAAGACTGATTTTATTTCCAAAAGATTCCATTTAAAAACCTTACATATGCTCAATTTTATTGTTTTAACTTGTAAAAAAAGAGGAATTTGAATCTATGGAATTATAATTGTTCTGAAAACAAAACAAACAAACAAAAAAAGCCTGATTAGAGACTATTTCCTTAATACATTAAACTTGTTTAGACACTTCAAAGAACTGAAAGTTGTATATCAAGAGCTGCCTGACAATAAATTAAGATTATTCTTATTTCACTTTATCTCTGGCCAGAGCAATCCCCTCAGATCTGGAAGCCATTTGCGAAGATTTCTGGAGTCAGTGTCTGCTACAGAGACGATGTTGTTCTATATTCCCATAAAACAGTTTATGAACCCAGAAGTAATCATGTTACAGTCTCTTTCTTTTTCCTGTTAATTGTCATCTTTCTTTTGGGTTGTTTTTGTTTTACATTGCTCCTTAAATTTCTGTGATTGAAGACTATCAAATAATGCTACAACTAGGTCAATATTTCAGGTATTCAAACTGTAAAGGGCACAGTGTTAAAGACCAAGTTCACGGTGATGGGTTAGCATTGGCTAAGACCCAAACTCCAAACCAGCTGCTTGTTCACTGTCCCCCAATCCCACAGCAGGATCAGGGGAGAAAACAGGACAAGGAAAGAGAAACTCTGTGGGTCAAGGCAGAATCACAGACTAACCTGTGCTGGAATAGATCTTAAAGATCAAGTTCAATCATTAGCCTGACCTACTAAGTCTCATCATTAAGCCATGTCTCAAGTCCTTTAGAGCCACACGTTACCTAGTGACAGATAAAAGCAGGAGTTTGCTTAACAAATATTGTGGTGAAATAGTCTTGACTTGAGGAAAATTAGCTTAATTTGTAGCCAAAGTAGAACTGTAATTACTAATTTCTGCAGTGGGAAACAAACCACCACCAAAAAAAAAAAAAAAAATAAATTAAAAGCAACACCTTCCCATTCTCCTGCTCTACTTCACTCCTTCAGTGCAGTGTTCTACTTCCCTGAGCGCTATACAGGGATGGTGTTTGGGCTGGAGGTTGCCATTTCTTTCCTCTGCTCCAGTGTGGCTTCCCCTTGAGCTGCAGGAGATACCTGCTCTCCCACGCAGCTCTCTCTCCTCTGACTGTGGCATTCCCTCTCCCATTTCTCATTCTTTTTCTGTTCCCTCTTCTTGTGCCTCTTCAGCATCTTCTTCTGTTTCCTAGAGATTCCATCATCACGGCTGCTGAGCCCAGCTGTGCCCTGCGGTGGGGCCATTGGAGCCAACTGGAACCAACTGGAACCACCTGTGTCTGGCACGGGGCAGCCACGGCGTCGCCTCAGAGGAGCCCACTGCTCCCACTGCCAGCACTCGGACACAGCCAGTTAACTTGACTCTACTGTTTTCAACTATACACATATGAATTGCCATCACAATTTTCTCTTTTTGTGTGACTGTATTTTTATAGTATTAACAGTGCTATTCATTTTATTTAATCCTACAGTAATTGTTTTCCCTGAACTGCACTTCTAAGATTAGGCCCTCATTCAATAAAATGTAGCTATTCAAGGAGAGTGGGTAAGTATACAACCTTTACATAGATGAGTAACTCCTACTGAAGACATAAGGTACAGCTATGTGTTCAGATGCTGGTATGACCTGGGTTTTTTATGAGAAGGTTGCCCCACTTGTCTAGTAGTCTTAGGTAATAATTATATTGCTTCTGGAAACAGGAAAAAAAAGTCTTCTGATAAAATGCTTTAGATTTTAGATTTTCCTCCTTAAATAGAGTTTAAGAATGTCCTAAGAGTCTAAATTTTCCTGATTTCCTCATGAGCAAAATTCTACTGGCATCCAAGAATATAATAACCATACTTTAACATGCTGGAAAGTCAACACCATACCAAAAAAGACTGATATGAAGAGCTGTAGTTGTATCTTACCACTGTCATTGAGATATGCAAACTGTATCTCAGTGTGCTCTTCAAGGGGCCGCTCTAATTATTGGACCTATAACCTTTGAGCAGGAAAGAAGGTATCAGAGCAGCTTTGATTTGTAAACGTTCAAACCTCACAACGGCATTTGATGTCATCATTACTGTGGGCAGACTTCCAGTGCTTAAAATTACTTTCTAGTAGATGAGAAAAGTGAAACCATGAGCTGTATAAGCCAGAAGTAATCTGATGGAAAATGAAAAAATCAAGGGGAGGTGAGCTCAAGAACAGTGTACATTTCCCTTTTAGAGCAAACAGATCTGTGAAGGAAGGTACAAAATGCATCGGTACCTAATTCTTCAGGACCTTTTAAACTGTGCTTAGGTGAAAGTTTACCAGAGGGAGACAAAAGTGATTCTACCTAGGAGAATCAGGGACAAAACTGAGGTTTATCTTATTAAAGGGGTTGTAAGTAATGTAAATAAGCTTTTTATTATGATAAACAATTTTTCTTTTGTCCAGGCTAACGAAAATAAATTTGAGAACTTGTACACCAAAGTATTTCTCACTGTTTCAATTACAAAAGAAGCACATAGAGAATAATTCTGTTATAGATCTGCATGTTCAAGGCCAGGTTGGAAGGTCCTTGAGGTCCCTTCCAACCGAAGCCATTCTATATGATTCTATGTTTGGTCAGATTAATAATCAAAACTTAAAATGAACAAATGTGGCTCTTAAGGAACTAAGGTTTCTTGCCATTTTAGATTTCAGCTCTGAGTTCTGATCACTTTTGTTTACAGTCATAAAAAATGTTGTAACTGTTATTTTTACAAGGGGAAACAATTTTTTTATTCTTCCATTCTCTTCATGCTTAAAAATGACTATATTACTTGTAATCTTCAAATGCCCAAAGAAAACCATGTTCAATGAGAGGCCAGAAATGGTTAAAACCTCATTAAAAATTTTTAAAAAGTGATTATTTGGACATATATTACTTAAAACAGGAATTATTAGTCAGTGAATGAAAATTAACTTCTTAACAGCAATATAAGCTGTTAAGCAAGACCCATAATAGGGGAGATAACTATAAAAGGAGAAATAGCATGAAGAAAGAGTACAAAGTGGAGAATGCAATTAAAAAAGGATAGGTTAATAACGGTCTTGTAATGCATTCTTTTCCAACCATTTCTGTCTGTAGTTTTGCATACGTTCCCTGTTCAGGCTTCAATCCCACAGACAGGTGTGAGAATGAAAGTTGACTCATGATCAGCTTAACAGGAATGTATTTATGTTTACACTTCATTACAGCTTCAAGATCTGAAGAAGTGGGAGTGACCTACTTCTTACTGTTTGTAAATAGTTGAGGATCATGAGTGGTAAGACTTAAAGGGAAAATGTATGTTTATATGGATGGCAAAAATCTAGAGTCTGTACAGCTAATGCAGCTCTTGAAGTGATAGCAAATCACAACTTCAGAGTTTATCTAATCTCTAATGTTGATTAGGTGGCCTTAATGCAGTACATATTATATTCTGCCTATAATTGCCTTGGGCCATTCTTTGAAAGTATGCAATTGCCTTCAAAGACCAAAATTTTGGTCAGAAGACTCTGCCTGATCCAGTATCATAATTTGAGGAAGTTAATCACCTACAGTATTTTTAACCATGTTTTCAAAAGTGTTGAGCACCTGCAGTTACCATTGAAATCAGAAGAGTCAATATTTGGAGTCACCACAATTTCAAAATGAGTCAGTGCTTAAAAAAAAAAAAAGATAATATGTGCGAAATACAGGAATCTAATTCTTTTTATAGGCAGCAAAAATCATTATCAGCTGGGTGAGAACTTCAGTGGGTTATCTATATGCAGTGTGTTTTATACCTTTGTGCTTGGGAAGGTAGTTGGCAGCATACTGTACATGGCTGATTTGCTGCAGAACATCAGAAATTAAATGCAGAAGACTCTGTCCTACCCTAAAATCCTAACATCCCTCATGTCATCTGGCCCATTTACACTTCTCCCGTGTTCTGCCAGAGCTGGAAAAACAGTCCTTTGTCATGTTGTCTCACCACCTCCAAGGTGTTCAACTCAGCAGGCAGGTGATGTAGAGGAGAAAACGAAGGGAGTGGGAGCCCAGGCATGTGTTAACATTACATATGGTTATAGATCTGATACGCTCTCTCTGAGAAATTCTCCACTTCCCCACGCTGTTCCCTAAGCATGTAAAACTCCATGCTGCTCCAACATAGGGAAGTGCAGATGGGAAATACAATCACATTCCCAGCTTTGCAGCCTTCATTTGAAGCAATATTTTATTTAAAATGTTCACTAAGCAGACTTATCCTTAGGTCTCATACAGTTACATAGGTTTACTTGCCTTATGTCAGGTTTTTTTTGAACTACAATACACTTAGAATCTGAGTCTCTAGTTTTGCCCTTGAATTTCACCAGAAACCATCCTTCTTGAAGAGCTGTGCTACTAGTTAATGCATTGGTGCTTTATAGGCAGGTTCAACTTAAGAGAATTCAGCATCATCTTGAGAATGTACACATTGTTTCTTGTAATGATAAATGCTGGTTCTCTTGTCAGTGAATCCTAAGATAGTAAGGATGTAAGGTTTGATATCATCTTACAAAGTAAAATCCCTTCCGTGTTCTCCCACACGCAGTCTTCATACTCTCAAAGGTTTGTGACATACCCACACATCCTCAGTTAGAAGTGCCACCACCCACCTTATTACTCCATTCAATTTCTATATTTTCAACATATTTTGCACCTTCAGAGAATGACTTGGCTTTGCAAAGGAGTGAAAAAACTTTCTTGTAGGGATTCAGTGTGTATTCTTATCAAGGTTTGCCTACAGTCGTGGCATTTCCCTCAGACCCTGGTACAAAAGAAGTAATCAAATGGAAAACATTTTATGAATGAAGTGAATTGTATAAATTTGACTTTCATCTAAATAAAGTGTTTCTAACCTCATGCTTGTCTTTCCATTGTCTCATGTAGCTGTATCATTGGCATAGAATCATGGAATCATAGAATTGCTCAGGTTGGAAAAGACCCTAAAGATCATTAAGTCCAACCACAACCTAACCATGCTGCCCTAACTCTAACAACCCTCCGCTACATCATGTCCCTGAGCACCACATCTGTTCTGGATGGGTTTAACCTGTTCATTTAGATTTCTCTGGAGTCTTAAGGGCTACTCCAAAAATCAGAGATGTGTATCACGATAGTCCATGTGAGTTTTTCCGTTATTCTTTTTTGGAGCGTGATTCTTGACTGGTGAGTATTCATAAACTAACATCCTAATGCACCAATTTAAAGTCCTACCCTTTATATTTCATACCAATAGTGAGAAAGGTTCAAATTCTCAAAGGTTCGTGAGGTCTTTTATCTGACAGACTAATGAAGCCAACTTTTCCTATGCATATCACATCACCTAGTTAAAGTGACCAAGTACACATTACATTGGCTTCAAGGATAAGGAAATTACCTCATTTGAATGTACGGCAGCTGTGCTTCTTGACCTCTAAGGAAATACTGAAGAAAATATAAATATGCCTGCAGTGTCTGATGTCAGCCGTGATCTGTTCTCCCTGTTTTAGATTTCTGTATTTCATATGAATTCACACTGCATTAACCATATGTGAGGAGAGCATTATGTGAGGATTTAAGTCCTTCTTTCTTTTTAGCATTGCAGTAATCCTATGTTTTATATTGCTAAAGTTTCTCTGCTCCTTTTGTGATTGCTCCAAATTCATACACATATGGAGAGCTAAATAACTGGTTGTTGCCTGTATTGACTTTCTTTCTTAGGACACAGACTCAACATTTTGTTAACCTAATTATTATTGATATTAAGCACCCAAACTTCATCAATGTGTCCTGATGTCTGACTGTATGTTCAAAACAATAAATATTCTTAGTGTACAAGATTTCAGTAGCCAGCTTACTAATTGTTGCTTCTGATGGATTATGGATGATCATTTTCAGCCTTAAGTTTACCCATGAGACGTAGGCATGGATTCAGCAAAGCCGTGAGACCTGATTCCATGTTCACCTGGACAAGAGATGGGAGCAGAGGCCTTCAGCAGGGCAGCTGAGCCAAGCAACTGGCACTCATTTACACACAGGGCACGATTATCTCTCCCAAGGATGAACAGTTAAGCAGAGGTTGAATCATTTTCCAAATTACAGGATTTTTTTTCCATTTTTAAAGTACAGAGTTTATCAACTATGATACCATGGTGAAAAGTCAGTCTTGTCCTGAGATATTTTCTTAATAAAATAGGAACAGAGATAAAAGACACAAGAGTCTCATAGAGAAAAGAAAGAGAGAAGTGACTTTGGGGTTACACTGTTATACAAGTGACAAGAAATCATATGAAGACTCTTTACTGGCCTTTTTTTCCCCCCTTTCACAGCTCAAAATATTTGATATTAACTATTTTCATTGTTCTCTGCTATATTGAGTGCACTTATGAAATATATTTACAGTAAACCAAGCATTACTGGGAGAATACATTCTGTATCTGTGAGAACTTCACTTTAACTGTTTATAAACTATCATATTTCTATGTGTTTGGAACAAATATAAGGGTTTCTTATTTGTTTACTTCCAAAATTTACTATGTATGTTGCACACTACAAAAAAGAAATCAGAAAGAAATATTTTAATGCTGTTTAATTGGAAGGCTTTGAAATAAATATAACAGCTTGTTTTCTTCAGGAAAAAAAAAAAAATTGAAATGGTCAATTTTTTGTGCCGATTGTGAACTAACCCAGGTTTTGAAATCATTAAATGCAGCATTCCTGCCCTTGAGGTTGGATTTGTTATGAGTTTCTACTTGATTCTGCTTTTGTTGCTGCTGACCACAGAGAGAGATACATTGACCTGTACCTAATCCCCTCTAGCAAACTATTCCACTGCAGTGTTTTTGTCTTTATCTTGGTAAATTTAAGTTCCTTCTCTTTACTGTTCAGTTATTCTTTTGGCTGAACATTACATAAAAATTTAGAGAAAGAGACTCTTTTAATTCTTTTTTCCCCTTTCCAGTCAGATGGCTGCCTTAAAGCAATATGTTTTGATGAAAAACAGGGTTGCTTTTAAGATATGAGTTTCCCTTTCTTTCCCTCCCATGATTTCTGATGGCACCTGGGGTAGGGAGGCCTGTTGCCTGCAAGAAAGAATGTTATATATGTGGTGCTTGTGAGTGAGGCAGCGTCACAGGAATGGAATGTGGAAAACTGTCTTGTCTTGTTTTTCCGTTTTCCATTTGCTTTTGCCTGTTTTTTTTCTACAGTCTTTTCCTGTTGAGTGTTTTCCTTCTTTCTTTCCTACTTTTAAAGAAAACTTCAGGAAAGTCAGCTCAATTTATGCTAGCAATTATCCCAGAGGGATGGGAACTAATTGTTCTAATTATTACTTGAGGGCCATGTGGGGAGATTTAGAGCCTGAGGTCAGCTATAAACGACAAGGTAAAAAATTATCTTTTTTGAGTTTGAGGCAGTTGATAACTCCTGGTGTTGCAATGTTCTTAACTACTGGGGGAGAACTTAATAGAACAGGTGGAGTAGGTGGAAGAGAAATATGTTTATTTTTCTGTTTCCCAGATCTTTGAATAGAATGTACTAATGAGATAGATATGCTTGTAATGGGATTCTTCTTTGTTTAGGGAAGTAATTTTTAAGACTATCTATCTGATTAGAGCATGGTTATAAGATATGAAAGAAGCAGTTCCTACAATCACTGTAGCAAGGTGACTGGGTTCTTAAGTAGAATGAATTGTAAGATCAGGTAAAAGGTAATAAAAGTAATCTGAATGACCAGAATAGAAAAAGTGCTTACTGATACGATAATTCAGTCATCCATAATATATTTGCTAGAGTTCAAGAACCTGTGTCTAGTACTGAACTTTTGTTGTGGTAAGATTTTAATACATTCAGGTTCTTAAACCTTTCTAAAGTCTTGGTAGCAGAAAATGCTTTCTGGTTGATGGAATAATATGCAGTGCAAATGAAAACATACATGGAGATTCTTGTGGCCATTTTAGTATTAATACTCATAATCATTACAGAGCTGAAATATGTCATTTGAGGGTCCCCCATTCATCATTCAACAGTAAAATCTCAACCAAGTCTCAAAAGTTTAATAAAAAATAATATTAAAAAAAAAGACCCACAGAAATAAAGCAGGTAAGAACTTGTTTTAGTTATTCCTGTTTGGACAAGGTCTAAGGATAGGTTTATACCAATTTTGATTAATAGATTAAAACACATCTTGGTTTTCATGCCAGAGTCTTCCGTTGTGTTAAGTGACAGAATGCATCCTGACCTGGCAGTAGGTTGCGTATGTGTAATGTGAAGGAAAATTTATCTTCCACATTCTAATCCCCACTGTAAATCTTACAAGCACATGTACTCAGCAGGGCTTTTTTATATATATTAAGAGATAAAGAAGATTTAGCTGGTACTAGCAGGTACCAAGAAATGTAGTTTAATTTACAGTCACCTCATTTGTTGATAGCTCACTATAATGTTGGGCAATGGGCATGAGATTCTAATGACAGGAAGGCAGATTGTCTAACTTGTCAAGGCTTAGGAAATGAGTGAGATCTTAGTCAAAAGTGTAACAGAAAAGCTGTTATGTAGGTTATGTATAATCTCCAGGCTCTGTCAGGTGTTGATGTAGGTTGTGCTCAAGACTTTGGCTCATACAAAACAGTGCTCACAGGTTTATTAAGGAGGCTGATTAACATGCCATAAATGCAGAATTCTGCAGGAAAACAGAGGTTAAAGCAGCAGGAAGTATTAGAAGCACCCAGTAAGAAATTATGACAGTGTTTTCTGAGGGTTATAAGAAATTGCTTCTGAGTAATTCCATCTTCCCCATAAGCATGGAAATTTCATACACGTTTCAGCATTTCAGTTGAAAGAGGAAAAAAGGCAAACAAACAAGACAATGCCTGCCAGAAATGCAAGCAACAGTTTCCTGTCACCAAAATATTCCCATAAATTTTCAGGCGTGGAGTCTTGGAGACTGGTGGTATCTGAAAACAGTCTCTCTGAAAGTTTGAGTTGTCTGTTTTCCACGAGTCACAGAATGGGACATGGTGGAGGCATATCCATAACTTCCTTCCTTCTGAAACCAAGAGTTTCTCTAGCTATGCCAGCCCTCATAGAAGCTTGCAAGGGAAACTTCTACACCAAGGCAGGAGAGTTCCAACCAGAACTCTGCAGCTCTCTGTAAAACCAACCAAGTCAAGTTCTTGCTGTGCTGGCTCCAGGCCTGGCACCAGGCATGCTGTGAAATCCCTCAGGGAGGTTTCACTGTCTATCCCCCGGCTTGCACGGGCTGTCAAGTGTCATCTTAAGCTACGTGTAACAAGATATGCACTGGAGGAATTCATAAGGTCCTTTGCAAATAATGGTTGCTTTTTTAAAAATGTTGCTGAATATTATCAGAATGAGTATTGTCTTGCTAATGGATAATCTATAAGGTTCTTGCTTTATAAGAATTTGTTCTGTTAAACCCCCATTGTTTGCCTCCACATATGTACATACATAAATATACAAACACAAGATACTACAAAAATTTCAGTTGAGGGCCTCAGCAGCTGAAAAGTATTGAAGAGGCTGCTGGACATCTGTGCAGGCTGTTCTTAAAAACCTCCAGCTTTAAAGATCTCACAACCCTTAGTCAACTTTCCTTTATAAAGTCTTCTCTGATGTGATATTTTTAAAAGCAAAATTCATTTAATAGTAAAATTCAATTTAATAGCAATAATATGTTTCTACGTATCATGGTAAAATTGTTACAGATTACTCGTCCTTTTAAATAGATTAATTTGTTTTTTCAACTGCAATTGTAGAATGGATATTCTCCTCTAAACAGAGCTTCCTTTGGTTCCCTTTTCATTCCCAGGACACAAATAGGGAACGATCCTCATGTCTTCCTAGGGCCAGGAACTTCTCTTAGAACAGTCCCTTTGCAGAGCATACAGGACCACTCTTCACCCTTGGTCACATAAAACACAGACTTTCATACCCATACCCCCTGGAAAGCTGATGACCTGTCCATGAAAGGTAGATGAACAGCATGTCACAAAGGCTTCTGAGATTCCAGGGACCCAAAATATTGTGTTTGTCTGAAATAGCAAAGAAGCATATAAGAACAGCAGATTCAGCCAACTCTGGGCCATGTGGTGCTTCTTCAGAAAGTCATCCTGCTTGGTAGATGATTTGCTGAAGGCAAATTCCTGGGTGGAACAAATCTATTCTAGGACATATGATTTTTAATCTTTTTGTCTCTACACTTTCTCCAGCAGCACTGAGGAAGCCTGAATTCAAAAACAGCATTAAGCCCTTTGCATTTCAGTGTGATCTGTTATACACCACTCTCCACCACTATATCTGTACATAGTCTCAGAAGATACCAATACTTTTGGACATGTTAATTGTTAGGTTAAATATTAAAGTATAAAACATTAAATTAATCATTAAATAGGTTTTAATGCTATTATAGAACAAACTCGTGATCCAACAAGAAAATAAATTAGAAAAGATTCAGAAATAATTTGTCTCCTTTCCAGATATGAGACATTTTATTACTAGTCTAGATAACAGAGCCTCGTAGAAAGACCTACTTGATTCTACCTTTGGACTTCTGTATGGCCTTCAAAACAATTTTGCCTGTTTCATTTGTTCAGCTGCTGTCTGTCCCGTTTGTACATACTACAAGATCTTTGAAGCACAAGCACTCACTCTTAGAGTGAGTTTCTACAGTGATTAGAAAAAAAAAATAGTCATTGCTTTCCGTAGGTGTCTATAGCAGATCCAGGAAAAGTGGGGGATGTACAGCCAAGGCGATGATTCAATGTTAGATGATCTGTGGTTGTATGATTTCTTTCCACGTAACAGTTGGATAACAGTAAGGTGTATGACTTGCCAAACCTGCTGGAGATGTGCTCTCAGCTATAAAAAGTGTTTTGTATGAGTTGTAGAGATACCAACACTAATTTAAAAGTACATCATTTCACCCATCAGAAAAATATGTTTGGTTTTCCAACATGGTATGAACCACCACACAGAAAATAATCCTACCTGGACTGGAGGACAGGATGCACAGTAGCCTCAATGTTAGTAATTTTGCAGAGAAAATTAAATTGTGTAAGGCTTAGATTAAGATTCCATAAACACAAAACAATTCTAATACATTCCAGCTGGTTTGAGAATGCAGGCTGAATGTACACAGGATAATTTTATTTCAAGCTAGTTCTAGATTTCACTCCAGCCTTCACCGCAGATTTATGTGGGGTTGGCATATATGTTCCTGACCGTACTTTTAATTTCAAAAGAGGGTAACAATCAATTAAAGACTCCCATACCTCTGCGAGAAGGCCAGGACAGAAGGTTGTGAGCAAGGTACTAAGTAGTCCTTGCTTCAGCAACCAGCAACAGTGGCAGTCACAAGCACTCCGCTGTGACTCTGTGGTCTTAACCTGTGATACAGAAAAGAGTTGAGGAAAAGTCCACAAACTCATGGATCTTTATTAACATGGAGCTTATGTAAATTGCACATTAAATAGGTTACAATACTGCCACTTGGCAAGAAGAGAGCCAGCCATCTGGACTGATGTGATTAGCAATGTTCATTCTAATATTCTTTGACTAAAAAAGCACATCGTTTTCTGGAAACAGATATACAAGAGAAAAAATGGTGGATTTCTTTAAGCTGTATTAATAGTGGAAGTTGTGCTGTGTAATTCCAATTCATTTGGGTAATGAGGTGTACTAATTTTCAGACTCAGTCCAGTTTAGACACACAGCATGCATATGCCCTGTAATAAGAGTGTTTATTAATTATGTTTAATTGTCATCGTTTTTCCTAATGATAGTTGTGTTCACCTTCATTCATTTTGTTTCTGAAATGGTGATTAGTGAGAACAGGGACCATGGCTGAACAGGCAGCTGGAACTAAGGAACCATGGGTGGCTGCAGGAGAAAAATCAGCCCTCAGAAAGCCAGCCATCAGTGCAGTCGTCCAGGCCATCATGCTCCAGTGATGGGGAAAGCAAAGCTCGCCCAACCTGATTGCTGCTCTCCAGTGGCAAGCAGGCTGGTCAGATGGGGAAGCTGTGTGTCTTTCATATGCGGATGTCTGCACCATGAGTGCAGGCTTAATTAGAATTTTCCAATTAGCTGATTGCAAATTTTTATGGGGTTAACTAGTGGTAACCTCCACATCACTCATAGCAGGGGCATTAGGGTTTATAGGCCTTAAAAATGCCACCAGCAGGTGGAGAACGAGTGACATGAATCACACACACATGAGCACACATGCACTCAATCTTGAGCCATTGCTGGAACTTGCAGAGTTGCATTTTACAACCAGAATACCAGTTCCCAAATCCTTTCCAGTTGCAGCTTTACATGTGGTTGCAAATTGAACTTCTGGCTTAGCATAGAAACAGAATTGCCATCATGACTTCATGAGGTTGCAGCCTGTGTGTTTGGAAGTGCTGTGTTAGAGACTTATGTAGCCTCTACATGTGCTTCCGCTAATGTGAGATGTTTGTGTATTTAAATGTAGCTTCCATGTACATCATATATGTTATGCCCAAAGCGGTATTTCCATCTTCAAAATACTATAAAATTATTGCCTGTCTTTGTATAATATTCCAGCAAGAACAAGGACCTTGAATTCTGTGTATGTCAGTAGAAAGCTGCCTAATGTTCCATGCATATAATATGGCTCTTGTTTGTGGTTGAACTTCTGTTTTTCAGTATACTGTAATATATTAAGAAATGCCTCTCAATCTCATGAGATGTAACCAGTGAAAAGGGAGGCTGTGGTGAAGACTCTGTGTTTTGTGCCTTGGTGCTTAACTTCATAAATTGAATAAATACATGAATTCAAAGATGAACAATTTAACTTTTCCCATCAGCGTATGGGACAAAAATGTACCGAAATTCAGCAATGTTGAATTTTTTTTTAAAGTAGCAAATATTTCCCGTCAGAATAGCTGACAATGGCCACATCAAGGCTTCTTCATTTCTGAGCCCACACAAAATCGCTAAGTATTATTTCCCTTTCTTTTTTCAGTAGTGTGTTTCTGGGAGATTAGGCTCATTCAAAAGAAGTGTCATAGACTACTTTCATTTTGTGTGAAATTGGGTGTTGTTTTCTATTCCTCCATCCAGTGGCACAAAGCAGCATCTATGACCATCTTGGACGGTATTTCTATGGTATTTCTATGTTGCAATTCATTCACCTTTTTCTTTCTGAGAGTCAATTTTGACATTAGGGAAAGCACTGCCTTTTATGGTGCTACAGTTTTTCTCTGTAGGCTCTTCTTCCTGTGACAAATTCTTGGGCCTTCCTGAAATCTATGTGAATAAAAAAAGCCATACCTGAAGACTCATAACTAGAGCAGGGGAGACAGATAAATAGATAGAATCACAGAACATAGGTAGACAGACAGATAGAAAAGTGTTGTTGCTGTTGGGTTTTGTTTTTTTTCAGTGAAAAGACATATTTATCACAAAGGTTTCAAAAGGGTTTGTTGTGGTTTAGCCTGGCACAGGTAGGCAAGCACCACACAGTCATTCGTTCACTACCTTACTGCCCATCTCCCCTCTTCCAATGGGATAGGGGAGAGAATTAAAAAAATAAAATAAAAAAAAATGTAGAACTCGTGTGTTGGGATGAAATCTATTTACTGAGACAGAAAAGGAAGAGAAAAAAAGGTAGTAATGATAATAATATATGCATATATATATATATATATATATATATACATAACAAGAGATCCACAAGCTATTGCTCACCATTCACCAACCAATGCCCAGCTAGTCTCCATGCAGCATCTGCTCCCCCCAGCCTACCAGTGTTTTAGAAGTCTATTTCACATGATGCCTTATGGCATGGAACATCTCTTTGGCCAGTTTAGGTCAGCTGCCCTGGTTCTGTCCCCTCCCAACTCCTTGTGCCCCCTAAACCCCTTTCACTGGCAGTACAAGAAGCTGAAAAAATGAAATGACCTTGGATCTGTTCAGCACTGCTCAGCAACAACTAGGACATCGGTGTGTTATCAACATTATTTTTCCCCTAAAGCCAAAACGTAGCACCATACCAGACACTATAAAGGGAAAAAAAAAAAATCAACTATAAAGGGAAAAAAAAAATCAGCTATGTCCCAGTTGAAACTAGGACAAGATTTTAAGAGATGTTTCACTAACAAGAGAGGGACAGAATCTGTCCCTCTGCATGTTCAGCCATCCAGGACAATGAATTGCTTGTGCCACCACTGTACAATTCCACCACTCTCTATAGTTCCGCATTTGTACATCTCATGCTAACCTTCACTAAACACACAGCCCTTTTCCATTCTTTCTCATATAGTTTGAATCAGAAAGATGGTGAGTTGGAGGGTAATTAGCAATTGGATTTTGGCAATTGAAATATACTCCTGTCTTTGTTCTTCTGTCAGCAGCATCCTGTTAACAGTAGTCATGATGACTTGCTTCACAGTTCAGCTGGGACATCTATTCCCTTTGTTACAGCTTTTTGCTGGCGTCTGAGACCACATGCCTTATCGTATGCAATTGGGAAGCTGTCACATATATCACCCAACAAAAGCACAGTGCCCCGGGAGAGCTCCAGACACACTGTACACCCATGTTACCAGAAGCCTCTAGCACACTCCTAAAAGAGCAGCTCCACATTTCAGGAAGTAACACATTACAGAATGATTCTCTCATTAAGATTTATGCTTAAAATAGAGAAGCCACAACCTCGTGCATCAGCAGAGTTTTCATCAGCTGATTAAGCATGACAGATGAAGCAGGCTCCTGACCTTTCTTAGGCTGAGGGGAAAAAGGAAGAAAAAAAGAAAGAGAGAGAGAGAAAAGAGGAATGGCCTCTCTTTCACCTCTGTATTCAATGGTGCACTTCCTCAAACAAATAAAAAGACGCTTTTGCAGCTGAACAAGAGGCCATGCAGTTAGCCATGGGCCCCTGAAGTTGTTCAATCAAGAAGGAACATGATACTATATGATTTGCCTGTTCATTGCTCCTGGGGTGGGCCATAGCTCCTAAGTGAAGAATAATAGCTGTCAATTATGTTCAGATGATTGTAACGGCCTTGGAATTCTTAGGCAACCTGTTATTAAACCGTTAACTTTCTGTTGTCTACCTTATTACTTTAAACATGCATACCAGAATGACTTTAAATATACACATTGAAAAGGGCAATAAATCATTCCTAACACTGAGAATTTCATCTGATGAGTACAGTCAAAAGTTTGGTGCATGTCCATACCCTTTCATTTTATTTTACTTTTTAACCTTGTGAGAAGTTCTGTATGTTGCTTTCAGTGAAGTCATACGATATAGCCACACATACATTTCATGCATACAGTATGATGCTACCTTGGAAGTCTCATGGATCTGGGTATCTCTGTTATGGAGAATCAGAACCAGTGCTTAGGTAGAAGGAATTATTCTGATTTTTTTTTTTTAATTTAAAAAAAAAAAAGAAAAGAAAAGCTATGGGTTTGGAAACAAAGAAAAATATATTTCAAGTGCACATTTAATTTGATTTGGTCTATGGTAGCATTTAAAGAGCTGAATAGAAGTTGGTGCGCTTGTGATAGCAGATGTAGCATATTTTATCATACTAATTGGCCTTCATTTCTTAGCATAATGCAGTCCCAATCATGTTATTTAAGAACTGCTAAATAAACTACTGAGATTAGATTCTTTTCTACAGGCTATACTCTAATTCAAGTAAGAATTTATTCTGGGAAGTCCAATGTCCAAAGTTCTAAAGGAAGTTATCCCAAAACATTACAGTAATTTCTTCAGGGTTTGTAATTTAAAAACTGTTGGAGATATGTCCATTTTTTTCTTACACTTACAGAATCAATTTCTACCCAATAGTCTTCCCTTCTTTACACCTAATTTTTGCTAAATGTTTAAAACTTGACATTGCAGTCTTTGATATGCCATTGTTTCCTATCTTCCCTGCGTGAGAAGCAGTCTGGCTAAATTGTTCCTGATTCTTGTATGGGTGCAAAAGAGTTTTAAGAAGGAAAAAGTCTGATAATGTGTGTATTCCAAAATTTTTTGGATGAAACATGAATACAAAGATAAAAAACATGACTTTAGATTGAAAATACTCACCTCCATAGGTTCTCTAATCTCTTGTGAATTCCACAGCCTAAATCTGGCTCTGTGAAAGTCTCTGAGCCCACCAGCTTGCTCTTAGCCAGAAGCAGCTTTGCCAGTAGCAGGTACACACCAAAGTCTTTGATTGTCACGGCAAAATAAACCTTCAGAATGAGAAAACCAACTCAAATAAAATGTTAACAGCAAACAGAAACTTTGACTGAAAAAAACCCAGAAATTTTGATGTCCTAGGGTACCAGCATAGAGTGAAGCGGGAAATTTACGTATTCACGCTGACTCATGAGTTACCTTTCATTATTTCTCAAATCAATGTATTTTTGACTCACAAGTTACCTTTCTTTATTTCTCAAATCAATGTATTTTTCAACTCACAATGTCTTTGTTCAAAGCAAGGATTTTAACGTTAATGCTTTACCTCATGCTTCATTTTTTCCCTACTGTTCTTCACCAAAAGACTTTAAAAGATCATTCCAAAGGAGACTGAGAAATACAGAAATATGCCCCAAGAGTTTCATCAAATGGGAAAACTCTTCAGTTTTAGGAAAATCCTTCAGTTTTAGGCAGATGGAATCAATAACAAGAAGAAGTCAGCAGCAAAACAAAGTCATGTGAGTGATAATATCTCTTCAGTATTTATGTGGATTGAACCCAGAGAGGTGAACATCCACTGTATTTACATTATGGGATCCTGTGGTTCTCTTGTCAGGGCAACTCAGACCTCACTCTAGTTCCTCACTTGCTCTAGAGAATCTGTGCCATCTAGTATTTATCTAGTGGGAAAGTAAGCACTTGGCTCAGCAAGTAAACAGAACACATTTACTCTTTGCCAGCCAACATCAGATCTATCAAAAAAATACAATATTTCAGGTAAATATTTTCAGATGTTTTTTTTTAATGTGCGCTGCTTTATTCTATTAAGTGGAGTTTTCCAGGCTGTTTTCATTTTTAAATGTAATAAATGAATCTGAATAGTCAAAAACTACACATAATTGTTGCCAGGCCTGCATTTGATAAACAGAAATAGACTTTTGCAGGATATTTACTCTCTTGTCATGGATACAAAATGACAAAAAACTGTTTTATCAATGTCTTTAATTGCCATAAAAAACATATAATTTACAAAATTCAAACTACGGCATAACAATATTACTTCACTGAGACATTTATGTTCAGTTTATTGAACTGAATCACAATGTTTCACTTTGGCTTCATTTAAGAATTAATTTTACCTGGACTATTTACTTCCAATATTTTTCATGTTCTATTTTCCACCACAAATCACCAGATGTTCAGGAATGAAACAAGACTTTGAGAAGGCAAATTGGCACGTCAAGAGAACATAAAGAAAAGTAAAACCAGCCCAGAACTAAACGTTGTAGTTTCGATTCAGATCTCCTTATCCCAAAAATGTCCTGTTAGTTTTCTCTGATAAGAACCTCAAAAGAATATTCTGAATGACTAATATTATCCAGAGATTCATCCAAGGATTCTATTTTTTTTTAATTATTTTTTTCTTTAGCAATCAGAGTTTTGGAGCATTGGAAGCTTTAGGGCACTCTCATCAAAGCTCATTGTTTGCAGGGGGCTCAAATACTGACTGAGGCTTTTGCTGTCCGGGAAGGACAGAGGTCAGAGTCACAGTTGGAAGCTCCGCCTGATAACAATGCTTTTGTGACAATGTGGGAATGGGATGAGTAGCAAAGAGAGGACATTGTGTCTGTGTCTATTCTCAACTTAAAAAAAAAAAAAAAAAAAAAAAAAAAAAAANAAAAAAAAAAGTTGTCCTGTAAGGCTGTCTCAATTGTTTATAAAATAATAATTCATGTATTGTGAAAATATGCCTGATCAGAAGCAACCTGGATTAACAGAGTGACTTGTAGTACAGAAATATTCCCTTCAGTAGAACTTTGCTCCTCCTCAAAGCTGTAGAAACCTTAAGGAAAGATTACATTTCTTCCACTGAGCTCCAGGGATCCACAGTAAATAGCTGCTTCTGCCTAAAGAACTACTGAAAGTAGGTCCTCGTGTTAATTGTTTTTTTCTTTTAACAAAGACAATTCACTAAATAGTCGTGTAAAAAATGATAGTGCTTAAAATAGGAAATTCTCAGTCCAAAAGAAATATTTCCCATTGTCTTCCCACAAGAGAGAGACCATTCTCTCTAGCTGTGCATTCCTTGCCCATTCCTCAGTCTGAGGAAGGAGTGGAAGAAGGCATTTCTCATAGCAGAACACAGGTGTCTCCTCATTGCTTACACCACTCTATATCTTCACCATCCTGTAAAATCATGTATAACCACGGTCTGTTCTGAATTGCTTTTCAGTAGAAATGAATCAGCCTTTCCCTCTCCTTTTTCCATCATATAAGTTACCACAGAGCAATCTTTTCGTATCTTGGCATTCAGTGGTATCATGGGTTCTATCAGAAGAGGGGTGGCCCAGCTGGAGCACTACATACAGTCTGGAGCCCTCAACACAGGAAATATATGGAGTTTTTGGAGAGGGTCCACAGGAGGGCCACAAAGATGATCCAAGGGCTGGAGCACCTCTGCTATGAAGACATGCTGAAGGAACTGGGCTTGTTCGGCATGCAAAAGAGAAGGCTGTGGGGAGACCTCATTGCAGCCATGCAATATTTAAAGGGTGTTTAAAAACATGAAGGAAATCAAGTTTTTACATAAGTAGGCAGTGATAGGACAAGGGGAAGTCGTTTTAAACTAAACGAAGGGAGACTTAGGGGGAGATAGTGGCAAGGTGCTGGAACAGGCTGCCCAGAGAGGTTGTCCTGTCCCTGGAGGTGTTTAAGGCCAGGTTGGATGGGGCCCTAGGCAATCTGATCTAGCACTTGATCTAGCAGCTGGCTACCCTGCCTGTGGTAGGGGGTTGGAACTTGATGATCCTTGAGTTCATTTTCAGCCCAAGGCATTCTATGATTCTATTTTTCTATGACTGGCATCTCCTCATGAGAGATGACCCTTTGCAGCTCAAATATCTCAGACATCCTCAACATGAGTGATGTTTAAGTTTTAGATTATTAAAGCCCAGTATCTGAAAAATCAGTTTTGTTCCCTGTTCCACCATGGACATTCTGTGTGACATTAGACAAGCCTTGGAGTTGCCCCAGGTTTGCACAAATGAAATAAGAAAATTGAACTCAACTCTCTCAGAGGTTTTAAAGATTGTGAGGTGTTCAGGTACTGAAGTGACAGAGAGCACACCAACCCCTGATCCAGGTATTTAGGGAGATACGTAGTGACATGTTTTGGCCAGGTTGGCCAGAGAATCTGCCCCTCCATCAACACAATCAGAAAGGGAGGAAATAAGCCCAGTTGTTGCATAAATTTCTTCAATGATTCTAGATATCAGCAAACAGCTACTTCACATAGGCCTACTTCAGACAAACTTCAGGACCTCATTCTATGGCCAGTCAGGGCAGGTTATTTCATCCATAAGTCTTTTGCATTCATGACTCTTCTTAACAGCAAACCACAGATATTATACAGAACTAATCCAAAACGTGCAGTTCATCCCATCAGAATTCTCTGCTTAACATTTATTCAATCTCAGGGAGAAAAAGTAATCATTATATTGCCTGCCAGGTAGGAAAGCAGGAAACTAAGAATGCAAACATGAACATTTGCTATCAGTTAACAACTGTAACTATTTGTTCTCCATCACTCTTCTGCCTCTCATGGAATTTTCATACATATGATGAGAGAATCAAAATGACTCCAGAAACTTCAGCGATCTGTCACATACTGCAAGTGTGAACAAGTCAAAATGATCAGTGTTTAAACATGACATGTGATGGTAATTGACACAACAAGGAAAGATTTTACCCATACTGAATAATTAACAATAATCAATACATCGGCATGACTGATTCACAGAAAAAAAAAAAAAGGAAAAAGCCATATTCTTTGAATTTAACATGACTAGTTCTGTCATATCAAACTGCAGTGCTGCAGTGTCAGTGTATACATGAGCACTGATTTCCATCAAGTATTTAATGAAACTTTACAGCGTAGTTAGGTTGCTGATGTTTGTTGATTCATAAACAAAATCCAAAGCCTATTTTTCAGCCTGTAGTCACAAATGCCATCTTCCAGCTCAAACAACAGACCTAGGTTCAAAAACAACGTGCCAAAGAGCAGCAGTTTTCAACGAAGTGCAAGAGAGTGGTGTGACTGTGCAGCCTGTATGTATGTCTCTGTAGCTGGATTTTCTAGATTTATTAAAAGTTCAGAGAAGATGAATAGCATGTTTTACAGAATTGCATGTTAAAATATATAGTTGGCCATATATAATGAAGATCTCTGGCAGAGTATTCATTATAAAACACAGCTTGTCTGTGGTTTCCTTGCTTTCAGGTGCTCTGTTTTTTCTCCTTGCTGACCATTTCGACATTCCTCTCAGCTCTCTCCAGATTAAACATCATATTTAATCTAAAGAGCAGTGTTTGGCATCTTCTGGGTAAACTATCTTTTATGTATCTTTTTCATAGATGCATTACCAATCAAACAAATCCTTGTAAGAAAAGTTCCTTTCTCTTCTTCATTTGCAGTGTTGTATTTAGCACAAAATCCATTTCCTAATCACTGTTGTCATTTATCTCTTCGTTTTGCCTTGTCACCTATTTAATTCCACTAGAGGCATTTCTAACATCTCTGTCTAATAATCTCTGCTAACAATGCAGAACACTATTAGCATAATAAGCATTTCCCATCTGCACAAATGAGACTCCTTCTCATCAGTCTGAAAACTAACTACTGTATGTAAAAATAGCCAGGAATCATTAGAACTAAAGAGCGAACACATTCCCCTGCAAACAGCCTTCTTCCTTCTCTCCTCCTGGTGGTAACTACTTCAGCCATCTCTGTAATAGAAAAGTACGCAAGGCAAGAACAGAGCACAAGGCCCTGGTCACCCATACTGTTTAATTTAGTATGAACCCTTACTCAGTTCTGAACCAGGACAGATTGCCAACAATGCTTGAATTCAGTTTAGGGATTTAGTACAAATCACGGACTCATCTCAGTGAGCGGTGTAAAGAGCTATGCTGTTCCATGAATGAACACAGTTTGGCTACATAAACCATACATACCTCTACTCCACATCTCTGAGTATGGTCCAAAGCCCATGGAGTTCTAGGGGGACTTTTCAGTGACTGTCTTAAGATTAGCATCCCTTCCTGTCTGGTCACTGTGCACCACTGAAAACAACTTGGCTCCATCTTCTTCAAGTATTTATACACTTTAATAAGATCACCCCTGATCCTCCTCTTCTCCAGGCTGAGCAATCCCAGCTCTCTCAGCCTCTCTTCCCAGGAGAGGTGCTCCAGTCTTTCAGTCCTCCACTGGGCTCTCTCCATTATGTGCATGTCTCTCGTGGGCTGAGGAGCCCAGAACTGGACACAGCACCCCAGGTGCAGGCTCACAAGTGCAGAGTAGAAGGGAAGAATCACCTCTCCTGACCTGCTGCCTAGTGCAGCCTTTCTAGCAGCAATGGCACACTGCTGATTCAGGTTCAGCTTAGTGTTTTATAGAAAGCTGTTTTCCAGGATGGTTTCTTTTAGTGTGCAAATGATATAATATCCAGGAAAAAAAAAGAAAAAAGAAAAAAGAAAAGAAAAGAAAAAAAGATTGTAGAAAGGCTGTTTTTAATCCAGTAGTTCTACAGTAGTTCTTGATCTGCTTCACTAAGTGTCTGCACAGTTGCCACAATGAAGTTGGTAGGTGAGAGAGGCCAGGAGTGAGGACTAGTGTGTAGGGCATAAACAGGGCTACTTTAGCCAGCAGCTGAAACAGCAGTTTCCAAACATACAACCACAAACTTCAAAAGTTAATTTTAGGCCTCTAAGATGTATCTCAGCTTTGGTTACATTCTTCTAATCTGGAATTGTCTTACATTTCACCAGAAAATACCATACCAAACTAAAAACAATATTAATCATAACAGAATAACACTATTTTCACCACATCCACTCCTGCACATAGTTGTCAAGAATGCTAAGAATTTTTTATTATTATTCACTGGTGATACTAGTGAGAATGGTCTCCATCAGTAAAGGATCTCCATAAATAAAGAGGTCATTCTGAAGGAAGATAAAACTTTGCCTTGTGTTGCATCCTTCTTCACCCACACATGAAGTTCTGTCCCACATATTTTTCTGGAACACCTATTATTATTCTTAGCTCTGCTCAAGCTAAGAAGAAATGAGGAACACAGAACGGTTTCAAAAATAATGAGAAGGAAATGCAGAAAGTGATAATAGTATTATAGCCTGGTCTAGTATTAAATGTGGAGGTTGGTGGCCCTGCCTGTGGCAGGGGGGTTGGAGATTCACGATCCTTGCGGTCCATTCCAACCCAGGCCATTCTGTGATTCTGTGATTCTGTGATAATAGTAGGAGGGTACTAAGATATGAGTACTTCAGCATGTGTCATTAAAGTCTGTCATTTGTGACTGTGTACTTGTCTCCTTTTAAGGGCATGTAGAGGAGAAAACAGTTTCTTAAGACTATTGAAGCTGTATTGGTAATTAAAAATATCACGTATGTTTTTCACTGACAAACTTTGCTCAGACAGTATTTTGGCCTAGTCTCCCTACAGAATGTGATATCATTCAGCTCAGGAGATGCTATAATGCATCTCATCATGAGAAGTGTCACTACATGATATTTGCAGATTAGTAAGGAAACCATGATTGTTGATAAACTAGAGAGTTGTATCATATGCCACATATTTTCAGACTGAAAGAACAAATTTTAACTAAAGAGACTCTTCAAACAGTAGGTGGAAAACACAGGGATTTAAATCAGGAATTGGATAATGTTAAGCAGCTTTCATCTATTTTAATTAGAGATAATGTTTTCCTTAATCATAAAATTGAATTTATGGAAATCAATTTCAAAGTCTGAATTTTGTAATACTGAGAAAAAAACAATTTTCACAGAATCATAAAGTGGTTGAGTTTGGAAGGGATATCTGAAGGTCAGCTTGCCCATCCTCAGGCAGGATCACCTAGAGCCACTTGCCCAGGACCACACCCGGATTGCTTTTGAAAATGATCTGTCTCCATCTTCTTTGAATTCTTCTTTCAGGTACTTACATAAGTGATAAAGTCTTTCTCAGTGAATAGCAATTGCCACTGAAGACTGAGGCAAAAAATTGTTAGTACCGCAGCCTTCTCTTTGTCCGTTGTTACCAGCCTGCCTGTATTAGAAGCCTTTCTTACTCTGCTTTGCATCCCTTGCCAAGCCCGGTTCCAGTTGGGCCTTGGCCTTCCTGACCCCAGCCCTATACAGTTTAGCAACATTGCTATTCTCTTCCCAGAGTATCTGTCCCTGCTTCCACTGCCTGTGCATTTTCTTCTTGTTATCCACTTTGACAAGCAGGTCCCATTTCAGCCATACCAGTCTCTCGCCTTTCTTTCCCAACTTCCTACACTGGGGATGGAGAGTTCTTGTGCACTAAGTAAAGCTTTCTTAAAGATCTGCCAGCTGGATGCTGGGGCAAAGTCCTGCTTGATGTGATATTTGCTGCAGACAGTTGCTTGAGCAAATAAAGCCTAAAGGATATTTTCAAATAGTTTAAAACATTTGTTAAAAAAAAAAAATTCAATATTCTTTTGAGTATGTGTCACTCTGATACAGTCACGTGATGAAAGTATAAAGATACTTTAAAAGTTACTATTACAATTCTTCTAAACACATTCTTATTAAATATTACTGGTACTGAATATTTCCCCAACTTTTTTACCTGCCCATTTCCTGTATTGCCTAATGGAACAATTTTGAATGCTTTTTATGGGAAAAAAGAAAAAAAAAGAATTTTACCAGAGTAGAATATTCAGCTTTTTATGTTTCACATATAATTACATATTTTACATATATTTATCTATTGCATATATAGAAAATATTTGTACAAATGTATGTATGCCTAATTTTAGGTCATTGATTGTCATATTGCTTCTCATATGTTTAACTTTTAATGGAGTTTTACTTCTAAAAATCATCAATCCCAAGATCTTGAATAACAAGATATACATAAAAGAATAGATGTCTAAGAACTTCTGAAAAGCATCTATAAATTAAACTGGATGATGTGTAAAATTTTCTGGGAAAATGCAGGGTTTAATATGTCAAGTGGTGCTTTGTATTTCAGCATTATCTGCTCCACAAGTTGCTAATGCTTGTTTACATGTCAGGGATTTTTTTTAGTTACATGTGCCTGAAAAGGGAGAATAATTTTATGGCTTTTCATAGTAGGCCTCCACCCCCTCATTTATAATCATTGAGATGGAATGTGGAGATATTGACTTCAGTGATATTTGGATCAGGCCCTCAGTCTGTAATTGGACACGCTGATATCTCTGCTAAGAAAGTTCCTTAAGGCAAATGATGCACTTCAGAGGACATGACCTAAATATGGCTTATAGGGCTTTTAGGAAAGTAGAAGTTTGGATAAGAGAGTTTCTAAGACACATGCCTTTCTTCTTCCTGAACAATGTGAACATTTAATTTTTCCTGCACATCTCCTCCTCTTCTACTGCCTGTCAGATAAAAAAAGGCTCACAGATGGTTTTGTGGGGGAGATAAAATACCCTTTTTAACCTCTACCCCACCCCCCAAATAACAGCATATCCACTGCGAATTTATCAGAGCCTTATGTGAGTTTCAAAACTTTTGCCAAGTCCACATTTTCTGTTTTACCAAAAATCTAATTTCAGATTTCATTCTTTTAATTAACAGATCACAGATACAACTTTAATTAATTATGTTCTACCAAATTAAATCAGCTAGATGTGGGTGCTTGTTTTTCTGCTGAGCTCAGTTGGAATTACACTTTCAGAACAAATATTCACTGATGAAGAGGACCTGTCTGCTCTTATGACATAGGGGATCATTCTTTTGAGCACTGTGTAGGGTTTATCTGACCAAATCTCTTCTAGATTCACACAAGGGCAAGGAAAATTCCCTAGAATTTCATAGCTAAAAGTGCCTAGTCCGGCAAACAACTTCTACCACTGATTTCAGTCAATGAAGAATTAAGCTCCTCCATAGCCCAACTTCCTAGCTAGTGTGTGCATGTTGTCCTTCAAACAAACAGAACAGATAAAAGGTTTAAAATACTGAAGATTCTCCTCCAAAGTTCAACAATAAATGATATTACAGTGCCATACGACATAAAGTACAGATCGCTCTATGCTGGGACCAGTGCTGCTTAATGTCCTTTTCAGTGACATCAACAGTGGGATCAAGTATGTCCTCAGCAGTTTGCAGATGACACCAAGGTGTGTGGTGTCATCAACACACACAAGGAATGAGATGCCATTCAGAGAGAGCTACACAGGCTAGAGCAGTGGGCCCACTTGAGTGAACCTCAAGAGATTCCACAAAGCCAAGTCTTGCAAATGGTTCCCAGCAGCCCCTGCTAACAGTACAATCTAGAAGATGAAAGGATTAAGCTCAGCCCAGCTGAAAAGGACTTGGGCATAGCGGTGATCTAGCTGTACATGTCCCTCTTCATTACAGCAGCATTGGACTAGATGATTTTTAAACGTCCGTTTCAACTCAAATGACTCCATGATTCTGTGATCCTATAATTTAATACATAGTAAGTCAGAAATGTCTTTTTTATTACCTAATGAAAACATAAGCATTTTTTCTTTTTCTGTGCAATTAGTTTCACTCTTAACTGCGCATCTTGAAGAAAGGCTCAAAAATAAGAGACAAAGAGTATTTGGTGCCAAGCAAGAATGTCAGCTGTTCAAATCATTCTTGGCCCACAGCAAATGGATAGAGAAGTATGGGGGTACATCAGTGCAGAAGAAAGTTCTGAGTGGAGAACAACAGAACCATAACGTAATAAAAATAGTTTAGGTTGGAAGGGATTTCTTAAAGTCATCTAGATCAACCTACCTCTCACAGTAGGTCCCACTAGACTAGACTGATGAAGACCTTGCCTAGACCAGTATTGGATATCCAAAAAATGAGATATGACAGCTTTTCCATGGAAAGTGAGCTTTCTAGGACTGTATGGCTATTCCATGAACCAAAGTGCAATGGCCTAGGCCACTGGCGATATCCCTGGTCTCAAATTCTCCTTTTCATGTATCCCGTGACAGTCTTTTATGTCATTCTGTATTTTATCTTAACGTTCTGTGTTTGTTACCAGTTACCAGTGGAATGCTATGTGCCAGAAAGATGCATTATGAAGTCATCTGTATTGTATTTCTATTGGCTGCCCTTATGGCAACTGGACCTGATGACCCAGATGGTCTCCTGCAGGTCTCTATTGCTAAGATGAATCTGTAAATATTAACTGCACAAGTAAACCACTACTTTCATGAATGACAGTTTGTTTTTCATAGTCTACAAGAGAATATTTTTGCATGTGAAATTACCTGCTTGTGACAGCATAGGCATGTTTTGCATGCATATTTTATGAGAGTTGCCTTTGAAAGATGGTCTTTGGATAACCCATGCAGTCCTCCTGAAAATCCATATAAATGAATTCCGTTGCAAGGGTAAATATATTCAAATGAAACAAAGAGGTCCCACCCTTCCTACAAAATTTCAGCTTCACAAATGTCAATCCAAAGGATGAATTTGTGTATCTGTTTATTAGAGGACCCACACACACATGCACACAAAAAAAAAAATAAAGTAAAGGAATGAAACATGCCTCCTGACTGCTCATTCTCTACATAGGCTTGTGGTAGAGAGAACAGAAAAGACTGTCCAATCCTTCACCAGCAATTAAAAACTGAGAGGATTAGGCCATGCCTGTGCAGATTTGTTTCTACCCACAGTTCCATTGTCTACTATAAATTATTTAGACTGCTAAGGAAATGAGAAACGGTGTGAAAGAGGAATGTGCAAGAAATTAGGGAAAATAAATTATGAGAAAATTAAAGAGTAAGCATAGTACTTAGCAAAATATATAACCTTTGTGGCTTAACCTTCTCCCCAGGTCCCTATTTTAACTTGACTTTACAAGCACTATTGATTTTTGTTTTATTGTGGTTAATGTAGACAGTAAATGGGGATGAATGGGAGCTAATATCATGTGCTGGAGGCACACAGTAGCAAGCGTAAAGAGGTAAAACAAGGTGTTTCTCATGTCCCCCATCTCCACACTGAGGTACTTCATATCTTCTGAATTTTGTATAAAATGTAAAGACAGACTTTCTGGTACTCAGAGTCTACCTGTCCAGTGACTAAGGGAATTATGGCATCACCAGAGATCTCCACAAGGAGTACTGTAATGCAGATATGCACTGTCTGATAAGTCTCATAACTCTGAAGCAGTGCACAAAAAAGTTGGATTTGGTATCTTCATGAGTAAGTAGCTGGCCAGGAAAAGTTACTCAGGATTTACACTCCTCCATTCTGCACCTAAAAGACAGCATGCCCCACCGAGAGCTATAACAAAAGAACTTTTGATTACAGTAGTTATAAGTTCTCATTTAATTTTGTTAAAGAATTGAAAGTGAGATGTAGTAGAAAAAAATGTCCTTGACTTCAAATAAAAGTTGAAAGAGAAGAAAAACACTTTTTACATGAAAGGTAATGACTATGAGTAACATTTCCCCCAGTCTTTCACCACACTGAATGTGCCTTTCATACTCTTAACAAGCTTGCAGTGGCAGGCAAACCTTGCCTTCTCTGCCCAAGGAGTGGATTCTCAGCACCACTTCCTCAGTAGTAGGGTACCCTTTTATTTACTGCCTCTCTTAGTAGAGGAGAAAGGGAAAATGTAGTTTGAGGATAAGACACCAATGAACCTTTACTTTGGCCTCCAAACCAATACTATAGTCTGTGATAAAGTAGTATGAAAAAAGAAGCGCACTCATCACACAAGATGGCAAGTTGCACAAGCAAGATTGTTTGAGTAGTCCCACTGAACTCACATGGCTGAGGGTGTTAACTTTAAACAAATTCTGAGTCTGAGAGTCTGAGTAGTTTGCTGGTATAGGCAGGAATTGCAGAAGCAGGAATTTGGAGGAGTAGTTCAAAATACTAATTACAGCAGGTCAAAAGAGAAACTGCTCCTTTTTCTGACACTAGTTCTACTCCATATTGGTATTAATACATAGAAATATATTGCTTACATTAACTCTGCATTTCAACAGCCAAATGTTGTAGTTTTCTCAGTCAAGTAGCTAACAGGAGTGTAAAGGAATCACAACCTTGATAAATACTTGTTAATACAAAGCAGAGTGCTGCAGATGTCTGGATTAAATAATTAACAATAAAGGAACAAGAGAGAGCCTAAGTGGTGAAGAGTACAAGCCTACATCAGCAAAACTTGTTCGATCTCTCCCTTGACTCTTCCATCAAAGCTAATCTGTAAGGAGATGAATGTCTCAGATCAACATACTGGCTTTAACACTTTGTCACAATCACAAAAGCAGCAGTAGGCAAGGTTTCCAGAAACCTTCTGCCCTGTTTCCATGACATGGGATCCACTGTTCTTATTCTGTTCAAAATATTTATGAGCATCTTGTTGTGAGAACAACAATCTCTGGGCAACCTGTGCCCAGAGGGCCTCATCCACTCGTTCTTCCTGGTTGGGTGGCCTGCAGCATACCCCCCGCACGCTATAAAGTCAGCTGCCCCCTGCTCTCCCTTTAATCCTGACCCATAAACTCTTGATCTGCTCCTAATCTATATACAGATGGAGCTCCATGCACTCCAGAGGGTGACATGCCCTTCTCATCTCCCTTGTCTCTTCCTCTTAAAGTGCCTGAATTCTTCTGTTCCAACACTCCAAGCATGGGAACCATCCCACTACATCTCCATGATTGCAATAAAATTATGGCCCTGCAGGGGTGTGCACATCTCTAACTCCTCTTTTTTGTTATTCTCCATGCTATGCGCGTTCTCACAGAGGTAGTTAAGTTGGGCCCCTAATGATGCTGACCTATTGGATAGGATGGCTGGAACTCCTTTGTGCTCTTCATGTACTTTCCTGATGACTTGTGACCCTCCTCCAGGCTCTGGGCATCTATTGCTGGTACTGACATCAAAAAGGTAGGAGTGGGATGGATTGAGGTTCCACTCCCCCAGTAACAGAATAGAATAGAGTAGAGTAGAGTAGAGTAGAGTAGAGTAGAATAGAATAGAATAGAATAGAGTAGTTCAGTTGGAAGGAACCTTCACAGATCATTGAGTCCAACTGCCTGACCTCTTAAAAGAAACTAAAAGTTAAAAGCATATTAATTAGGGCATGGTCCAAATATTTATTGAACACTGACAGGCATCAGGTATCAACCACCTCTCTAGGAAGCTTGTTTCAGAGTTTGACCATCCTCAAATCTTACATGGCTTTTACTATTAGATTACAATTTCTGCTTTATATTCATGTAAATTCATTTAGTGACATTTGGAATATCATTAAGAAGCTGATATATTTTAGATTCTGTAAATGTTTCCTAATTTTATTTGGCTGTGCTTGAGAAATTGGATCTCTGTCCTTTATTTACCTGTTTACATATGCTTTTTTTCTGCAGAATAATTTGTATTTCCCAAACGTAAAATATTTGTACATAAATGAAGGGCTTAGTTAATCTTAATCATAATGAATTAAAATGTATTTTAATTGTTTCTGGAGGTATCTGCAGCTGAAGGCACCACCTGGGGAAATGGGCTGATAAAAAACTCATGAAGTTCAACAGAGGGAAGTCCTGCACCTGGAGAAGAACAACCCCATGCAGCAGGATAGGCTGAGTGCTGACCAGCTGGAAAGCAGCAGAAAAGGGCCCGAGGGACCTTACGGACACAGAGCTGAACATGAGCCAGCAATGTGCTTTTGCAATAAAGAAAGATAACAGTGTCCTGGGCTGCCTTAGGCAAAACATTTCTAGCAGGTTGAGGAAGGTGATCCTTCCCCTCAACTCAGACCTAGTGAGGCCACACCTAGAATACTGTTTGCTGAAGGTGCAGGAACACCTCTCCTGTGAGATAAGGCTGAAAGAGCTGGGATTGTTTAGCACAGGAGTGAACTTATCGGTTATATACATACTTGAAAGTGAGGTGTATAGGAGAATTGTACTCTTTCTCTGGTACCCAGTGGCAGGACTTGAGGTCTCTCTGCTCTTGTGAGACCTCACCTGGAGGACTGAGTCCAGTTCTGGGGCCTCTAGCACAAGGACATTGAGCTGTTGGAGTGGATCCAGAGGAGTGCTACAAAGATGATTAGAGGGATGGAACACCTCCCGTACAAGGACAGGCTGAGAATGTTGGGGCTCTTCAGCCTGGAGAAGAGAAGGCTCCAGGGGGACCTTATAAAGGCCTTCCAGTACCTGAAGGGGGCCTCCCAGAGAGGCTGGGGAGGGACTTTTTATAAGGTCATAGTAGTCACAGGACAAGGGGAAATGGCTTTAAACTGGAAGAGGGTAGATTTAGACTAGATATTAGGAAGAAATTCTTTACTGTGAGGGTAGTGAGACACAGGAACAAGTTGCCCAGTGAGGTTGTGGATGCCCCCACCCTGGAGGCATTCAGGGCCAGGCTGGATGGGGCTGTGAGCAACCTGGTCTAGTGGGAGGTGTGCCTACAGCCCTCCCTGAGGACTTTTGGGTATTGGTTGATTAGAAGCTCAAGATGAAGTGGTGATGTGTGCTGGCAGACCAGAAAGCCAACTGTATTCTGGGCTGTATAAAAAAAAGCATGGCTAACAAGTTGAGGGAGGTGTTTATACCCCTCCACTCTCATGAAACCCCAGCTGAAGTACTGCATTCAGCTCTGCAGTCCCCAAAATAAGAAGCAAGTCCAGAGGAGATCACAAGGATGATCAGAGGCTGGAGTATCTCTCTGATGAAGGTAAGTTGAAAGTTAGGGGTGTTCAGCTTGGAGAAGAAAAGGCTTCGGAAGACCTGATAGTAATCTTCTATTACTTAAAGGGAGCCTACGTGAAAGCTGGAGAGGGAGTTTTTACGAGGGCATGTAGTGATAAGAAAAGGGGTAATGGCTTTAAACTAAAATACAGTAGATTTGGATTAGATATAATGAAGATATTCTTCACTATGAGAGTGGTGAGGCACAAGAACAGGTTTTCCCAGAGAAGCTGTGGATGCCCCATACCTGAAATTACTCAAGGTCAGGTTGAATGGGAAATTGAACAACATGAATATGTAGAAAGTGTCCCTGCCTATGGCAGGGTAGGTGGACTAGATGATCTTTCATGTTTTCTCCAGTCCAAACCCCNCCCCCCCCCCCGTTCTATGATTCTATTCTATTCAGCCTCCAATCAAACTAAGAACAAAATAGTTCCAAAAGCAAAGGTCTGCAGTTTACAAAATACAACTTCTGGCATTTCCTTCCTGTCACTTATCTACTTGTAATAGATGAACTTTTAATTCCTCTTTCTTTGTCACCTCCTCTTTCAGACTGTCTATTTTCATGAATCTTGCAGGAATATGACTTTGAAAACACCATTTCTCAGTCAAATACAATTTAAATTGAATAATAAATTCAAATGTTATTGTATGATACATAGCCAAACTTAAAACATATTAACAAGCATAGGGTAGAGAAGCAAAGCTGGTCTGAGTACCATCTCCTTTAATCTATAGCTCAAAGAAATGGTATATATAAAATTTTCCCAGCAGGTACTACAGAGGTAAAGAAAACACTCTTGCTTACTAATTCAAGACGACACTACAAAAATTAGTTCTCTCTGCAATCTGTTACAGCAATGATGTAAGCCAAATAACACTAAACATGCTTTAGTTGTAAGCAGTTGTGTTTCATAGCACTATAGCTAACTTAGAGAGCTCCAACATATTGATTTAATCATGCTAATAAAGCATCTGGGCAATGCTAGGAGATATAATCCTTGTTCAGGGCTAAGGTTTACTCAGAATGGCTGAAGATAGAGCTTTTCCCAATTAGTGATTTTTAGGAAAAGCAAAAATGTCTGTGGCAATGACTAACATTCTTTCTCTTTCTGCTCAAGAATACAAACGAGCTGACCTACATGGCAGTGAAAGATATGCATGTATTATGCAGATTCCTGCCTGCAAAGGTACTAGATAAAAGATATCTCATATTTAAATGACTGTGTGCTTCAGGACTTCCAACTTATAGCATTTGTTAGGAGCAATTAATCCTGAGATCATCTACTTTCTGAAAGTCTCTGGCAGTTTGTTATGAATTTTTTTGTACTAATATATAAAGATTGAAAAGTCATGCAATAGGTGCATATTAGATAAATTTGTGGATATATATATATATTTTTTAAAAAAGGAGTGGAAAATTCTAACAAAGAGAGGATGAGGATGAGCAAAACAAACTGTTTCTTTTGCTTCTGTATTCTCCACCTCTGCCACCTTTATTCAGTTCTATTTAGTTTTCCACACTTGGTTCATGAATTGCCAGTACAAAAGCATATAGCTAATCTGTATGTTTACAAAGAATTTTGAACTCCAGAAAGACAAATAACAGGTAGTTATTTTGGAGGAACTATTGCATAGCTATAGAGATATGTCTAAGGCATAACTAGCTATTAAAAATAAGACAACTTGTACAATTAAAGAGCATTCCTACGCTTTAATGTCTTACTTCATTTATGTACATTATCTAACTGTTCAACTTAAACTGCATTGTGTATCTGTTTCTTGAAACCTTGTATTATACACTGAACAACAATTATATGCCACTATGCATAATGAGTTTAAAAAGAAAAATGACTTATTGAAAGGAAAAGTGTTTTTTGTGTTTTTTTTTCTCTAGTTTTGTATGCCTTCTTGTGATATACCTATGGTTGGAAAAAAAAGCCAGAGCAAATTTGAAGAAACAAGACAGCAAAGTAGCCTAAGATTTCTCTTCATTTCTGTGTGGTTGAGGGAACTCATAAGTAGGGTAAGGCTCAGCTTTGGTTTTATAGTGTTGAAATTTGCAAGTTGTGAGTCTGTTTAATAGAGGAAGCTTAAAGCACCCCTGTATGGATTTAAATGGCACTCATCTGTTCTGCAGATATATACCTTTCTTACTACTGTGATTTTGATCACCTGCTGTTCTCCAATTAAACTATGAAGAAGTAAAAGGAATACAATGTGTTTGCATGTGAAATGCAGCATAGTAACAAACAGAGCTTTTCAAGGAAAAGATCAATTTGGAAAGAACAATATGTGTCTGTAGTGTACAGCAAAAAATCCTTTATTCTTCTAAATTGAGAAAACAAAGTGTTTGGAGCTGTGTTTTCTTAATGAATGGATTATAAGATGATTTACAACCCACCTGGGACTGAGTGCCACAGGGAGTGGAAGGTAGAGAAATACTGTGTGTAGTAGAAATGGCTTAATGTTGATGTGAGAAAATATGGGTAATATTATTGCCTTGTATCTTAGTGTGGAACAAGAAACGGCATTTCATGCCTGCATGTCTCAGTCCTCATATCCTTAAATCAGGATTTTCTTTCGTTTCACATCTACTTTGATCTAAAAGTGCAGGAAGCTCTTACAGCTCTCTTTCAGTGGTTTCTGCAGAAGTTACACTGTTCTTAATATGCACCTCATTTGTTTCACCAGTTTAACGTTTAACATGCATTCATAACTCAGAGATCTAGAAAGAGGTGCATGGAGATTATCCTTGTTTTTACAGGACAGGAAAGTAAGCTGCAAGGAAGTGAGGTGATTCACAGCAGCCATCTCGTGTAGCAGCTGGACAGTCAAAAATGGCAGCTGGGTCCCCTGGCATCCAATAAATGCCCTGATCCATTAAATCTTATCTCCGTCATATAATGGCAACATAGCCCTAACATAAATTAATGCACAGAAGGGGATTCAGTCTCAATGCAGTCCTGTTTTCTTTTGGATAACATAATTATCTGGGCTTTCAGTGCAGCAGAACACAGAAGAAAAAAAAAAAAAAAACGACTGAAAACGCAGGATATTTGCAAAGAAAAAGAAAGAAGCTTGTTATTTAAGGTTTCCCAAAAGCTGTAAGATAAACTTTTTCAGGGTGCCTCATGAGGCAGGGGCTCCCTAAAGATGCTAGAGAAACCTGGTAGCCAGGGCCCTTCCTACCATGCCATCACGGATCAAGGGGCATTGAGGCAGCTCCATAGGGATGGGGAAAGGCAGAGGCCAGGCTAGAATGTAGGTTGTGACCAGAAACGTCAGAGCTGTGGGGAGCTGCAGAACGGCCCTGCTGCAGCCTCACTGGGGCAGGGACTGACAGCCCCAGGGGCTGACATGGGGTTCTGGTCCTTGTGCAGGGTGAGGCATCCCTGGGATGGAGGCTGATCAGGGTCCTTACAGCCTGGTGGTGATCTCAGAACTCTGACAGGAATATTGATGAGAGGTTTTCTGTGAGTCCACCACTGAAATGCATAGGTGAATTCTTCTTTATTTGCCCCCTTTGTTAGATGCAATCCATTAGTCTCATTTGTATTTTAAACCACTCACTCTAGCATTTCTGAGTGCAATTTGCTCTTATATCTGCTGTTCATGAGTGGAATAATACCAGCCTCTGCTACCTTTTCCTATAGGCTTGTAAGATTTTATTATAACCTTACACTTGCCTCTCTAAAGATTAGAAAGGCAGGTAAAAATATATAACCATTTCAGATTTTATTTTAAATAATATGGCCTACAAAATCACTGATTTTTCAGGCTCAAGGCATTTCTCTTGCCAGCTGATCTGCAAATTCAGTGCTAGATTCAGAATGTAATAACACAGGATGCCAGCAGTGCTGAAACAACTTCTGTGGAAATGGAAAATTTCAGCCTTGAGTAGCAATCCTGTAATGACCACTGATGTCTCAGGGCAGGGAGAAAAGGAAGAAATCCCAGCAAATATCACAGTGTTTATCGGGTTTACTTCCCATAAGCTCCAGTGCACAGGATGTAGACATGAGCTTTTATGGTCAGGTCAGGGCTGAGACCCTTTTCCCTAGCAGAGCCATACAACATAGTCATCATGCTTCATGAAACAAGAGCTAACCTTCAATAAGTGATTTTAAACTTCAGTCCTGGATGTGGTATAGGTAGCCACAGGCTAAATACAAGCAGCAACCTCATGCTTGCAGACTTTTCTATATTGAGAATAAGGGCTAAAGGGGCTGATGGATATCTAATCCCACAGTCCCTCTTACTGCCTTCTTCCAGCAGATCTCTGCTGCTAAAATGTGTATTTTTACATACTACCTTAATGAGCAACAAAAAACCCCTCGTGTAACTGCTGAGCATGTCTCAGTAATTTGTCTCTTGTAAGGAGACATCTGAACACTCAACAACTGCAGAAGATGCAGTAATCTAGCAATTGCGTAATGTAGCATTGCATAATCTAGGAATGTACATTCTCATCCATTAAAGTCAATGAAAATTTTATCATAATTACAAAACAAGAGTTTTGTTAAAATCAGTGCTTTTGGAGAGTGCAGTAATATCACCGTGTTTCTAATCACAAAGACACCATTTTGTTCTCAGATAATAATTTCAGTTACATCTGGTGAAAAATCCTCAAATAGGTAATTGCCTATCAACAAATTACAGATTTTTTATAAGTCAAACATAGAATGACCTGGGTTGAAAAAGACCACAATGATCAAGTAGTTTCAACCCCCCTGCTATGTGCAGGGTCACCAACCACTAGACCAGGCTGCCCAGAGCCACATCCAGCCTGGCCTTGAATGCCTCCAGGGATGGGGCATCCACAGCCTCCTTGGGCAAACATTTCAATGTAACTTGACAATTCTGACAAATATCATTCTGAAGGCAAAATTGCTATTTTTAAATAGAAAAAAAAAAATCAGTTTTTACTACCAAATTACATTTTTAAAGTGATATGGTCAACGATGGATGATATTTATCACTTCAGCAGAGATATTTTCAGAGACTTTTTCTGCATTCTTTTGATGAAAAAAATATTACGGATCCAAACAGTTTTATGGGAAAGCAATAATAATTTTTAAAAAAAAACAACAATAAGAGCATCTGATTTCTATGTGAAAGTTATTTGAGTAAATTCAGTTACTCTCACAGAAGGCAGACAGATTCAGCATCATAACTATTTTCAATGGACTAAAAGCAAGAGGTAGACTTCAGTGTGATTCCATGCAGCCTTACATAAGAAAGGTGTGTTTCAGATAGTTCAAACCATACCGTCTCGTGCTTGTGCTGTTATAACACTTATGCTGAATTCTCTCTTAGTCCTTATTTATTACCTCCATAATATTGCTGGATTCCCAGAGCTACCAGGATAGTGACATTTTATGGTGAAATGCAGTTTAATCTGCATACCAGAGATTAAAAACGCACATTCACCATAAATATATTGTAAACCTTCCCTGTCTGAATCTGCATTACTGATTTTCTTCTGTTGAAAAATGCATGGTGCTTGCAGCAGTTATCTTACAACAACATCTATTTGCTCAGGAGATATTATTTGTATTTCAAGTTGTATATCCACTCATATTTGGAACAGTTCACTTCTCAGTGTGCTAATAGGATCATAGTGCATATAAACACAAAACTGTTTTAGCTTGTTGTATTTTCAGTCCAAGAGGAGTTTCTTTTTTCTGAAGGTTAAAATTGATCATTTGATGGAGACAGTTATGTGTTTCTTCAAAGACAATACTCATAGGCTGTATCTTTAAGAAAAAATTCATATGCTGTTACTACTTTGTAAATATATACATTTGTAGATCATAAATGAAGATCCTTCCAGGAATTATAGGCATCCTACTAAAAGATTTAAGTAGAGTTAAATAGATAGATATCTCACACTACTCTAATTATTAACTTAAGTGATGCCTGTATACCGATGTATAATTTAGCCAGCAGTAAGAATATATATTAGCAGACAACTTGGTGATTTCACTTTTAAGAAGCATTCATCAGTCAAGCCATTCTTTACAAACTGCAAATTTGTTAGTTGCAAACATAATTCTGAGTCATAACATGAATTACGTGTATGGTTTTCATCGCTCTGTGGAAAAATCTTGTAATTCAGCTACACAGTGAAGACACAGGACCTTCCAGAAACAACCAAGAACTTAATCTATGACCAGGTATGCTACATACAGACTGCCCTGTTGCCACTGCAGACTTCAGCTGCTACAGTTCTATTCCTGTTTTAGAATAAGGAAACTTTTTAATTTTTACTTTTTGTCTTTGCCATCAGACTCCTCGATGACGTTGCCTGCAGTGCTTACAGAGGTCTTTTAGCACCAGGCTACTGGCCATTTTGATTGGGAAAGTATTATCATTTTTCCTCTTGAACTTTCTTATTCCAGCTTCATAGTCTCAATCATGTTCTTATTCACGTCCCCCCAGCCTGAGTTGGGGCTTTAAAGTTCCTGAGGACTCTGTATTTCCAGACTCCCACCTGTAAGCATAAAATGGTCAATACCACAAGTTGGCTGAGTGAGGAATTTGTATAAAACCGCAGGGAGTGTTGCCCTAAACTCTTCATTCTCTATGTCCTTTGATAGTCTTAATAACTTTTAATAAGCTTTCCCTGCCAGAAAAACTGTTTTGATTTTCAAAAACAAATGGAGAGTGCACACTTCTAATTATAGGACTGCTTTGTTTCTACACGTTTCAGTCTTCTTTAAAAATAAATAGCAAATAAATAGACAGAAAACTAAAATAATGACTCATCTGTTAAAGCAATTCTTTGGCTGGCAGAGTTTTGGAGAAGTTTTTTTGTAGGTGTCCACATCAAACACCATCAAATAGCACTTGTTTTCTGCACATTCCTTATTTGGCAATCCATCCACTCCCTGTAACCCACCTCTGTACTTTGCAAGCTGAATGCTTTTAATAATATGACTATGTTCTGACACCTACATGTTATCAAGACATAATTTTAGTTGTAAAATTTATTCTACTTTGCGGTTTAGAAGTTCAAATTTAAACAAAAAAAAAAAGATTTTTCTTCAGTTTTCCTAGGTATCATTTGTATGACAGGTAGAATTTATCACTGCAGATTTGAAGAAGGAAGAATGATGCCAGCACTCAGTTTGTTCACTTCTGCCCATGCTTATTTTCTAGCTGAGATGTTATTACTGTACTCTGCTTCAACATAAATATACTACCAAAAATAATGCCAAAAGCCAAAATATGCTAAAATAAGAAAATAAGAGCCATTTTTAGATGTCAAAACCATCTAGCACAATAAGTTGTCGCTGTCAGCAGGCAATAGACCCTGAGTAAGAGATGAAGAGGGCAAATGCAAACCAACACATTCTAACTTCCAGTTTTAAGGTATTCAAAGACTTAAAGTAGGCATTGACATTGTTGTGCTTAACTGTTCTGATGAGACCTTCTTCCAGGAATTTATCTGTTTTTTGAACCCAAGCACTTCCTACTTACTTCCGTTTTTTATGTTTCAAAGGTTTTCGGAGCAACAGAATGAATGCAACATATGCAGAGATGTTTTCAATCAGTCCTATGAACTTATGTTAAATTAGGAAGAGCTGCTGATTCCTTCAAGAGTGGAAAGGCCTTGCAGAGAGATCTTGATAGAGTGCTGCTTAATCACCAGCACATGAAGTTTAATAAGAGCAAGCCCTGGATTCTACACCTAGGACAGGGCAACCCTGGATATATGTACAGACTGGGGGATGAGAGGTTGGAGAGCAACCTCATGGAAAGAGATCTGGGGATTCTGGCTGACTGCAAGTGGAATGTGAGCCAGCAGTGTGCCCTGACGGCCCAAAGGGCCAGGCAGACCCTGGGCTGTACTGGGCCCAGCACTGCCACTGGGAGAGGGAGCGGTTGTCCTGCTCTGCTCTCTAGGACAGCAACAGAGCCAAGGGAATGGCATGGAGCTGTGCCAGGGGAGGGCAGGTGAGGGTTAGGGAAAGACCGCACTAGAGGGCGGTGGGCATGGAACAGGCTGCCCAGGACAGTGGGCACAGCCCTGAGTGCCAGTGTTCAGGGAGCACTTGGACACCACTCTCAGACATAGGTTTGGATTTTGGGTGCTCCTACATGGAACCAGGAGTTGGACTTTAAGATCCTTATGGGTCACTACCAACTCAGAATATTCTGTTCTCTGTGGTCAAATTTCAGTTACTGCACATTTTATATATAATATACCATATATTATAGTGTATATATATATATATATACACATACACACTCGCACTGACACAAGACAACTCATAGAACTCAGGATCACGTGCCCATATCATGGCCTAACTTCTGTTTGCCTACTATCCCTTGTCCAAAGTGTCACCTTGCAGGCAGTCACAGCTCCCTCTCACTATTTATCACATCCACACTTATAACCTGTTGTAGTTTACATTGGATCAATTACCTAAGAAATTTTAGGAGCTGGTTTTGGGTCATGGTCTTCCACCACCACAACATGTACAGTTATGGTTTGTGCCACAGGACTAAGAACAGCAGTAAGAAATCAAGGCAACAAAAGCAATAACATATGCACAGGCATGTATTTGGATATCCTAAGAATAGAACTAATATATGGGCTCCATGCTTGTATGTTGTGGACAAA
Source organism: Pavo muticus (assembly GCA_016647715.1). Classification (NCBI taxonomy): domain Eukaryota; kingdom Metazoa; phylum Chordata; class Aves; order Galliformes; family Phasianidae; genus Pavo; species Pavo muticus. The sequence goes on from JACDJE010000175.1 coordinate 222,548, forward strand.
AAGGAAATTTGCTACAGGTCATAAGCAAGATTTCTATTAGCTAACATGATTAGGGCTTGTTTTTCTCAGGAAAATTATTGTTCTTTTCAGCATCACAAACAAGCAGACACGGTGAATTTTCCTGATCATCTTTTCCTTAGAATTGTAGACATTCAAAACCTGAAATATTTTGATAAGAAAGGAAGGTGTCAAATCCGTATCAACACTGTAAAAAGTTTGTCTACTTTATCTCACAGAATAAGCTTTATCTGTACGCATACCCAAGCACTGGCTTTTGTTTTTCTCATTTCTAATGGCTTCCTGCTTATTACTGAGACACAATATTTTCGCGCTTTTCAGGAAATTATGCAATTGAAGAAATCTCACAGTCAACCACTTGGATTTATTCAGGAAAAAAAAGAGAAAAGGCAGAACAGAAATCATGATCCATAAGATATGTTACAGAGAAGATCGAACAATCTTCACATTCCATTTGAAAAAAAAAAAAAAAAAGTATATTTTTAGAGCTTCTGGTAATTTTACATTACTTGGCCCTATGCACAATTGTCCCAACAATACTGTTAGCTGTTATTGTAGCATAATACAGTGCTTGTAAGGAAGATAATGGCCGCACTATAATTATCAATACAATTACACTCACAGCAAGGCCAGCATTCTCTCCTTCCTTCAGCAAACAGCTTCTCATTCTCCTTTCAAACAGTACAACTGTACTGTAGGCTTCTAGACATGAGGGGGCCACACACAAAGGATTCATCAAGAAGCTTGCCAAAGTATTGTAATAGGAGGTAAAATCCTAATTGCCTCACAGGTGAACGCTGCCAGTGAGGATCTAAACTGCAATGTCTTTAAAAGACCTCAATCAGTTGTTGCAATGCTATTATGTTTCAAATTTTAAATGCAGACACTTAAGGAAAAGAATTCCCCAGTTCAAGTCTATCAAGTACCTCTTTATGTTTAAATGACTGACACCTGTTAACTTAATTAGGTAATTAGTTTACTTTGGATTATTAAGGGAAAGATTTGAAATGATAAAAGCTATAATAGAGCTGGAGGGCTTTTCCTTTCTTTTCTTTCCATTTCTTTCTTTTCTGGTTTAGCTGGAAGGATAAAGAATAAATACACAGAAACATATGGTTCTAACCTTCTGGAAGATAGGCCTATGGGGGCCTTTTCCAGGTTTGTGAAGTCAGCTCCAGAGTGAAGTTATCTGTTTCCAAATGTTTTATTTCTCTGTTTAGCATTCTGAGTTTTCACAGGCTTCTTAAATTCCTAGGTTTTGATAAAAGTCAATTAATGATTTGCAGAAATATTTTCAGAAATAAAACATTCTACTGATATTTTCAGTTTGGCCAAGACTGGGATGATACTGCAATTCCTAAAAGAAGACCTATTCTCGTGAGATTTTCTAGCTGGTTTTCATAACAAAGAAGATACTTCAAACTCCTTTTTTTTTTTTTTTTTTTTGTGGTGTCCAAATCAAACCTTTTAAGATTCACCTTGTAGTGGAGGCCTTATGCTTTTAACAAATTCCCACTGATATGCATAATGAAGACCATCTCTGTTCATTGAGAGCAACTTGCAATACAATCATTTTGAAGGGCCAGTAGCTTCCCAAGCTTTGAAGCACCTGACATATTAGTGGCTGTGCTGATGGATGACCTGATGTCTTATACAGAAGATAGCCTCTCAGCACCATACTGATGGATTCTTTCTTCTACCTAAAGAAGATTTTGAAAGGAAACTCTATTTATACGTTAAGTGAAAAACAAGAGGGTTGGAGAGTTGTGGGGTCTTGATGTATTGCTCTGCTATAGCTTCTAGGTATAGCTATCAGAGATTGCATGCTTCCTTTTCTCAAGTAAGCATTTTCAAAGTTTAATGAGATGGAAGGCAAGAAGTCTGGTACAGTATTAGGAGATCTTAGAAACATGATTATATTGAGCAGAATAATTGGTTAGGTAAGTTGCTCTGTTGCAACTCATCAGTGTTTTATGTAACATGAAGCAAACGTGATAAGCAGTAAATCAACATCACTTTCGATTTGGAGAATCAAGAATCCAAACCACAGAATTCCTTTTGAAACATGACAAGCACTAGCATAGCATAGATGGAGCAGCAATGTTACCTCAGTTACATTCCTCAGAAAACTGTATTTATGATGTACGTGGCAAAAACTTCAGATAAAATTTCTGAGGACACTGATACCATTTTCAATTACAGCCCTTAAGAAACAGCAGGTACAGAAATCCTTGCAGGTGGAGGATGTGATATCCAAAAGCTGCTGCATAGATCAGGTATCACAGAGCAGTTTTCTACACCAGCAGATTCAGACCAGCTTGCTGAGCAGAGGAGAGCTGACTTGACATTTCTTATCTGGTCACACGGAGATCTTAGCACAGTCTGGTGCCCAGGTGGGAAACAGTATTAAAGGCAGTCCGTATTAGTTTGGACCATTAACTGCATTTGCAAATCATAGGCAAAGCTGAAAGTGTAGGTTTGTCTGTATTCATCAATACAAACATATTTGTCTGTGCATCACTTTGCTTTTTGTTTCACATTTTAAAATAACGTGAATTGTACGGTGCCGTTATTTATCTCAATGTAAAAAGGGAAGTAATTGTATCACTCGATCTCAAAGATTTGCTAAAAACCATGATCACATGCATGGAGGAATTCAAAAAGTACAATATTTTGTTTGTCCTCAGAAAGAGGCAGCAGTGAAATTGTTCAATTTCAGCTTTTAAACAAATCTTAAATGAGAATGTCAATTCTATTTCTGTAAATACTAGGATGGGAGAAAGGGACAACATGAGCTCCTTTAGAAGGGGAGAAGTAAGGCCTGGGAGATCCCTAGCTGCAGGACTATTGTGAGGATCATGCAGTAGGTAGGTAATTACGTTCATAGGAACTACCTCACTCCTTCTGCTTCCTCAAGTAATCTGGTCTAATTAGAACCAACCACAAGGCACTGATAACAAAGGGAATCCCATATGATGTATGACAGTTATTAAACTTGTCTTGAAGTCAGACAAGCAACGTTATATCTCTGGCTTCAGGTAACTGAAGAAAACCATGATTAGTGATAGATGTGTAAGAAAAACAAAAATCCATGTGTGACGAAGGAAAGGATGCTTTTTTTTTTTTGACATAAAACTGTTTACAAAGATAGAGAAAGGATAAGAACTATTTATATATAAAAATGTACGTAACAAGTGATACACAAGCAACTGCTCATCCACTCACCCCCAGAGCAAAGCCCACCTAGCACCCTGAGCAGCAGAAGAGAGAGATGAACTCCTACCTCCTTCAAAACTCCTTCGGCTTGATGTCATATGGTATGGAATATCCCTTTGGCCAATTTAAGTCAGCTGTCCTAATTCTCTTCCCTCCCAGCCTCCTTGGGCCTTTCGTTGAGAATGGCCTTGGCTCTGTACAGCATTGCTTAACAGCAATTATAAACACTGGTGTGTTATCAACATTGTTTTTCTTATATATAGCCTCATACCAGACACTGAAGAAAACAATTCTGTCCCAGCTGAAACTAAGACAACATAGGTGACACCACGTGTCAATGTCTTAAAAAGTCATTGTCAGTTTTATTCACATCCCTCTAATTTGTACTTCAGAGACTTAGTTATAACAAAAGTAGTACAACTTGCTGTGTAAAGCACTATCTTTATGGCATGTCTGAGGGGGAAGATCTTTTCTGTTTAGGCTCAAAATAGTAGTGACCATGTATTCAACCTGGGATCCTGCCAAAAAAACAGAATGAGTGAGCTGCTTTCTAAAATCAATACAGAATAACACAGAATTTTTTTGCACAGCATATATATATAGACACATGGGATCATATGCTGGCAGTTTTAAGTACAGCATTTTCCTCCTGCACAAATTCAGGGCCTGTTCACCTGTCTGTCTTCCATTTTAGGAGAGATATTCTGTTAGTATTTAAGTGAAGGTCAGGAAGTGGCAAGTAAGTAAACAGATACAGTGCTAAAGCCTGGTGTACCACTGAGGTTTGCCTTCATTTATGCCAGCTGAGTAATGGCCAGAAAACTAAAAATGCTTCCAGAGGCTGACATGAGAGAAGGAAGATGTGGATTGGATATACCAGCTATAACTTCAGAAGAGGCAGAACATGACACAAGCATTATGCTGTCTATACTATTCTTACATGGATTCTTCCATTAGCGATTACACTGGCTTTAAGCTCGCATTGCACTATCAGTGTTAGATATTGCAGTGACAGCAGGTCGTGAGTCAGAAACCTTTGTTGGGAGAGCAAGACACTATAAAGAAGAATCACCATGTAAAATGTGATGACTTTTGCATGATAGGTTTGAAGTTGTTGTCAATATTTAGCACTATTATATTGAGAATGTGAGATCACCACACAGTCAGTCATGTTCAAGAGACAGACATTTATCAAGCATGGTTAACAGAATGAGGTTTTGCCTTGCTTGCTCACAATGCATAGGCTCTCCTGTAGCTCCACTGAAATGAACAGGAGCCTATGAGAGCGAGTTACCACTCGGATGAGTCAGCAAATCAACATCTAGTTTTTGATCATATAAAAGCACTGTTTCTTTTTCTCTTGAGCCAATCATCAGATCAGCAGGTTTCCCAACCTATATGTTCTTGGTGTAGCAATTTTTCCCAACTCTATTTCTTTTTTGTTCCCTTGTATTTGGTAGATGTTTCTAAAATTGCAGCTGTCAAACCAGTTCATCAGACAAAGCATGGAATAATGAAAATCTTGGCAACCCAGGGAGCTCAGTGACAGTGCTTTGGTGAAAGCCTTCCACTTTTTCACAGTCTTCATGGCCAGAAGACTTTTGACCTCAGAAGAACTCTCAAAAAGAACATTTATTCAGAGAATGAATGCAGGGGAAAGTTATCTGAGCCACTCAGCAAATGATCTATCACGTGGTATCATTTCCCTTACATTCACTATGGAATTTCAGAATAACTTTTCAATAGAAACCTTCTGTCACCATTTATCAGAATAAATCATTTCATTAATGAACATACGGATTTGAGGGGATATTTTCTTTTTACACTAATCCAAGTATTTAATTACTTTTGCTTTAAGCTTCACTTTAGGACATTAAAGGATAGATCTGAAAAGAAGCTCAGACACAGTGATCATACTGTTGCAGGGAATCTATGCTTTCATTCAAACAACAGAACAAATGATGACATTTTCTACAAGTCTCCAATGCAGTGGACTTCAGTTCTGTCTGTCTCTAATAGTTGCAACATTCTGCTGTAAAATATTATGAAGATTGTCTTATAGTCCTGAAGCTGAAGGACACACACAGGTGTCATCTATATCACATTGTGCTTAGTCCAGAGGCTTCTTGGAACTCAAGGTGTTTTTAGGACACAGTTACTGTACGTTGTATGTCCCACGGTGTAATGATCTGAAACAATGAAAGAAACATTTTATAGTTCATGGGATTCATGGCCTAAAACTAAGGAAAAACATCTATACAGAAAGGGTTGTTAAGCACTGGAATAGGCTCACCAGGGAGGTGGTTGAGTCGCCATCCCTGGATGTGTTTAAAATCCGTTTGGATGTGGTGCTCAGGGACATGATTTAGCAAAGGGTTGTTAGAGTCAGGGTAAGTTTGGTTAGGTTGCGATCGGACTTGATGATCTTTAAGGTCTTTTCCAACCTGAGTAATTCTAGGATTCTACGATATCTGAATATTCTCAGGCCTTTTAGCTCAGGCAGGACAATATATGGGGCACAGCTTGACAATTATGTGTGACTTAGAATGACTTAAAATGCTATGTAATATAAAGTACTGTGTCATTAAAAAGGTTGACCAATAATAATACAGTATTGTGGGATGTAGATCTCTTAGCTTGCGTTATACTAACCAGCAATAAATATGGGTCACTCTGAAAGTAATGCCTTCTATTTATTTCCCTGGAAACTATAATAGATACAAAGACCACAATCACACTGTTTGATAGAACAAATTCTCAGCTACCAAACACTATTTTTCAATATAGTCACTACCATTAGCTCTGCATTTTCACCAGCAATGAACAAGAGCCTGCATGCCACACACATTAAAATCTGCACCAGCAGAAGCGATACTCTGTCGCAGTCACCACTGCTGAAATGTATAACTCACCACCTCACTGTGCTCACACCCACTCCATAAATGTTGAACAAGTGTTGATAAACGTCAATGGTAACCATTTTTTTCGGCATGGAGAAATTCAATTACACACCTTTGTTCGTAAGCACTTCCATGTCAGTCACCTTTGTGTCAGAGTACCCCTCTGCTGTGATCTGTCACATGGCAACAACATGTAGCAGGATATTGCCAGGAAGGTTCAACATCTACTGCTATCCCACCAACTGACTCTGAGGTCGCGGGCCAACATAATAAAATAGGAGGCGTTACTTTCAGAGCAGTTTTGACCACTAGAATTATCCCACCTTCTAGCTTTGAATTTTACTGAACTCACAGAAAAACACATTCACAGCAAAGGAAATAAATAGCAGATTACTTTGCTAATGCCTGTATGTATTGAGAAAGGAACAAAGCTAGTGTATGTTTTACTGATATCAAAGGTTACATTTACTTTATCGGGTGATTAGTGTGTTACTTAAAATATTCCCTTGGAAAGTTTATTCTCAGGGTTTTCTTAGCCCAGTGAATGTCAAGCACGATTGGAGAAACATATTACCTGACACTAATAAGGTTTTAAAAAGAAGCAGACAGTGTTACTAATATCCTTATTCTGGCCCCGTAGATAAGGAGCCTTTTTAATACTTTGCTTTGTAGTAAGTGAAATTTCTCATCCTTATTTCAGATAAAATGAAGATAGTTACTGAAAGTACATCTGAGCCTTCTGTTTAACAGTTTATTAATGGAGTGGGATACACTGATCGCTTTCCAGGATACAATTAATTTTTCTAAATTTTAGCCAACAGCTCTGATACCTGTTGCTTTCCTTGCTGACTCAATGGTCTATGCACTCAAAATGTCGCTCCACAGTTAGGCTGGAAACAATTACTTAAATAATGCAGAACTTATTTCTTGCCACCACCAATCTCATTAACTCTCATTAATGAATGAACTTCATAGATATGCAAGTGTGTCACATGGTGAAGTGCTTTTGTATGATATCATCTGCCATATCACCTTTTGTCTCAAATAGTATCAAAACAACAACAAAAAAAGAGATATAAAACATGATCCAATAAATAACAACTGAGAGGTCCCACAACATCCTCCTGCATGACTAAATACTGGTATTCACCATTTATTTGAGGTTTCTTTGGTCTTTTTTATTTTGGCATTATTCTATCCTGCAGGCTTTCACTAATAAATTGATGAATTCCATTTATTTAGTAGAATTCTACTTAATGTAAGAATACCCCTATCAAAAGTCTTGTTGACATGCAGAATTCTCCACCTCTGTGATAATGATTCAAACAGCATTGAGCAAAGTCCCTTTAATAATTATATCAGCATACAAGATTATCACAGAATCACAGAATGGCTGGGGTTGGCTAGTCCATCTGGGTCCATCAGGCTTAGCCCCTACTCCAGCAGGGACACCTAGAGCAGAGTGCCCAGCGCCACATCCAAAGAGAGACCTCACAGCCTCTGGGCAGTGCTCCATCACACACAGTAAAGAAGTGCTCCTGGTGCTCAGAGGGAACTTGCTGTTTTCCAGTTTGTGTCCTTTGCCTCACAGTGTCTTGTAACTGGGCACAGCTGAAAATAGCCTGGCTCTATCCACTTTAAATCATTCTTCCAGGCGTGTATGGGTAAGATCCCCCCTGAACTTCCTCTTCTCCAGGCCGAACAGTCCCAGTTCTTTCAGCATCTCCTAAGAGAGGTGTTCCAGATGGTAGTCCTCTGTTGGACTCCTGGTATGTCCAGGTCTCTCTGGTGCTGAGGGACCCAAAACAGGACAGAGCATTCCAGGTGCAGCTTCAGTAATGCTGAGTAGAGCTGAAGAATCATCTGTCTTAACCTGCTGGTGTTACTTTGCTTAATTCAGCCAAGAAGAATATTAGTCTTCTTAGCAGCAAAGGCACATTGATTATAAAGTGGCCTCACGATCACATCTGCCAGCTCCCTCAGCACTTGTGTGCATTCCATCAGGGCCTATAGGCTTGCAAAAATCTATTTTACTCAAGTATTCCCTGACCTCATTCTCTTCCACCAAAGGTACATCTTCCTTGCTCCAGCCTTTCAATCTGGCTTTCCTGCACTCTACACCCACAGTATATCAAAGCTATTTTTTTTCCAACCTGTTTGTGTTTGATAACATCCAAGACAACAATCAGCTAGTTGGACTAGCACTGAAGGCAGACATCCAGTCAAACTGTGAATTTATTATTTTATATATATCCAAAAATCTGTAGAGCAAGGAGCACATAACTGAAAAATCTGAAAGTTAGTTGCAGATCACATCTACTTATCCATTAAGTCTAGAAGACAACTATTTGTCTACTTGTTCACCAGACTGGTAGAGAGAAGGCAATATATTCAATGCCATTCTGATCGTAATGAAAACTCTTTGTCATTGAAAGTATTGAAAAATTTTCGTTCTCTAACATGGTCAATTTCTGGTAAGTGTTCACTTATGAGGTAACTTCTTAGCATATACAAATCTATACGTAGGAAAGAGTGTTATGTCAATAATATGCTATGTAATTATGCATACAAAAAGATATGAATTATACTATAGTTACATATATATTTTCTGTACCTGCACAAGAAGAACTTGCTGAAATCTCTTAAATGTATAATGGCAGGTAACTATTGAAATGTGAGAAAAATAACACAGGAATCAAAACAGTAGTTATAGATCTTTTTTTATTTTTTAAACTATACTATTTTACTGGATAGCATTTCTTAGAATTAATCTGAGTTTATGTTGTATTTCAAGGCCAGCTATTCCTAAACTTACATACCGATCCATATTGCTGACGCTGTGCTTCTTTTGGACTGCCAGCAGATTATATCCTCACCATGGTTTCACCACTGGCAAGAAGCCTAGGAGAGAAGTTTGCAGATGGAAAGGGATGAAGAAATTCCCAAATAATCTGTTCTATTCTGATCAGGTTCTTATACTATGCCCACCACCACTGCACCAGGGACCTTGCTAAGCTGATACACTGGGGCCCTGCTTGCAAAGCAGAAGATCTCAGGTCTGAAACAATGATGGATGAACATTAGGTTTTGGTTCAGTTACAGGTCTGGGAAAAATTAAGAATTTTATCAGAATGAATTCACCCATCCCTAATATAGAGCTGGCGAGGTAGTTTTTCGCAGCATTAGAATGTTGTATAAGCATAGTGACTAAATGATAAATGCCTCTAATGGGGATGGAGTAATGGGCTTGAACTACTGTAGACAACTCCACTGGAACTGCTGTTCATCACTCACAGCACTGCTAACTTCAGCTTCATAGTATACTAGCAAGATAGACACTATTCTCCCTCCCCACCCTCCTCATTCCACCCTTGCTGAAATCGTGTTAAAGGAAGTGTTATTGTTAAAAAGGGAATCAAAGGGACTGGGTATATATATTAGAGTGCCGCATTAAAACATAGCTCTGAAAAAACATCACTCTGAACTCTTCTTGCTGACCATCTCTTTCTCCAGAGTTTATTGACAGTTTATGTTAAAACTACTTGTTAAAAAAAAAAAAAAAACAAGCCTTGATTACTGATGATACAAATATATTTATTCATTATTAAGTGAATTACAGTTCTCTTGGATCTTAACATCTATTCATAATGTTAGCAGAGGAAAATCTGCAGCAGAAAAAGGGTTGTAAGCTTTCCACTTACCAATGAATTCTGTTATCAAACGCTAAGAAAAAAAATAAATGCCTGCCAGCTGTGGCTTTATTATGTTTTCCCAGAACTAATAATGGGAAAGTTGTGGAAGTTTTTCTTTTTCACTTTCTTTTCTGTGTTATCCAACAACAACAACAACAACACACAGTCTTTTGTTTGCCACAGAAACATGTATTATTTTTTTTCAGAAGGTGATCTAACCAGAACAGTAGTGCTATTACTACTAAAATTAGGGACCTTGGTTGTAAGCTGAAACTTCCTTCCTGAAAAGCACTCCTGGGGTATCGGGAGCAATTATTTCCATGACATGTAGATACAAAGATAAGGTGAACTGATTTGGATGAGTGACTGTGCAGTACAGAACAAATGTATTTACCCATCTACTGCTGGCATTTTCCTACCTTTGCAATTAAAGATCACACAGTGAGCCACACTGTATTGCAGCTATTCGGTGAATTGACCACAGACAAGTGAAGCAAAGGAAAAGTTCCACTTTCCTCAACGTCCTCTGTAATCTCTTTTATGATTATCCAGCTGTGTGCTGCAAGAAGCACATCAGTGCCCACAGTTTATTTCTGACTGAGATGGCAATACCAAAATCCCTTATTTAAAATCCTTCTGACATGAATTAAACTTCATAAAGTTCTAATAGTTTTACCCTTCTTAGAGCTCACTTAAAGGTCACTTTTAAATGGACTCAAATACCTGGCTCTCAGACAACTTTTGTCTGAACCAAGAATTTTAACTAATATCAGTTTCATCATTTTCTTCACAGGGTGAATTTTATTCTGCCTCTTAATCAGTGAATTTTATTTCATCAAAACCCAGAAGTGAAGCTCTGGTTCAGCAAACAGAAAAGGACTACTTACTTCTCTAGGTCAGGCCTTAGGCAAAGAAATAATGAAACAACCTTTTCTGCTTCCTTTACAACTAATGAAATTTCCTCACTGAAAGCACAATTAGACTGTGGAACTCATTGCGGTGGGATGCCAACTAGGTTAATTCCAATACAGATTTATAGAATAACAATATTCAAGTATATAATGGTTCATGCTAAGAAAAAAAGAAATGTTGCAACAAGAATACTCTGTTTATTATATTTTGAAATACACTTTATTTCAGGGGATTAGAATGAAATCTTGTTGAGGAAATCATTATCTTTTCATGGGGGCTTCTAACTGAACTGGCCACTCTCGGCACCAAGATAACAGGATGGACAGATTTCTATCCATTGGATAGAAGTTCCACTGGAGTCATTCAAGGTCAGGATGTATGGGGTTCTGAGTACCTGATGGAGCTGTAGGTGCTATGAGAAAAGAAGACTGAGAGTGGACCTGATCCAGGTCTATAAATATCTAAGGTGTGGGGGGCAAAGGGGCGAGGCCAGACTCTTTTCAGTGATGTGTGGAGACAGGACAAGGGGAAACGGCCAGAAACTGGAGCATAAGAAGTTCCGCACCAATGTGCGCAAGAACTTCTTTACAGTGAGGGTGACGGAGCACTGGAACAGGCTGCCCAGGGAGGTTGTGGAGTCTCTTTCTCTGGAGATATTCAAGACCCGCCTGGATGCCCACCTGTGCGACCTGGTGAACCTGCTTAGGCAGGGGGGTTGGACTCGATGATCTCTGGAGGTCCCTTCCAACCCCTATGATTCTGTGATTCTGTGATTCTGTGTCCCTGCTCATTGCAGGGGAGTTGGACTAGATGACTTTTAAATGTCCCTTCCTACTCAAATGATTCTATTATTCTATGAAGTTTGACCAAGTATATGGAAGCAAGCAGTAAGACATATACTGCAGATATTTTAGTGACCCATGGTGACTGTGGAGGGGGAGAAAGGGGTAATAACACATACCCCAAGACCGTATGTTAATTTATTTTACTGCATTTTGTTGCTGAGTGTGGTATTAAAATACTAAAAAGTGTATTCTGGTTTGTATTTTAGATTTATTAACCAAAGCTGTTGCAATTGTGAAGTTATTTTTGATCAATATAGAAGAATACTGATGTGCCTTTCTTATTAATTTGCCCCAGTACTTAAAAGACCATTGAAGATTACCTATTGATTACCTACACCTTAATTTTGAACAGAGCAGAGGTCATTCAGCTGATTGTGGCCCTGCTATCCCTTGAGAACTCAGCAGTCACTGATATCACAGTTTTAAGTACACTGAACACCACACTCAATATTTTACGTTCATTTTCCAGCATACACATGTAGTTTATAGTCCAGACTCTTTAATGACATGGGATTGTCCCTAGAAAAGTTAGTCGAGAAGCTGACGTGGGCCTGTCCTCTTTGAAGGCAAACTTTTAATGTAAACATGTGATAGAACTGTACTTGTAGGTCAGGATATATTATTTGTTTTATAGTACTACAGCTGTATGACAAGACAATTTTATCAGCTGTTTTCTTTGAAAAGTTTGTTGCATAATTTACAGATAAATTGGCTGTGGGCAGATGAAGTAAGCTGAAGGACCCATTAGACTTTTATCTTCATTTGGAACCAGTTTGGTTTTCAGTGAGGCCTTTTTTTACAACTTTATTTTCCAGGTTCCTTACACATCTGGCCCAGAATCAAAATTTGAGCTCCAGGAAAGAGACAAGGTTTTGAAAGGGAAATTATTGCAAATCAAGTCAATAACTCCTCCCAGATAGACAATATTTTTATAGAGCTCTATTTCCACAATGTTTGGTTTGGGAAACACAACAGCATCACTACTACAGGGACAAATTCATATTTCCAAACCAAAATGTTCTCCTTATTTCTACTTTATGATGCCACGTGCAGCCAGAGGAGCTGGTCTACATCTTGTCCCTGTGCCCTCGTGGCATCAGCCTGCTGACTCAGCCATCTGGCTGCCCCATAGCCTGGGCAGCCAGCACAGCCAAATAACCTGCCCACTAGAAAGGCATCTGGTCAGAAGTGGTGTTCCAGGGAAGACTCCATTTGCTGTTGAGGCAGATTACACATAACAGCCTTTGTCCAAACCTAACATAAGAGTTAAGATAGAGTTAAACTTATATGGAGCCCAGAAGAGAATTCTTGTCACATCTATGAAGCTGCTCACTTTATTCAAGCCCTACTGCATTATTCACATGCTCAGAACATGGATAAAATATTATAAATGAAGAGGAATTTAAACTGTAAACCAGGCCATTATTCCTGTATCTAGCCCGTGGTAAATTGCTACTGCAGGAATTTCGTTATTTAGTTGAGTTTGGTTGAGTATTTGTAAAACAGATCCTTGTGTCACTACACTACTTTACTGCGCATATCTAACTTGAAAAAAACAGGCAGCATTTTCATTAGCGGAGTTCATATTTGCTGACCAGACAGGATGAAGTGGATGGTCATCCTCTACAGAGAGAACCTTAGGGCAGATGTCCTTCCTCTAACCTGCTTTTACAGACTAGCAGAGTAAGATGAGATAGCAAGAGCCCTCACCTTTCATCTTCTCAGGAGTAGTCAATGGGGAATAAAAAAGCAATCAGACAAAAACAAAGTAAAATTAACTATTCAAGAGAAAACAAGCAAGCAAACAAACAAACAAAAAAAATTAATAAACTAAGAGACTCCCAACTGATTTACAGCAACCAGGAAGAAACAAAGGGTGTCAGTGCAGTGATTTGCATAATAAAAAAATAAATAAATTAGTGTGCATTAGAATTCCTGTCAAAGAAAAATTATTAAATAATGAGATAAAAGCTAATATAAAATGCCCTCAAAATGCCTTTCAAGCTCTATCTTTTTCTACTCATACTCGCTTCCCCAAAGGTTAAAAATTGTCTAATGTTTCCATTCTGGCCAAACACCTGTCAAATTCCTATTTTAGTTAGATTTTAATTAGGAGCAGGAACTAATACCCTACTAATTAATTGGGCATCTTCCTTTCCCAATTCCTCTGCTGCCTCTTCTTCTACTAAGATAACCCACCAAATAGGATTGCTGTACAGCCATGAAATTCCCTAAAATAAGACTATGAAGATAATAAACAGTCGAATACTCAAAAAAACCTAATATATTCAAATTTATTCACACATTCTTAATTAATCATTAAAATTTTGTTGGAACTGAATATCTTGAAAAAAAGCTGATTTATACAGCACATTTTCATGTGTCTGATAACGTATTTGCTATCTATCTATATCAGCACATTGCGTATGAATTGCTTGAATGAAAGCAGAAATGGATCTCCTGTTTTTTTAATGTGGACTGTCTCTTTATTCATCTTAGATTGCTCTGCTGATATAACGGTATGATTTCCATGTGCTTTGTTCACAAAGTACTTGTTTGCAGCTCAGCGGACTGTTTTCTGTAAACTTCATTCCAGCGATCACAGAAATTGTATGGTTCATTTCAGCTAAGGCACTATCCCTGATATATGCTCAAAAGCTCTTCTCTCTTGCACTGCATTTCTCTATCAGTATTAAATGAGAGACTCGTGGAAAAGAGAAGTGAAAGAGAACTGCAGAGAATGTGCACTTCTTAAATGCTTAAAAAAAGCATTAGATCCCATTAGCAGAGGTTTTAGAAGTAGGCAGAAATACATTTGTTTTACTTTTGCTAAATTAGTTCTTCCCTTCCCTCTAGCCTCTTATTAGGAGTAAATAAATAAATAATTAATTTCCTCTGAAACCACTTTGGTTCAAGCATGGAATAGTAGTTATGTATATTTACAAACCAGATGTAGTGTGGAACCATCCCTGAAACACCCACAGAGCATGAAGAATATGATAAACTGTGTTATATTGCCATGCCAGCAAAATAAGTGCTCTGGTGCCATCACACAGTGCTACTTTCAAGAGATGATAATACCACTTCTGGAAGTAGACAAACACCTAAACATGGATCCAATCAACTCTTGTAATCACCTAGAAAGTTTGTTATGCTGTCACAGAGCTACCTGCCATAAGCCTGTGACTAACCTATTTTGTTTTTGTAACAGTTTTGATTTTTATCAGCTATTTTATCCTTGTTACTCACTCAGGTTTATAATAAATTAATAAGTACCTTCTAAAGCTTTCAATGAATTCATGTTGTTAGGTCATTCTTTGAAAAAAAAAAAAATTAAGGAATCAGAGTCTTATCACAGATAAGCTACACAGATATGTTTTACTAAATGCTAGCTTAAATATTTAAGCAGTTACATGTGCAAAGGAGAGCCTACATCCTAAAAATGCTTTTCTCAGTCATATCAACACCTTGGTGGCTTGGACCATCACCGAGATGTTGACATGACTGAGAGTTTCTTCACTATTGATTTTGGGTTTGGTTCTCTAATGGGCAGGTCTTCCAGTGGTAGGCCTAGCATCTACCAGAGTATCAAAGCAAACAGATAATAAGTAATAGATAATAGAGAAACAATAGAGTTGTCATGTGGAAAAGCTGACGAGAAGCAAATTAAAAGATTTGCTCTTAAATTATAAGCATCTGCCATGCGCCAGCACTGGAGATTGGATGCTGAACCCAACACAATTGGCGAACTGACCCAATTTAAAGTATCCAAACTTACACTATGCTCTTTGGTTCAGATAAGCATACATTATTATACAGTACTTAATCTATACTTAATTTATTTTTAGCCTGGGGGAAAATGTAAGTGATTGCCACCCATATTTAAATAAAGATAGAACTTTTCCAGCTTTCAATGCAGCAAACATTAGGATTTTATTAATACGCAGAGAAATGTATTTGCATTATGTCCCACAAAGCGATCTCAATCTCTGCTAGGGTAAAAGTAATTTTAAAGCTACTTCTCTATAAAATAGTTTTACAGACTTATTAAAGTAATTAAGTATCTCTATAAGTGAGACAGAATTACTCTTACGCGAAAGTCTGAAGCATATTATAGCTGTATTTCTTAACCAGAATAGCGCTTTAAATCAATTACATCCTATTATAATGATCTTTTTGCTAAAATACATGATTTGTGGCATTTCTATAAAAGCAATTAATAGTAGCCTTTTAATACAGAGGGTATACATTCTGCATACTACATATGTGAATGTGTGAAACATGCCACACCTTTATAAAGCATTTTAAAATTGCTTAATTGCTGCCATAAATCATTTAAATGAATCTTAGTCTGAGTAATTACTTTTGATTGGTTCAGTGTGCTGTTTTACTTAATACATTGTGTTTTTCTAATTGACCAAGATTTTAATAACAAATTGCAAAAGAGTATGGGGGTGGGTGGATAGTACAACTAGCAGTTTTAATATATGTGGTGTCCTGAACTCAGTTAATTAATCCAAACAGCAGCGTTTGAAATGGCATCTGCTTTATGCAACTGGAAGTGCTTTTATAATCCTAAAATGCTCTTTAACTAATCTGCTCAGGGTTCTTAAATCTGTATTTTTAATTACTGTTATTATTTAAAATAAAACACATTTCGTTAAAGAAGTCTATGGTGACTGGTATCTGCAGGGTATATTCTGCTTACACTTTTTAAATTTAATTTGTAATTCCTCATCCTTAAAGAATTTGGGGAAATATGATTTAAAATTCTGCCTTGAGGGAAATAGCAAGCTTGTGGCTACAATGTCCTTGGAGCAGATCACAGAATTCACTGTGACACCGAGGGCTGGGCTGGTCAGTGATGCTGTTCTACTATAATTATGCCAATTCTATTCCTTTCTCAGATAGTCTGTTCTCAAATAATTTCTTCCAGAATAATTAGTCTCTGATGAAAGCAAAGAATCAACTGGTACCTGCAGAGGTGAAACCAATTGGAAGTGTGATTCTGGATTTTTTAAATATTCTGGCTTAGCTGTTCTGGGTGGACACTTCCGTATCAAACGGGTCTGCTACTCTATGAAATGTGGATTTATCCTGGCATGAAAGAAGGCATTCCCAGAGTGGGGAAAGTTCACTATGCTAGTTTTATTTCCACTCAGGGTCTTGAGACCACTGCAGGAAAGGGATACCAATTACATTAATTTTGTCTCATTCTGTAAACTCAGCCTCTGCATGCTGGAGAATTGAGAATAGGCCTTTTATCTCTATGTGAGCATAGCTGGCAGATAAAGCAAGGGGTGTATATTACTGCAAGCTCCATTTGGCCTCTCTATAAGATACGACCAGATCTGGTTACAATGGAAAGAGGGTGGCAACTTCTTTTTGAAGATTACTCCTAGATAATAAGTGCCACTGCCTCATGGAGCAGGCTTTCCTGTCAGTCCAAGAGATTGTATTTTTCTCTGCTTTCCTGTCAGTCCAAGAGATTGTATTTTTCTCTGAAATTAGGATCATGGGAAGATACTAGGTATTGAACAGAAGCATGTGAAGTAGATACAATTTGTGGCTAACGCTTGTGTTCCCATGCTAACTTATTTATGTTAAATAAATATAAAATATTTATACTTGACTGAAACAGACCCATAAAGTCTGTGAACTATGTACATTTTGGATATTGCTGGCTGTCCAGCCCGAGCAAGACAGTCCTCAGGTTATTCAGCGAAGCATTCAAGATACAGAGACCACATTCAGGATGTCAGGAGCAGCCACAGCATGGACATGTCCTGAAGGCAGTGCAACATGGTTGGGAGAGTTCTTCAAATACTTTTTGGTTTAAATCCCTAAGTTATTTTATAT